>CM076572.1:218611125-218967072 GCA_034641835.2 Pinus albicaulis
TAAAAAAGGTTGAGGAGATGATTTCAGACTGAATATCAAGCTGTTGGAAAATGTTGTATATTACTGGTGTTGCTATTTAATATGACAAGCATGTTTAATTGGATCCTGATTTAAAGCAGCGGTGATGTGTTCTACCTTTGTCTCTGTTTTTCTTCTGTAATTAATCATATTTCATTTCTCTGATAAGAATCAGTAATTTGGCTTAGGATATACCCTTGCATGGTGCCCTAATGCTTTCTGCTTTTCTTATCTTTGATGTTTTCTCCTAATTGTGTGATCTGAGGACAGATTTGAGATAATTTAACCAATATAGCAGTTGGTTATCACTGCTTACTGATGTGTGAATTTAAGAGTCTTTTCTTAGATGTTCTTGTCTAGTTTTAGTTGAAAGAATTGGGATACTGGGAGATTTAGAACTGGTTCTGTATCGCTAGGGTCCATTTCTAACTGTTAAACCTTTCTAAGTTCCCTTAAGTTGAATGTCAAAGCATTGAAAGTTCAAAGTCTTTCTCTGATCTCAGGCTTCACCTTTGTGTTAAATCTTAAGTGTTTCTTATTTTCTGAAGAGCTAGCCTCTTAGGAGTTTGATCATAGGCGTTTAAGGCATGCCCTGTCCCTAGATTTTCTTCCTAAGTGGTCACCTTAGAAGGTTTCCTTGTCATTCACCTTCATTCCTTATCATTTCATTCCACACTATCATCTTTAGAGATCCTCTCTTTTAGATGACTAGCCCATTTGAAAGCCTTGGATATTGAATAGCAAGTAAACCCTTTTATGACTCCATTGCCCAATGGTCTTGAGTTTTATTTGAATTAACTTCCCATTTCCAAAATCCTTCTCTTCTCACTCTTTGTCTTACATTGAACCCTTCCTTCATAGCCAACAACCAAAAAACAAACAAACAACAACCCTTGTGCCTTCTAACCAGCCTAACACTTAAACCGAACCTCAAAGACATATATTCCTGCCTTTATAGAGAGCTCCCTCTCTGGATCCAGGAGGGCTAGATCCTGAGATCCCAAAGTGGTTTTTTGTTGTCTTGTCTTTTAGTATAGCCAAACCTCGCCAAACATAGAAACCCTACCGTAGCACACCTGATGTTACCTCAAAATCTCAACACCACACATCTATATGCACTAGTTCAAGTATTTCACATTTTCTTCTATTTTCATGCACAGTAAATTCTTCCCTATCTTGTTTTCCTAGTGCACAACATTCACATTCAAAGTGTTCACCCTTAATATTTGGAAGACCTTCTACCATTATTTTCTTTTGTAGTAATATTAGGTCATTATGGTTTAGGTGATCATACCTTTGATGCCAAAGCTCTATATTTGAATGATCAGGTGCTCAAAATTATGCTCAAAAAATAAAGTTTTTGTAATGTTGTGGAACCTAAACAAATGTGTAGATCTCATCATTTTGAATTCGGTGCAACTTGTTTCACAGATAATTGAAACCGTATGCTCCGAGAAATGTGTTTTCTCTACTTTTCCAAATAAGAAAATTTTGCAAAAAAAAAGGACAGGTGACTGTGTAATTTGGGCCAATGGCATGCTACCACATGGCCTCTTCTGGTTGGTTGAAAGGTATTTTTTTAGGCCAATCTGCCCTCACCACTTGGCCTTTCCTAGTTGGCTCTCGCTTGAATGAGTTTTGACTGGTTGTTGTGGTGGCCAACCACATGTTTCCATGTGTCCCAACCAGAGGATGCCACGTGGTAGCATGGGAGGCCACCAAATTTTTTAAGGGTCAAACATCCCTCTGCCTGCTTCAAAACCATGACCACCATTCTAACAATACAATCAATTCATCGTTGAACCACCAATGTTACTTGTTAATACATTGGGCACAAATAGTATTTGAATGTTATGCGGTGGAGGTATGGGGGTAGGGGTCAAGCCTTAGCCCCGACCCCAACAATCAACATGGCATGCGACCTCTACCCAAGAACTAGAGGCAGAGGCGGAGGCCTAACAACCGAAATTTTTTTGTCTCACATGCCAATGAAACCACGCCATATGACACCGTCAACTAACCACCATTAGTTCACCAGACCACCAGTTGGGAAAACGACCAGTCTAACCGCCTCATCTAACCCCCAATGTGAGCACTGCGCCCTCTAACTTCCAACGGTTACTAGGACCGCGCGGTATTTTATATTAAAAAAAATTGTTAAACGCACCAATACAATATGTTTGATTTTTCAAAATTTAGGTGTCATTGGGAAAATTAAGGTTTCGACAATTTCGCCTGAAATTCTGGGAAATTTTTGCCCAGTTATCCAAATTAAGGGAAAAATTGTAGGACTGGTCTATATTTTAGGGAAATTGTGGAGTGGTTAGTAGGAAAACTAGGGAGGCTCATAACTTCTTCTGTTTTTGACTAATTTCAGATCATAAAGAAGCTAGACAGACATTTTTTTGCATTTTGGAGCTGATGGAATGAGTTTTGAAGCCATTTGAGTACTGTAAATGTATGTAATCACTATTTTGAGCATAATGAAAGAGGGCCAAGCCATTGGAAGTTGGACTTAGGAGACATAGCCTAGGAGGGGTGAACTCCTTCATCATCTGTTGTTTTCTGGTTATTATTATGGCACATTTGTTTGTTGTTTTTGTATATTTCATAGTTTATTTACATGCTTTATGTGTTTAAAATTTCAGTTGAAATCTCTCAAAAACTCATTTTAAACACTTGTAATTGGAAAACCCTCAGATAAAATTTGATTAAGATCTCATATAGATCAAGTTTGATATCAGAGCTTAGGTTTTCTTTGCTGTTGTGAGGATTTAATTGTTTGCAAGTGTATGTGATGCTTACAAGGTTGAAGCTCAAGAGAGAAGAAGGAAAGCTTGTGGTTGAAAGTCCTCAAGTTAGGTCAAGGATAAGAAGAGAAATTTTTCCTCAATCTCCACCACAAATCCTTCCTCAAATTGCAGTTGAAGCTTTAGCCAGCATGACTCATGAAGGAGGAACTGATAACATGTCAGATGATGAAAAGACTTTCAGAAAATCTTTCTTTGACATGACTGAAATGGTAAAGGTTCTCTATGAAGGGAGGAATTCAAGATTGTATGGTGAAAGTTCCAAGGCTTCAAAAGGAGAGGGTTATTCTGGAGGAAAAGGAGGAGATAATGACAAGACTTCAAAGGGAAATGGTGGCAAACCACCCTTTTCTCCACCATCATATTCACCTCCATTGTCACCCTCATCTTCTTCCTCTTCCACAACCACTGTTACTCAAACACCTCCACATACCCCAAGGGTCGAGGGTAAAACTCCCTTATTAAAACTTGATATCAAATTCGAACTGCCTATGTATAATGGTGTTCAAAGTGAATGTTGAAAGACTTAACAATTGGGTTTGTCAACTTAAAGTTTATTGCAGGATCCAAAACATCAAATATGATGAAACAAAGATTTAGCTGGCTTCATTGAGGTTGCAAAGTGATGCTTTTATTTGGTGGGAAGCTAAAGCACAAGAGGATATGAGAAATTATAGTAAGTTTTCCACCTCTTGGATATATTTTATTGATGCCCTTAGAATACAATTTTATCCATTAGCTTATATGCAAAAGGCTATTATGGATAGACATAATTTTAGACAACTAAAGGATCAAAGTGTGAAAAGTTACACTCAAGAATTTAGGACAAGATGCTTGATATTAGGTGTAGATTTGAATTCACAAGACACTTTGTTGAAATATATTGGGGGTTTACACAATTATTTACGACATACTATCCTTATGTTTAATCCTACAATTTTAGATGAAGTTTCTGTCCAGGAAACTGATCTTGAAGCAAGAGGGAAAAACATTCCACAAGAAGGTAGCAAGAATCCATTCACAAGTGGAGACAAGGGTAAGAACAAGATCAAAGGGAAGGGAAAGAATAATGCATCTATCGAAAAGGAAGGAGAAAAACTAACATGCAAAAATTGTTCCAAAGAGGGTCACGATGAAGCTCATTTTTGGAAGCTTCATCCTGAGATGAAGCCAAAGAAGTTTAACAACAAAGGGAAGTAAAGGACAACTACAACTACACAACATAACTTAGGCTCTGATTCGAGAGATGAAACAAATATCACAACAATGAGAATGAAAGGCAAGGACATAGAAAGCACTAGCTCTTCAAGTTGTCCTAATGATAATCAAGATGAGAAAACCAGAATTGAACTTTTCCATATTCGGGTTATTTCAAAGCACACCAAAATTGATACACTCTTTGATAGTTTTTCACAAGAAAATTTGATTTTCGAAGACTTAGTCAAGAAACTAAAACTAGAGACCATTCCTCATCCAAGACCTTATCCTTTAGGTTGGATATTGAATATTGAAAATGTACAAGTTACGAGGAAATGCATCTTTAAATTTACAATTACAACAAACTTTCTTGATGAAGTTGAACTTGGTGTAGTACCACTTGATATTTCCGGAATTGTGTTGGGAAGCCCATATTTGTATAATAGAAAAGCTATTTCACATCGTCATGAAAAAAAGTATTAATTGTTCAAAGATGGCATAGAGTACATTGTTAGAGCATATCGACAGAAACTAAATCTTTCACTTGTAAATGCCAAAAAAATGAAGAGACTCATTAACTCTAGCAAGAATTCAGTGGTTCTAATGGTCAAGAAAAAGAATGATGTTGAAAATTAATCTTTTCAAGGTTGTGATTCAAGATTAAAATATGATTTGGTTGAGGTTGTTAACCAATATTATGAGATGTTTCAGGAGCTAAAAGGATTTCCTCCCAAGAGGGTAATCCAACATGAAATACAATTGCAGTAAGATTGTCCTCTTCCTAACATTGGCATGTACATGATTTGAGTGACGGAAAGTGCAAAAATTAAAAAGAAAATTCAAGGGTTGTTGGAAAAATGGATCATTAGACCAAGTACTTCGCCATGTGGGTCATCTATTGTTTTGGTTTCAAAGAAGGATGGAACATGGCACATGTGTGTGCACTTTCGTGCATTGAAAAAAATTACTGTAAAGAACCGTTACCCACTTCCTAGAATTGATGATTTACTTGATCAATTGAAATATGCAAAATATTTTACTAAGTTGGACTTAAGGAGTGATTATCATCAAATTAGAATTGTTGAAGGTGACATATGGAAGACAAAATTCAAAACAAAGCAAGGTTTTTTTGAATGGCTTATTATGCCTTTTGGTCTTTGCAATGCTTCAACTACCTTTATGTGTGTGATGAATGATGTATTGAGGCAATTTCTAGATGAGTTTGTGATAGTATACCTAGATGACATCTTGATTTTTAGTAAATCTTGTGAAGAACATGTCATGCATGTACAAAAGGTACTTGATGTCTTGAAGAAAGAACAATTGTTTTTAAATATCTCAAAGTGTGAGTTTGGAAAAACTTATTTAGTGTATTTGGGTCATATTGTTGGAGGAGGTGAATTGAAAATAGATCCCTCCAATGTTGATGTAATTTTGAATTGGCCAAAGCCCAAAAAAGTTACAGAGTTAAGAAGATTTTTGGGAGGAGCCCAATATTGGAGGAACTTTATTGCTAACTTATCTTCTTTTGCAGCTCCATTGCATGCATTGACAAGTGTGAAGCAGGTATTCTAGTGGGGAGGTAAATAACAAAAGGCATTTGATGCATTGAAAGAAAAGATCAGTTCAACCCCAGTACTTGCACTTCCAGTATCATTAGAGGAAATTTCAGCCTAGAAGTGCCCATAAAACTTCATGTAATTTCCATGTCATAATATGTAAATCAATCAAAATGATTTAAATTTAAAAAGAGGTACATGTAAATATTTTGGAGGAAAAAGAAGAAAAACTACTTTTTTTAATTGTATTTTCAGCTTATCGCCTTATAGGTTTACTCAAATTTCAATTTTAGACACTCATTAGATGCGGAATTAAATTCCACATCCGACGAGTACCCACTATGCATACTTTTTAGAAGACCCACTTTGATAAAAATTGCAAATACATTAAAAAAACATGTTTTAACAAGTTTTTTAATGTATATGCAATTTTTATCAAGGTGGGTATTCTCAAAAGTATGCATAATGGGTACTCGTTGGATGTGGAATTTAATTATGCATCTAATGAGTGTCTAAACATGAAATTTGAGTAAACTTGTAAGAAGATAAGTCGAAAATACAATTAAAAATAATAATTTTCTTGTTTTCCCTCCAAAATTCGTAACTCTTATTTTATTATTTTAACTATTGTTTTATTATTTTTCCTTTAGAGGCCACTTTTAGGTTGAAATTTGCTCTAATGTGAGATAGTCATTTGAGATTCAGACTGATGCTAGTGATTATGCCATGGGTGCAGTCCTCATGAAACATGGTAAGCCTATCTATTTTCATTCGGAAACTTTTAATGGTGCAATGATTAAGTATCCTACATATGGCAAGGAGTTTTATGCTTTGTGAAAAGTGTGAAAAAGTGGAAACACTTCTTGATGGGTAAGGAAACAATCATTCACATTGATCATCAACCATTGCAATACTTGCAATCACAAACAAAGTTGTAACAATCAAGGCACTTCCGATGGATGGGTCTTCTTCAATAATTTCACTTGGTGATAAGGTATAATAAAGGTATCTACAATAAAGTTGCTAACATGGTTTATAGGACTATTGTTAGTGTTGCTACTATTCCTAAGCATAATTCTGTTTTTCATGAGAGCTATGTTGAAAAATATGCTTTAGATAATGCTTTTTGAGATGTATATGCAATTTTAATTCAAGGGAACAAAGTAGAGAAATTAGATTATCACATGCATGATAACTTGTTGTACCATCTTGGTAAGCTTTTTATTTCATAGGGATAAAGATTCAACATCATAATAGAGGCACATACTTCTCTTATTGCTGGTCATTTCGGCGGAAGTAAGATGGTGGCACATCTACAAAGGTATTGTTATTTGCCTCGTATGCTTGAAAGTGTATCACATTTTATTAGAGGTTGTTCATTATATGCTATCAGTAAGCCTAGAAATAGAAATTTAGGACTGTATACTCCACTTTTAGTACCTTCTCGTCCATGGAAGAGTGTTTCTATGTATTTTTTTTGGAGGTCTTCCTATGTCAAAAAGGAATCATGATTATATTTTTGTATTTGTGGATAGGTTCAACAAAATATGTATTTTCATGCCATGTAAAAAGAAAATAACATTATAGATTTCATATTCTCTGTGTGTGCTTTAGTTGCTGAGTTCGAATCCTTGCCAAATGCTGAGCATTTGCATCTATGTTTTGGGTCTAGAACAAAACCCAAATTCGTGACAACCTATTGAAAAGAGAGGGGAGGAAAGATATTATATATATGCATAAGAGTGCTGGATAAGGGCCAAATCCAACCAAAAAGGAATGTTGGTGTGAAGATCTAGATCACAAAGACTACTTTTTAGGAAAAATAGATCTGCCTCCGTTTTTCGAATTTTAACCCTTGTTTCTTCGAGATTATGAATTTCAGTCTAGGTTTCCCTTCTGTATGGGGTACCAATTATAGATTTCAGATTTATGTGGTGTGAGTTTAGATTTTCTGAGTTCATAATCTCGATAGTGAGTATTTTTGCGTCTACGTTTCGGGTCTAGAACAAGACCCATCATCAAGACAAATCTTGTTGAAAAGAGAGGAGGATACATATCATAAATATAAAAAGAGTGCATGATGAAGGTTGAGCAACCATAAAATAGAAGGTTGGTGTAAGATCTAAATCATGGCACTACTTTAGGAAAAATAGATCTTCCTCCCTTTTTCGAATTTTAACCCTTGTTTTTTCAAGATTACGAATCTTAGTCCAGGTTTCCCTTCCGTACAGGGTACCAATTATAGATTTCAGATTTTTGTGGTGTGAGTTTAGAGTTTCTGAGTTCGGAATCTCCACAATGAGCATTTTTGCGTCTAAGTTTTGGGTCTAGAACAAGACCCATCATCAGGACAAATATTTTTGAAAAGAGAGGAGGATACATATCATAAATATACAAGGAGTGCATGATGAAGGCCTACCAACCATAAAATAGAAGGTTGGTGTAAGATCTAAATCACGGCAATGTTTTAGGAATAATAGATTTTACTCCCTTTTTCGAATTTTAACCCTTGTTTTTTCGAGATTACAAATCTCAGTCCAGGTTTCCCTTCTGTACAGGGTACTAATTATAGGTTTCAGATTTCTGTGGTGTGAGTTTAGAGTTTCTGAGTTCGGAATCTCCACAGTGAGCATTTTTGCGTCTACGTCTAAGAAAATCACAATAACAAACTCATTGTATTATTATTTTATAACAAAGTGTGGGTGTGATTGGATTTCCCACATCCATTGTTAGTGATTGAGATTCTCGCTTTGTCGGAAAATTTTGGTCAAGCTTGTGGGGACTCATGGACACCAAATTAAAAAAGAGTACAACATTTCATCTACAAACAAACGTCCAAATAGAGGTGGTGAACAAGACAATGATACATCTTCTTCGTGGTTATTGCAATAAGCATCCTAAGTTGTGGGATGAACATTTTCACTATATTGAACATGCTTACAACCAGGTCAAGCACTCTTCAACTAAAACATCGCCATTTGAGGATACCTTCATAAACCTCATTTGGACTTGCATTTTGAGATACTAAACCTCATTTGACTTCATTTTTGGAAAGGATGTTGCTATTGATAGTCATAGTGACATAGACAAAGCTAAGAGGGTCATTGAAAAAATCCAATTGGCGCATCAAGCAGTCCAAGAAAACTGGAAAAGAGCCAATTCAAGTACAAGACAAGGCACGATAAGCATCATGTAGATCACAAATTCCAAGTCGGTGATGAAGTTTGGCTTCACATTAGAAAAGAAAGGCTTCAAGGAGAAGGTAGAAAACTGAAACCAATTCAATATGGTCCATTCATAATTTTAGAAAAGATTGGTGATAATGCCTTTAGGTTGGATTTGCCTTCATATATGAAAATTTAGGCTATTTTTAATGTTGATAACTTAAGGTTGTATGAGCCGCCTTTGATTGCATATCAAGGAGAATAAGTTCAGAGTCCTTCCATTAAGGATTTTTCTCCTGAATACCTTGATGAACTACAACAAGACACCATTCTTGACAGAAGAACAAGGTCTTCAAAACGAGGGAAAGAGGAGTACCTTCATGTGGGAATCAAAGGCACAAATCCAATCAAGGCCAAATGGATCAAGATTGGAAAGGTGAGGGAACAATACCCTCATTTGTTGAACAACTGAAAGTGATCTTCTGGGGTCCAAAATATTCTAGTGGGGAGGAGTGATCAGGTGCTCAAAAATATGCTCAAAAATGAAAGTTGTTGGAATGGTGTGGAACCTGAACGACCATGTAGATTTCGTGGTTATGAATCTGACGCAACTCGTTTTGCGGAAAACCAACACCGTATGCTTTGAGAGACTCGTTCTGTTTGCTTTTCCAAATACAGACAAATTTTGCAAGAAAAGGATAGGTGATCGTGTCCAAAGGGCCAATGGCGTGCTGCCACATGGCTCTCCTTGTTGTTTTAGTTACATTTTTTCAGCTAATCCGCTCACCACTTGGCCTCCGATTGGCCTCAAAGCTTTGAACGAGTTTGATTGGTTTTTTTGGTGGCTAACCACATGTTACCATACACCAGAGGCTACTGACGCGGCGCACGAGGCTACCAAAATTTGTTAATGGTAAAACTACCCTCCTGATTCAAAATCGCGGATCAATGCTTCTAATAACACAACTATTTCATCGTCGAACCACCAATGTTACTTGTTAATGCATTGGGAAAAATTAGTATTTGAATGTTATATGGTGGAGGTATGGGGATAGGGGCTAACCCTTAGCCCTGGCCTCCCCAAACAACACGACATGTGACCTCTACCCAAGAACCGAAGGCAGAGGTAGAGTCCTAACCACTAACAAAACATCGCATCACATGCCAATGAAACCACACCATTAGACCATAAAATAACCACAGTTGGTATGTCGAACCACCAATTGGGAAAGCCGCCAGTCTAACTGCCTCATATAACCTACAATGTGACTGTTGGCCTCTAACAACCAACGGTTAGTAGGACCGCGTGGTATTTTCTATTAAAAAAAACTTAAATGTGCTAATACAATATATTTGATTTTTCAAACTTAAGGTGTCATTGGGAAAATTAAGGTTCCGACAATTTTTCCTGGAATTACGGGAAATTGCCACCTAGTTAGCTGAATTAAGGGCAAAATTGTAGGACCAGTCCAGGTTTTGGGGAAATTGTGGATTGGTTAGTAGGAAAACTAGGGAGGCTCATAACTTCTTCAATTTTTGACCAATTTCTGATCAGAAAGAGGCTAGAAAGGATTTTGTGGGCATTCTAGAGCTGATGGAACAAGTTTTAAAGCCATTTGAGCACTGTAACTATATGTAATCACTATTTTGAGCATAATGAAAGAGGACCAAGCCATTGGAAACTAGACTAAGGAGACATAGCCCAGGAGGGGTGAACTCCTTCATCATCTGTTGTTTTTTGGTTATTATTATGGTGCATTTATCTGTTGTTTCTTTATATTTCATAGTTTATTTACATGCTTTATGTTTTTAAAATTTAACATAAAAGCTCTCAAAAACTCATTTTAAACACTTGTAATTGGAAAATCCTCAAGCACAATTTGATTAAGATCTCATACAGATAATTGAAATGCTTGTTGATGCCAAAGCTTGATGTCCATTCTTTGTTACATCCAACGTGTATAATCCTCCAACTCTCATTCCTTTTGCAACAACGTTGTAGTTGTATTGCATATCCTTTACCAAACAATGTGATTTCACAAATTCAAATTTCAAATGTTGATCTCTAATAGTAGAGACATAGATTAAGTTCTTCTTTAATCTTGGAACATACACCATATTTTGAATTTGTTTTTCTTGTCCATTAGGAATTGTAACACTTATATCACCATATCCTTTAATTTCATGTGATCTATCATCTCCTAAATATATGTGTGCACCATTATTAACTTCATGTTAAGTATAAAACCAATCTCTTTTGCATGACAAGTGGATTGATGCACTATAATATAAACCAATCATTATCATCATTGGTTTATGTTGATAGAGAAACATTGGACACAAATAATTTAAGATTGCTAAAATCATGACTGATTCCCTCATCTTTATCAACAAAATTTCTTCTATTCCTTCTTTGTTTAAATAGATTAGAACTTATTTTTATGCAATTCTTAGCAAAATGACCAGGTTTTCCACAATAATAACATACATCATCTCTACTTGATTTGGTATTTGACCTTGGTGAAGGTATCCCTTGAAATGATTTTACCTGTGGCCTTTTGCCTTTATTTTTATCCCATTGTTTACCTTTGAAGCTCTGCTTCCCTTTAGCCGTCAATGCTAAATCTGAATTGGGAGATTTCCGATTAAGGCTTCTTCTCTGTTCTTCTTCTTGGATAAGTATACTTGTCAATTCATCAAATGTATGAGCCTTCTCTCTAGTTACAAGAACAGTGATAAACATTTGATATTCATCAAGGATTCCATTTCATGTCAGAATAACCGAGTATGTACTAGATATTGTTTCACCAAGATCACCTAATTTATCTTTTAGATCTGTAATTCTAGAAATAAAATTACTGGTACTTTCATTTTAAAAAGACTCTTC
Organism: Pinus albicaulis; assembly: GCA_034641835.2. NCBI lineage: Eukaryota > Viridiplantae > Streptophyta > Pinopsida > Pinales > Pinaceae > Pinus > Pinus albicaulis. The sequence goes on from CM076572.1 coordinate 218,622,761, forward strand.
AAGGATTGATAAAACATGTGTGGAGTGGTGAAATACGAGTTTTTCTTTGTGTTAAAAAAATAAGAAGGAAAGAGCCATATTGTCCAATGATTTTTTTTAGTTGTGAAGTTTAATATAACTCTATGACTTGTGCTTGAGGGATTATACTTGGAATTAAGGAGTCATTAAGTGATTGAGTGGGGATTCATAAGATTGGTATCATGGTTAATGTATTGGTGAAATTTTATTTATCTGACTCTAATAATTTAGATGGTGATAATTATGCAAATTGGAAGTTTAAGCTACAGACTTTGATGGAATGTTACAATATATGGACGATTGTGTCTGGAGATGAAGTCAAGCTAGTGCCCTCTCAAGCCACAACTGCTACAATCCAAGATTGAGAGAGATGATAAAACAAAACGAAGGTGCTTTTGCGCATGTCTGTTAAGGACAACATTATTCCACACATTAGAGAGTGCAAAATATCCAAAAAAGCATGAGACTCTCTTAAAATTTTATATGAGATGAAGACTAAAAATTGAATATTGTATTTAACACAGACTTAACAAAATAACTTTTCACTTACTATAGAAACTTCGATGAACTTAGTAGCCCAATCTCAAAACAACTACCACAAGATTTGCATTAAAAATAAAGATGCAGAAATTCATAGACTTATTTTTTATGGTAATTAACCCCAATATATAAAATATCCACTTTTTTTTTTGAATTTGGTAGGTCCTTACTATTTTATATTATCAAAAAAAGCAGATTGCATCATATACAAAGGTAGTGGCCTCAAACTACCCGTAGGAAACCAGGTTTGTTGGCCACCTTAACACATTGAAAGCCATCCAAAATTGAAGTTGTTTCCTTCTCCTACTTGTCGCAATGGCTATTTTACTGTTTAAAAAATTAACTAAATGACAATTAAAAACATAAACACTATCCGCAAAAATCATTAAACATAGGCAGGGTTACTATCCATCTGAAGAGTCTATTGGTGCAGGATCCTTAGCAGTGGAACCAGGCATGTCCACTTGCTGTATCTGTTGAATCTTTTTCTCAATTCTGTTTATTCGAGCTGTCATTTGGTATTGTGAAACCTTATTTTGTTGAAGCTGAATGTTAATATCTTGAAAAAGTGCAGTAACTGACGGTGTTTCATTCCCTTTCCCTCGATGGAGACTTTCCATTGCTTTAGCCAAGACACATTTCATTATCCAATACGTATGAAGAGTTTGATTAAACAGAGAGAGACACCCTCTTGTATTTCCTGGATCATTAATGAAATCCATTATTTCCTCCTCGAGCTCATTATCCTCCTCATTGTTGTGACTTTCTTTTTCCCATCCCTGGATTCTATTCTTGATTTGGGTAGGGTTCCCAAGCAAATATGCTTGCGAGATATTCTGTAATGTCTCTTGCTTAGTCTTCCTGCCTATTTTACTATTCTCATCCTTGGGTTTGACCATATTCTGCTTCCCTTTATCCCGAATACTTCGCTTAGTCTTCTTCTGTTGCCTCTTCACCATTGTTTTGTTCTTACTTTTTTGCTTAAAATCTCTGTATTATATCTGAGTGCCTACATGATGAAAGCACATAGATATTACAGTTATGATTTGCATTTGTAGGGATAAATCTTCCTTTGGCACATAATTCGCACAATGATGGTTGTAATTTCATTGACCGAGGGAATAGTAATTTACGAATAGATTTGGACAACTAGGTTGTCCGGTATAGAGACTCTAACAAAATATATAGGAAAAATTCCAAATATGCCAATGACCTTTTATTCCTTCTGAACATGGTTCATAAAAAATTCCTTCCCTGCGATTACCACTAATAATGGAGACATGCTCAGGATATTCACAGTAACTATCATGAATTTCCCCTATGGTTTTATCAATTTGCAAACTCAGAATTTTTAAGATGTTTCCCTGCCTAAAACAGACGAGGATTTCATATAGGGAATAGATACCCCAATTTTTCCCCTGCCTAAAACTGACAAGGCTTTCATGTAGGCAACGAGACCCCAATTTTTACTGCCTAAAACAGACGAGGATTTCATATAGGGAATAGATACCCCAATTTTTCCCCTGCCTAAAACTGACAAGGCTTTCAAACAAACACCAGAGACTCCAATTTTTCCCATTTTTCAAACACAGGCAGAAACATGAGTGAATAAACTTGCTAGAATCCTCAATCGAAGTCATTTGCCCAATAAACCTAGATTTAATTCCATGCATCCAGAAATTTAAATAATTTAAAACCAATTTCAATTGTCCCTTAGAAGTAAACTTGCATGTATGCATGAAATACATTAAGTTAATGAAATGGAGATCCTTGACGTTACAGGGATCACGAAAACAAGGTTGAATGGTTTCCTGGAGCACTAATAAATATGAATTCCTGACCTTTCGACTGTTGATATCCAAATGCATTACCCACATTTTGATTCCTTCTCTATCCTGGCTCATTTGAAAATTAATAACTAGAAACATAAGGTTGGAATAGAAAGTTACATACCCATGAACCCACAGTGGAAACCTCTGAAGAGTGTCTGCACCGGTACCAGGTCTGAAATTGCCATGCCCCCTGCTTTGAAATGGTTCCTGCCTATTCCCTTGTTTCCCCCTTAATATTTCCTGATCTTGCATATTTCGATGCTCTCCTCACAAGCCAACCTAGCTTACTAAATGCACCATCATTATAATGACTGTCATGTACCTAGTGATGTGCATACTGGGTGGGTTCTCACACATGAACTGTTGTCCAGTCAGTGAGACCAGCTGCCACCTTCCTTGTGGCACTTGACAGCAAGCACCTCGATCAGGGGGTAAAATATCCACTTAATTCCAAGTAAAACCAAATAAAAAATCTTCAACCTTTTTTTTAGAGAATACCAAGTTTATCACCAAGTATGGTATTAGTTTTACTATTGTGAAGCCGATTTATGAAATCAATCAAAGAATATGCTTTACCCTTAGAATATTAAGTGCCCTTGTTTACACAACTTGTACCAACGAAGGCTCCTTTGAGCTCCAAACCAAAACATATGACAGTCTGGTCAACACAGAGCGACTCTGTCTAACACTGACTACAACCAAGATCTAAAGCATCTCTCTCCTACTTTCGTGGCTCGAACATGACAATCACATTCAATAGTCTCTATGCAGCAACAAACCTCTTCATATGCAGTAATATCTACACGTCAAGGAAACTTTCATACGCAACTCATTCAGTTAGTTCACCAACAACCAGAAATTTTCATTTTGCATTGCTAGAGAAGGATTTTATACATGGATATGAAGCTTCTCGAGACTATCTAGATTTTCGGTGGTGGTAGCTTCTTCAAGAAGCTAAATGAACTCGCCAGAAACTCCGAGACAACTCCTCATGCATTTATTGTGGTGGGAGGTGATATGCTTCTTAAATTCCATCAATGATTTTCCATTGTCATAAAGTGAGTGCATAGAGAAGGAGAAGGGGATAATGAATAGGAAAAACAAGAGAGTATGAAGAGGAAAATTAAAATAGAGGAATGGCATGGTGCTTGAAATTTGGAGGAGTAGAGCAGAAATTGTAGGGTGTTTTTTTCAAACAATTAAAAACGGCTAAAGCATAGTAGGAGAAGTGGAGTGATATCTATATGGATTTTAATGACTATTTATAAAGGGAAAAAAGAGAAAGTTTGGGCAAATGGGAGGAGGTGAGGTGTAATTAATTGCAGATGACCCATACAGAGAAAATGCTAAGACATGAGATGAGGTTATTAATATTTGTGGAATTATAGTTCAATTAATGCATGAGGTACTATATGGCAACCATTTCTAAAAGAGTAGGAAGCCCAGGGGCCGAATGGAGATGAGATTTAAAATGATTTTTGACAAAACTGAGAGGATTGATAGATATATCTTCTCAACAGTTGCAACTCCATTTTCTCTTTAGTCCAAAAATGAAAGGAAAAATGCAGTTCTTTGAATGCTTATGCTTATACTATGTAACCTTCTACTTAATCCAGAGACAGGTTCGATTTTTTCTTTGGAAAAAAAAGTATATGGAAACCATTAGATTTAGCTAAATACAAAACTCAATAAATAACATATATTATCTCTATGCATTAATAGAATTATAGCTCCACAAGCATTAGCTGAGTCAAATACAAAATCCAATAAATAACACATAGTGTCTTTATACATTAATGAAACTATAGCTGCAAAAATATTAGTTGCCCACTAACAACACACTTCTGTTACAGTCACTTTGTCTCTGGTACAAATGGTGAATGGTGGAGCCCTTAAAAGCTTGATTTAATTTCAGATAACATGTATATCTAAACCATTATGTGAGTCCTTCCCCTCTTGAGGAATGTGCCAAAAAGCATGCAGAGTTTTTCTGAATTCTCCACACTAACCTTCTTGATGTAAATTTCAGTTTAAACTGAAATTTTGTAAAATCTTCCATGATGGCTTGTCGTTGTGCATGATTGGTAAACAAAAAAGTCAATAGTGCCCAAAATATTTTTCAGAATTTGTAAGAGATATTCGTTTCGGGTTCGTGAGAGTGAATAGTTTATGGAGTTGTTTACTAATGTAATATCATAGTTTATTTTTTTGTTGGAATCTAGTAAAAACAAATTCAAAAAATTAGGTAATTGGAGTGTTTGAATTGCATTTTTGATGGTAAAAATAGATTTAGCACCGTTAAAAACTTTGAGAGCACCCAAAATACTGAAATTTAATAACTCAAACAAATTTTCAAAAATCTTTACGAAAACTTTTCATAATCTTACTAAAATTTTTGAGTTATTCTAAGAGATTTTTTTTAGACTACAGCATAGGCACTCAACTGTGTGATTACAAATAATTGAGAGCATATGAAGTTAATGGCGTAGGGATAATATTTGCATACCCTGATAATTCAGCCAACATTTAAGAAGATTTACATGTGAGACAACAAGACTTACCTTGCATCTTCATTACAATTCAAATTTAGAACGGGTCACTCAATTATTTTACTTTTACAATCACACACATATCACTCGACATTGGAGAAGCTTAACTAGAAGTTTTCTAATTTTTATTTTATCGTTTGGATAAATTTATTTTAACTTTTATGTTTTTAGTTGATTGTATATTGTAATTACTCTTTATTTAAATTTTGATTTTATATTTTTAGTTGACTGTAATATTGTAATTACACCAATATGCGCCCCCTTGTTTGAACTTGCGACTTTAATCATTTTTCTAATTAATATTTTTTATCGGATGGTTTAAATTGGATGATGCCAGTATATTCTCGTCGTTGCCACTCCATCAATGAATCTAATTAAAAGTGATAACTTCCTTGTATATCTAAATCCCATGTTTAGACCATACTTAAATTAATTTTTTACAAAACATGATTAAAAATTTACTGTGCCTTTTGTTGATAACCACGTATGCTAGTTAGTTAGAAATAAAATTAAGAAAAAAAAACTTATAAAACGTTGCATTGCAACGTGGATTAATTTTGATTGTTTTCATTCTCAAACGTATACCTTGTTCAATGTTCAACCACTTGGCAAGTGTGCATTTAAAAACTTTTCCTCCATTCCATTACACTAGTTGTTTCACATGCATGCCATTCAAATGTATGCCCGCATAAAGAAAAAAATATTATTTTATTAAATTATTCTTGCTCTCGTGGATTGACTTATTATTATTATTTTTATTACTTTAAAAAAGCAGTTGTCCATGGGGTATTAAAAGCTCCATGCTACCCATTTCGAATTCCTTATATAACCTATCCATGTACAGAAACAAATCTACAATGATTAATGAAAGAAATTTAAAATGATTAATTTAATTAATTAATTAATCAATTTCATTCGTTTAATTAATTAATTAAATTAATTTAAATATGAGTAAAAATATTTTAATATTAATTGATTTATTTATTAAAATTAATATATTGATATATTAATTAAAACATTGTTACTTAATATATAATAGTTACCCACATTAGTGAAACAGAGCCAAATATAATTACATTAAGACTTTCTCAACCCTATATTTATTGTATTTAACTATAATGAAATCTTTAATTAAAATTCATTAATTAATTTATTAATTAAAACATTAAAATATTAATAAATTGGAGCATTAAAGTTATTAATTAAAATATTTTACAATATGTAATTAAAACTTTTATATAAAAAAATTTAACATTAAACATTTCTTCAAAAATATGTAAAAAATATATTAATATTAATTAATAATAAATTTAAATAATTATTATATTACAATTATTATATTTACATATTAATTAAATCATTTGGATTTGGTTAATAATAATAATAAGACAATATATTAATTAAAACATTTATTTTAAAATGTTTAATGTCATTAATTTAAACATGTTCAAAGAAATGAATTAATGTTAATTAATAATAACATTAATTTACCAATTTATTATCATTAATATGTTGATATAGTAATTAAAACATTAATACATAATTAATACATAATTATAACTAGGTAATGACATTAGTCAAATATAGTCAAATATTACTACATCTAGATCAACAATATGTCTAATTTATTTCACAATAATCGACCTGATTAAATCAAAGTAGTTCTCATTTAATACAATATTGATTAATTAAACAATTAAAATGATAATTAACATTAATATTAATTAATTAAAACATTAACATTAACTAATTTTAATCTTAATTAATTAATTTGTAACATTACATGAAACATTGATAACAATAATAAAGACATTAAAATGTTTATGAACATAAATTAAAACATTTGGCAATATATTAATTAAAAAATTTATATAAAAATGTTCAATTACAATATACGTTAATTTTTAGATTTTTAAATTACTATTTTCATATTAATTAATAGTAATATAAAGTTAAATAAAAATATTTAATAAAACTAATTAAAATACTTGACAATATATTGATTAAAATATAAAAGTCATTTCTCACTAGCACAAGAAGTTGAGGATCAGCTTCGTTAGCAAGGTGACCGAAGATGAAACCTCACGGGGGTGGTTATGTCATGTGCTAGTTAGAGGGGACATGCTAAAAAATCAAGTCAGCTAAGGGCTCTCATGACCCATTTTGCGTGTGATTCTCGTGTGACTTTGACGATTTATATGTTCCTCGATTGTGGCTCCTCAAGTCTAGAGGATCACACACACACACACACACACACACACACACACACATATACATGCTAAAAAATCAAGTGAGCTAAGTGTTCTCATGGACCATGTTGGGTGCGATCCCCAACTAACTTTGACGTCTTAGATGTCCCTCGATCGTGGCTCCTCAAATCTAGATGATCACACACACACACACATATAATAATAACATTAACCAATAATTTAAAAATGTTTAAATAAATGTATTAATATTAATTAATATTAATATTAATTAATATTAATATTAATTTATTAGAATTGGAATTGTAAACAAATGTTTCTAACATTGTAATGTGGCATTACAACATTTCGTCAACCACGTTTCAGAATGTGGGTGACTCCTTGACCATGTTTGACTGTGTTTAACAATCAACAATCTTTAACTTTAGTGAGAAATAATTTCTTATTAATATTATTTATTAATATTGATAGTTAAATATGTTGTGATGCTCGAATGGTAAAGAAATCTATTAAATGTTGCAATGTGACAAACATTATCACAATGTTACACATTGCAATTCATCCAACGTCGCAATGCAACATTACTACATTAGTCAAACACATTTACTAATACAATTAACTATTTTGGAGTATGTTTGGTAGTCATCACTCCTCAAGTTCAGTCAAACACATTTCCCTATTAATGGTTAATCATTGTCTTTATGACCAACCATGATCAACCATGGAAAATGACTCTATTGTGAACTATGATCAACCACGATCAACCAAGGTCAAGTATGGTCAAACATGATTAATCATGATTGAATTTCGTCAACCATGATTAAGGTATTTCTTGTTGAATTTGGTCAACCATAGTTAACCATGATCAACCATGATCAGCCATGGTCATTTAATGTGAACCATTGTCAACGATGAAGAACAATGTTAAACCACCATCAACCATGGTCACGCATCATAAGCCATGGATATAATGGTCAACCAATATTTCTATGGTCAATCATGATTAACCGTGTTTAAATATGCTTAACCATGGTCATTTTCTCTATGGTTAACCATGGCCAACCATGATCGACCATGATAAAAATAGTCAACCATGATCATCCATGGTCAAGCATGGTCGATCACCACAGTTAACCATGATCAACCATGATCAGCCATGGTCATTTAATGTGAACCATTGTCAACGATGAAAAACAATGTTGAACCACCATCAACCATGGTCACACATCATAATCCATGGATATAATGGTCAACTAAGATTTCTATGGTCAACTATGATTAACTGTGTTTAAATATGCTTAACCATGGTCATTGTCTCTATGGTTAACCATGGCCAACCATGATAGACCATGATAAAAATAGTCAACCATGATCAACAATGGTAAAGCATGGTCAATCATGGTTGATTATGGCCAACCATGATCATGCATGTTTGAATATCGGTAACCATGATCAGCTATGGTCAACCAAGATCGAGGTGCCTGAGGTTGATTATGGTCAACCATGATCATGCATGGTTGAATATCGGTAACCATGATCAACTATGTTAACCCAAGATCAAGGTCCGTATGGCTGAATTTGGTCAACCATGATCAACATGGTCATCTTTGGTCAACCATGGTTAATAAAGAACATTTCATGTTCTGTCGAATCCTCATCGACAACCATAATCAAGGATTTTTATAATGGTCAAATATGGTCAGCCAAGGTTTCTATGCATGATTATGGTCATCCATTGTGAACAATGAACATATTTGTGGTTTAATATGGTACAATTCCCTATTCATGATTAATCCATATCTCTATAGTCAACCACAGTAAATCATGGTTAATCATGGATAAATTTAGTGAACCATGGACAGAGTCTCTACTGTCAACCATGGTCAACCACAATTAATAAAATCCAACGATGATCAACCATATTCAACCATTGTCAGTGATGGTCAACCATGATTACCCGTGGATAGATTTTTTCAACCATTGTCGACCGTGATTAAGGTCTCTCTCATTGAACTTGGTCAACCATACTTGATTGTGGTAAATATTGATTTTAGACCATGATCAGCCATGACCAGCCATGGTCATTTAATTTGAACCATTTTCAACCATGATCAACCATGATCAAGCATCATCAACCATGGTAATTATGTTAAATTAATGTTTTTATGGTCAACCATGATTAACCATGGTTGAATATGGTTAACCATGGTCATTGTCTCTATGGTTAACCATGGTCAACGATGGACAACCATGATAAAGATGGTGAACCATAGTCAACCATGATAATCTATGGTTGAATATCATCAACCATGATCAACCATGATCAAGGCCTCTATGGTCGAATATGGTCAACCATGACTAACCACAATCAACCATAATCAACATGATCATGGTTGAAAATGGTCAACCATAATAAACCATAATCAACATGAATTTTTTTGAATGTTGTAATGCGTTTATAACATTATAATATCTCTTGAGTTTATTAATCTCCTTTGTGTTTATAACACATCCTAGGTTTATTAATCCCTTAGGTTTTTTAATCCCAATGGTTTATAATATTATTTCGTTGGGTTCATTAATCACTTGGGTTTATAGTATATATAATCCCTTGGGTCTGTTAATCCCTTCATTGTATAATAATAATACCTTGGGTTTATAATGTTAATGTATTTGGATTATTAATGCCTTGGTTTTATAATATTAATATGTCAATATTATTAGTGCTTAATATATGATCCCTTAAGTTTAATAATCCTTTGGGTTATTAGATTTATAATATAGTTCACTTTGTAATATAGTATTTAGTATAAATTATGAAAGAACATTGCCTATTGTGGTTATGAGTGTGCTTAATATACACTAATCAACATGTATGAAACACATTTATTAATGTGGGTGTTGTAACGTTTATAACATTTGGGTCTATAATATTTGTGGTTTATAAGATGAGGGTTTATAATATTTGGGTATAATATTAAGGTTTATATTATTTAGTTTTATATTATTGGGTTTAATAATAAGGCTTATAATATTGGGTTTGATATTATAGTTTATAATATTGAGCATTTAATATATATAGGGCTTATAATATTTGGTATTAATATTATGATTTACATTATGGCGTAATATGTTGGGTTATACTATAGATTATAATATATAGGGTTTAATATCGGGCTTATAATATTTGGGTTTAATATTAGGGTTTATAATATTGTGTTTAATATTTAGAGTTTATAACATTGGGGATTATAATATTTTGGTTCATAATATTTATTATTAGGGTTTATTGATCTCTTGTGTTTTTAATATTGATCTCTTAGCTGTATTGATCCCTTATGTATTTAATATTTATCCCTTGGGTTCACCAATTCCTTTGGTTTGTAATATTAAACCCTTGGGTTTATTAGTTCTTTTGTTGTATAATTTTAATAACCCCTTGGATTTATTAATATTTTGAGTTTAAAATATTAATTCTTAAGGTTTATTAATCTCTTGAGTTTAAAATATTAATTTATATGCTTTATTAATTTATTGGTTTATAATATTAATATTTATCCCTTTGGTTCACCAATTCCTTTGGTTTATAATATTAAACCCTTGGCTTTATTAGTTATTTTGGTTTATAATATTAATAATCCCTTTGGTTTATTAATATCTTGAGTTTAAATTATTAATTCTTAGGGTTTATTCATTTCTTAGGTTTCGAGTTTAAAATATTAATTATTATGGTTTATTAATCCCTTGAGTTTTCTAATTCTTTGGGTTGGTCATACTAGGCGTTAAATATTAGTCGTACACTTTAATATTAATGCATGGTCCAATGTCACATTATGAAAAACATTGTCTCAATATAAAAATCAACCATGGGTTACTATTGTTAAACATAGTTAGTCGTAGTCAATAAAGGTCTTCCATGGTCGAATGTCACATTGTGATAAAGATTGTCTCAATATAAAAATCAACCATGGTCATTCTTCAGCCAACGTCGCATTGTGACAACAATTATCTCAATGCTTAAATCAAGCATGCTCAACAATGTTTATTTTACGGTTTATAGTATTTATCTAAATTTTTTTATATACTTAAGGTTTATAATATTAATCTCTTAGGTTTAATATTATTCCCTTGAGTTTATAATATTTATAATCATGTGAGTTTATCAAACCTCTTTGTTTAAGATATTAATTTGTAGGCTTTATTAATCTCTTATGTTTTTCATATTGATCCCTTCACCTTATTGCTCCCTTAGATTTTTAATATTTATCCCTTGGGTTCACCAATTCCTTGGGTTTATAATATAAAACACTTGGCTTTATTAGTTCTTTTCATTTATAATATTAAACCACCCTTGGGACTTAAAATCTCTTTAGTTACAAATATTAATTCTTAGGGTTTATTAATTTCTTAGGTTTTTGAGTTAAAAATATTAATACTTAGGGTTAATTTATCTCTTGTGTTTTTAATATTGATCCCTTGGCCTTATTGATCCATTAGGTCTTTAATATTTATCCCTTGGGTTCACCAATTCTGTTGGTTTGTAATATCAAACCCTTATGATTATTAGTTATTTTTGTTTATAATATTAATAAACCCTTAGGTTTATTAATCTCTTGAGTTTAAAATATTAATTCTTAGGGTTTAATAATCTCTTAAGTTTAAAATATTAATTATTAGGGTTTATTAAGTTCTTGGTTTATAATATTAATATTTATCTCTTGGGTTTATTACTTTTTTTGGTTTATAATATTAATAACGTCTTGGGTTTATTAATCTATTTAATTTAAAATATTAATTATTAGGGTTTAGTAATTTCTTAGGTTTTTGAGTTTAAAAATTTTATTCTTAGGGTTTATTAATCTTTTTTTGTTTTTAATATTGATCCATTGGCCTTATTGATCCCATAGGTTTTTTATACTTATCCTTTGGTTCACCAATTCCTTTCATTTATAATATTAAACCCTTGTGTTTATTAGTTATTTCGGTTTATAATATAAATAATCCCTTGGGTTTATAAATCTTTTGAGTTTTAATATTATGATTTACATTATGGCGTAATATGTTGGGTTATAATATAGATTCTAATATATAAGGTTTAGAATTAGGGTTTAATATTGGGTTTATAATATTTGGGTTTAATATTAGGGTTTGTAATATTGTGTTTAATATTAGAGTTTATAAAAACACGGATTATAATATTTTGGTTCATAATATTGATTCTTAGGTTTTATTAATCTCTTGCGTTTTAATATTGATCCCTTGGCATTATTGATCCCTTAGGACTTTAATATTTATCCATTGGGTTAACCAATTCCTTTGGTTTGTAATATTAAACACTTGGGGTTTATTAGTTATTTTGGTTTATAATAGTAATAACCCATTGAGTTTATTAATCTCTTGAGTATAAAATATTAATTCTTAAGGTTTATTAATCTCTTGAGTTTAAAATATTAATTCTTATGATTTATTAATTTCTTGGTTTATAATATCAATATTTATCCCTTGGGTTTATTAGTTCTTTTGGTTATAATATTAATAATCCATTTGGTTTATTAATATCGAGTTTAAATTATTAATCCTTAGGTTTTGAGTTTAAGATATTAATTCTTAAGGTTTATTAATCCCTTGAGTTTTCTAATTCTTTGGGTTCGTAATATTAGGCGTTAAATATTAGTCGTACACTTTAATATTAATGCATGGTCCAATGTCACATTATGAAAAACATTGTTTCAATATGAAAATCAGCTATGGGCTACCATTTTTAATCATAGTTAGTCGTAGTCCATCAAGGTCTTCCATGGTCGAATGTCACATTGTGACAAAGATTGTATCAATATGAAAATCAACCATGGAAAACCATGGTCATTCTTCGTCCAACGTCGCATTGTGACAACAATTGTCTCAATGTTTAAAGCAAGCATGCTCAATCATGTTTATGTTACGGTTTATAATATTTATCTAAAGGTTTTTATATACTTGGGGTTTATAATATTAATCTCTTAGGTTTAATATTTTTTTCCTGAGTTTATAATATTAATAATCATGTGAGTTTATCAAATCTTTTTATTTAAGATATTAATTTGTAGGCTTTATTAATATCTTTTGTTTTTCATATTGATCCCTTCACCTTATTGATTTGTTAGGTTTTTAATATTTACCCCTTGGGTTCACCAATTCCTTGGGTTTATAATATAAAACCCTTAGGTTTATTAGTTCTTTTCATTTATAATATGAACCCACCCTTGGGTCTTAAAATCTCTTAAGTTAAAAATATTAATTCTTAGGGTTTATTAATTTCTTAGGTTTTTGAGTTAAAAATGTTAATTCTTAGGGTTTATTAATCTCTTGTGTTCTTAATATTGACTGCTTGGCCTTATTAATTACATAGGTCTTTAATATTTATCCTTTGGGTTCACCAATTCCTTTGGTTTGTAATATCAAACCGTTGGGTTTATTAGTTGTTTTTGTTTATAATATTGATAACCCCTTGGGTTTATTAATCTCTTGACTTTAAAATATTAATTCTTAGGGTTTATTAACCTATTGAGATTAAATATTGCTTATTAGAGTTTATTAATTTCTTGGTTTATAATATTAATATTTATCCCTTGGGTTCACCAATTAGTTTGACTTATAATATTAAACCTTTGGGTTTATTACTTTTTTTGGTTTATAATATTAATAATGTCATGGGTTTATTAATCTATTTAATTTAAAATATTATTTATTTTGGTTTATTATTTTCTTATGTTTTTTAGTTTAAAAACTTTATTCTTAGTATTTATTAATATTTTGTGTTTTTAATATTGATCCATTGGCCTTATTTTTTATTTTTATTTTTTTCTAAATTACGCTATTTCTATTATAAACATTAAAGTACAAAACTGCCTCGGCTCAGCTGAGGAAGCCTGAGACCGGGCTTGAAGTCCACTGTCTGTCTAGCTATAGAGCTGCCCATTAACGGGAAACCAGCTTTTTTGTCAAAGTTGCCACCGCCCAGGAACTGGGAAACCGGTGCTAAGTCACTTATATCACTTACATACAGATTATCAAAACTTAAAAGTGCCAAAAAATACATGCAGCGTTGTCTGCTGTGAGTGACCATTGAAAACAAAAATTTATCAAAAATTCTAGCACAGAAATCATACTGAGAATTGGTCCTGGAGCAATTAGTCGGATTCCGGATTCTCTTCCTCGATTCGGCAGCCATAGTGATCTTCCGCATCCTCTTCATCGTTCTTATCAGCATCTTCACTAGACGGGCCAGCTTCCATCTGCAAGTGCGCCTGTCCCGGATGAGCAGTGACAGAATCAGGCGGAAATCCGAGGGGGTGCGTGCTAGGACCGGGAGCAGGGCCAGAGGGGGGCTCAAAGCTAGGCTTAGAAGGGGAGTGCACAGGGTTAAGCGGCTGAACAGGAGGGAGAGTGGTCTCTTCTCGCAGAGAAATCGTGATGAGGGCAGTAATGGAGGGCCGGTCGAAGGCACAATCGAAACGCAGCTCCGCTTGTTGCGTTGAGTGCCTTATAAAATGACTGCCAGGGCGAGGAGGGGGGGCGGAGGCCTGAAGCGGGGGAGGCGACTGAACATTCAGAGTGGGAGCACGAGGCGGGTGCGAGGGCTGAGGAGGCGCCGGGGCAACGCTGTCATGGAGACGACCAGCAAGATCAACATACAGAGGAATGGGATGCCTTTCAGCGTGGTCCATGGAGTAACCTGCATTAGAATTGGAGGGTCGCTCACTCATGGACCTGCCTCGTGAGGCACTTTTCCTGCAAGACATTCTTTGCCTGAGCCTGGGCATACTGAAATTCCGGGAGGAATCCGACCAGTTACCAGAAGGAGCTGCAGGAATGGAGTTAATTTGACCAATAATAACAGGAGAAGAATGAGAATGGAACAGGACAGGGCAGAAGTTACTATTTGAGAAACGATGGCCTGGAAGCGCATCCAAACAACAATGCAAAGAGCGTCTGCGACCTGAACCAATGCAAGCCTCACTGAATGCACAGCCGCCCGGGCAATGCGAGCGCAGAGGTGACAAAGGTCGGCGAGCAGAGCCGAAGCAATCCGAGGAATGCGAGCAATGGTGCTCCATTTGAGGACTGGTGCGGCGAGCAGGACAATTCGAATGACGGCGAGGAGGAGTAATTAACAAGTGCTCGGGATTAATGAGCTTGCCATTAATAACACCATGGGGGGCCATGTGGCCACCCCAGGTGAACCTCCTTGGTGTGTGCGCCAGGCCTGGAGGCCTCTTAACCCATGTTGTCATCCGCATCCGGAAGTGTCTGATCCATTCGCACCAACTTGATGCATTCCTGAGTAGAGTTTCTATCATTGATGATCTGGATAGAGCCGTGCTTGAGAAAGTCCGGACGGTCAACTCCTAGATTGGCCATGAGATCCGCGACCCTGTTGCCATCTCTCTTGGTATGAGTAAAGGTGATAGCTTGGTTTGCTTTTACCCAATTGCTAAGAGCATCAATTCTGGAGGCTAATCGCCAACTGGTAGCTACCGTGGCTGAATTGGTTCCATGGAGCAACTGATTTGCCATGCTGATCAGAATTTGAGAATCACCTTCCACAATTAGGGGCAGGAAGTTGTAGAGGCGAGCTAGATTGAGACCTTGCCAGAGCCCTTCCAACTCAGCAGAGTTGTTTGTGTCCCAACCAATGGATCCGTAGAAGATGGCCTGGAGTTCTCCTTGGGAATTTCTGAAAATGCCTCCATATCCCGCCGGGCCTGGATTCCCTTTGGAAGCCCCGTCAAAATTTAATTTGATTATCCCAGGTGGAGGAGGGATCCAAGAGATGGAATCTGGAGGGTTCTGCTTGTTGATTTTGGGCATAGGAGTTATGGTGAGTTGCCAATTTTGCCATATGCTGATCTCTTGAGGATGATTGGGCATATCCTCCTCCTGCCAAGTTGTAAGAGAGAGAGACTCCTGAAGGTTGCTGTGGAAGTTTTTCCATAGAATGTACAGGGGAGTGGTTTGATGCTTGAAGACTCTTTTGTTTCTTTCTTTCCAAAGTGCCCAGAATAGGAGACCTGGAATGATTCGCCAGAGATAGTTGAGAATGGTGCTATTGTAAGAGCGCTGCGGCCAATGTCGAAGTATGCTGGTGATGTCCCCTTGTGGTTTGCTCCGTTGGCTGCGGAAGCAAATTTTGTTCCAAAGCTGGCTGGCCATCTGACAAGTTAACATGAGGTGCTGAATGGTTTCAGTGTCCTGTTTGCAATTTGGACATTGTGAAGGGCCACAGAAGCCGCGTTTTAGCAAATTGTCCCAGGTTAAAATTCTTTTGTGGCTGAGGAGCCAGAGGAAAGTGGAGACTTTGGGCCATGTCCCTTTAGCCCAAACTAATTGCCAGAGTCTGTCTTTCGGGTGAGGAGTAGGATACATTAAGCTATAGGCTTCTTGTGTGGTGAATATGCCTTTGGGCGAATATCCCCATCTGAGGATATCTGGGTCATCAGAGCAGCGAATTCTGCAGCGTTGTAGTTACTCCTGGAGAGTAGCCCATATGTTGCTGGGAGTGGTAGGTTGGAGGAGAGACGGGTGCTTCCAATGTTGATGGCTGCTGCTAGTATTAGCTGTCCAGCATTGACTGACCTTCAACTCTTCTGGCCCATTGTATCTTTCCGCGTTAGGCAACTTTAGAGTGTCAACAAGCTTCGGCCTTTGTTGCCAGGAGTCTACCCAAAATCGTGCTGTCTGGCCATTCCTGACCTCCCAAAAACTGTGCTGGTGGATGAGGGCGTGATGCTGCTTGGCAGAGTTCCAGATGAGCGATCCCGCTGTCTCAGGTTTGAGTCTGATCAAATCATTCATCGGTCTGTTGTTGGCATACTTAACAGCCCACAACTTAGCCCAAGGAGCGTGAGGGCTCGTGAGCCATTTCCACCAAAGTCGTGCACCCATGACTTCGTTGCTTTGATGGGGATTTCTGAGCCCCAGGCCTCCGGCTTCTTTGGGAGAGCAGACTGTATTCCAATTTACCAAAACCCATTTCCGGGTGTGAGTTGAGGAGCCCCATAGAAAGCGACGCTGAAGATTTCTGATTTGATTGAGCACCCATTTGGGTGCTGCAAGCACCGAAAAGAGGTAGAGCGGCATAGATTGCAGAACCGCTTTGATCAGGACAGGTCTGCTGGCTAGGTTGAGTGCTCTGAAAGTCCATGAGGAGAGGCGAGCCTCAAGTTTATCAAGGAGAACAGACCAAGCAGAATGCTTGAGAGCAGAGTCAATGAGAGGGGCGCCAAGGTATTTGGCGGGGAGACGGGCAATCGCAAATCCATTGGCCTTATTGATCCCGTAGGTTTTTAATATTTATCCCTTGGGTTTACCGATTCCTTTGGTTTATAATATTAATCCCTTGCTCTTATTGGTTCTTTTGGTTTATAATGTTAATAATCTCTTGGGTTTATTAATCTTCTGAGCTTAAAATATTGATTATTATGGTTTATTAATATTCTAGATTTTTTTTTAGAACGATGCTGCTGGGCGGGAGACTGGTTTTTTCGAATGGAGATAGGCACGCCTCAGTTTCCGATGAGCAGCTCAGGTTTTTGTCTAGCTCTGCGCAGGGGAACTACATACATTCTGACCCTGTCTGCTCCAGATCTGGAGGGCTGTCAGGCGATTACTCAAATGGAGAGGTGGAGCCCCCGATTCTCTCAGATGGGAGGCTGTCGCCCTTGGTTTTCAACGCAGGGATCGATGGAAGGGCGGGAGGCTATATGCCTGTTGATAACCGCTCAGTCTTGCATACGTTTCAAGATCTGAAGGGGAATGATCACTTCTTTCCATTGAACGAGGGGAAAGAACCCATCCAGCTTTTGAACGTGGACCTGGGTGACTTACAGGGAGCCTCTTCCTCTGTTTTTGGCATCGATCTGGACCCCTCTGTGCCTGCATTCAGAAATGTGAATGGTTCTGGTGAGAAGGTGAGTGTGAGAGCTCCCCCTTGTCCCATAAGTTGGGCAGAACAGAGCGGTGTTTTTATTGCAGAAACAACTAAAGGGACGGGTCCAAAAACTAGTAAAGAGACTGAAGTGTTGAAACAGAGGCGTAGAAAAAAGAAATGGATTAAGTCTAAAAATGCTAAGTATAATTATGTCTTGGGTGAAGACATAGGGTGGGAACAGGTTTCAGTAATGGTTGACAGAACACTAGTCGGCAGGGCTGTGGGCAGGCATTTTGCCCTGAAAACTATAGTCTCCTGGGCTGATGCGCATTGGAAATCCGGTTTTGGTTACGTGCCTAAGGTGGTTTCCCTTTCAAAGGGGTGGTTCGCTTTCCATTTCTTGCGCTCTGAACATCTCCAGTGGGTGACACAACGGTGTTGGTCTGTTGATAACTCTCCTTTGCTCTTTAAACCTTGGCATCCGCTCTTTGATGCCAGCAGGGAAAGGGTGGATTCGGTCCCACTGTGGGTTCGTCTTCCTGGTTTGCCTCTTCACTATTGGACAGAGGAGCACCTATGTGGTATAGGTAATACTATTGGGGTCTTCTTAGAGGCAGACCTGTCCTATATTAAGACTAATCTCAGGCGGGTAGCAAGAATTTTGGTGATGATTAATATTAGAGAGGGCCTTGCAGAATTTATGAATCTCTATTGGGGGCCCTATGATATTAAGCAGATTATTGACTATGAAAAGGTTCCTTTTCGATGTCGACGGTGCCATGTTTACGAACATCCAGCATATGAATGTAGTTCTACTTTTAGATTTGCCAAAAGCCGGGAGTCTGATCCTCATGTGGAGGCTCCTCAGATGAAGGAGGCTGGTTTCGTTCCTCACAACTCACAAACAGCTCTTTGTTCAGACCTCTCAAGCACTGAACAATATTTTTCTGATGACTTTGGTTCTTGTATGCCGTCTGCTGTAGATTTTCAGGGGTTGAGTGTGTTCTCTGGCCCTTCTACTGGGAAGGAGGCTCTCTTTCAGGATGCTGGGTGTGGAGCGCTCGATGTTGTGGAGGGCCATAGCCGACATTTTGGAGCAGATTTTCACCTGAAGGACGATGTTGTGATGAATGAAGTATTCTCTATGGTGAACCGTTCACTTTTGGGCTCTTTTCCTTTCTCTCCTGCATTAAATTTCTATTTAAATTTGTTTCAGTCTTTTGTCTCGATTTCAGTCTCTGGTAGGAAGGATGCTGGTGGAATGGTCTCTTGTGTTGTTCCTAATATCTCCCCTCAGCCTGTTTCGCTGCCTGCTCTCCAAGAGAAGGCTTCTGTATCTGTTTTTGACCTAGGTGACAAGCTGTTGGATTCGGTGGTTAATACAGCCCCTTTGGTCAATGGATATAACCTGAGATCTAGTGCCAAAAAAGGTGCTGGTGGGTTTGGGAAAGGAAAATCCCCTTCTGCTCGGGGCAGGGGTAGGATCTCTTTCTTGGAAAAAGCACATGATCGAGCTATGTTGGATGTTCATGATGGGAGGCAGATTTCGATTGACAGGGCGCTTAGAGCAAGCCTTTCCCTGAAGCCGAGTGTTTAATGAAGATAATGTCATTTAATTGCAGGGGCTTGGCAGGTCCCCAAAAGAAATTTTCTTTCCGGAGAATTATCCTTCTGGAATGTCCTGATATCATTCTGCTACAAGAGACTTTAGGTGCTGGGCTGGTGGTCAAAGCTAGACTGGAGGGTTGGCTGCCTGGCTGGACCTTTGAGTCTTTGGATGCTAGAGGAAGGTCTGGTGGTTTGGCTATCGGGTGGAATGAAAAAACAGTCAAATCACAAAATTTATGGGGTATGGAGTCGGTCCTGGGAATAAATTTCCTGTCACTGGAGCTTCGTGAAGCTTTCAATCTCCTTAATATTTATGGCCCTTATCAAGACCGAATCCCTTTTTGGGACTCCCTCTTGAATAACTCTTTAATCAAGAGAGACTCGGTAATTTTAGGTGGAGATATGAACTTTTCTTTGGGCCAGTCAGAGGTATGGGGACCTCATGCACATATCGATGCTTTGACTAGTTTTTTCACTCAAAAATTGGAGGAGAATCACTTGCTGGACATTGAGCCCATCAAGCTGAAACCTACTTGGAGGAATAATAGATGTGCTGAAGACAGAATAGCAAAGAGACTAGATCGTTTTCTGGTGGCTGAGCAGATTGTGGACAGGCCTTTTATTATTAGGCAGTGGATTGGCAGTGGGGGTGCTTCTGATCATTTTCCTATATTTCTTGAGTTAAAGATCGGGCCTAGGCAGCCCCCTAGTCCTTTAAAGTTCAACAAAATTTGGCTCAGGGATGATTCCTTCAAAGCTTTAGTTCTTGATTGCTGGATTCCTTTTAGGGTGGATAGTCCTCTTTCTGTTGCCTTCCAATTTGCTGAAAATTTAAAACGCATTAAGGTTGCTGTGAACGTTTGGTCGGATGCTAAGAGACAGAGGGAGGATGTGGAGTTGAAACAGGTGGAAGAGTATCTTCGATTGATTTATGAGGGAATTGGGGGTGGCTATCAATCCCAAGTTGATAAAGACACTCTTGTCTCACTTGAAAAAAGAAGGAACTCCCTTCTTATGGATAAGGTGGAATCTTGGAGGCTGAAGAGTAGGGCCACTTGGCTGGCTAGTGGGGATGAGAATACAAATTTTTTTCATGCATATGCTCGCGGCCGGAAGGTAGCTAATACTATTTGGACGTTAAGAGATGGTCAGGGCATTGAGCATTCTTCTTTTGAGGCCAAAGCTAGATTGGGGGTTGATCACTTCAAGGACCTTTTTAAGGCCCCAGCTCATGCTTCACTAGCAGAAGTGATAAGATTTGCTCAATATTTTCCGAGGTTTGTGGAGGAGGCTGATAACAGATCTTTGATGGCGGAGGTCTCTGAAAAAGAACTAAAGGAGCTTCTTCAAAGCTTCCAAAAAGACAAAAGTCCTGGGCCAGATGGGTGGTCAATTGAATTTTTCTTGGCTCTTTATGACATATTAGGGACTGATTTGCTGAAAGTAGTGGAGGACACCAAGAATTCTGGGCGGATTCCTGCTTGATTCAATTCCACATTCATAGCTCTTATTCCGAAGGTGGATAACCCTCTTTCTCTGGCTGACTTCCGTCCTATCTCTTTGTGCAACTACATTTATAAAGTGATAGCCAAGGTGGTTGCGAGAAGACTCAAAGGCATTCTGTCTACTCATATCTCCGGTGAACAATTTGGTTTTTTGGAAGGTCATCAAATTCATGAAGCAATCGGGACCGCTCAAGAGGCTCTCCACAGCATGAAGACCAAGAACCTCAAAGGGACTGTGCTGAAAATAGACCTATCCAAAGCATATGACCGGGTAAGTTGGTTATATATTCGTATGCTTCTTACTCACCTTGGGTTTGGTATCAGTTTTATACGATGGATTATGAACTGTATAACAACCGTCTCCTTTTCAGTTCTGCTCAATCGGGCTGCATCCCCTTTTTTTCATGCTGAAAGAGGGCCGCGCCAGGGCTGCCCCCTTTCTCCCCTTTTATTTTTACTGGTTGTTGAAGGATTGAGTAGAGCTCTTCATGTGGCAAAGACATAGGGTACTTTGAAGGGCATTCAGGTTGCTCCAAACCTTTTCATCACTCACCTTCTTTTTGTTGATGATGTTCTAATTTTTTGTTCTGGGTCAGTACGTGATGCTATTACGATTGGTGAGATTTTGGATCTGTTTGGCAAAGCTACGGGTATGGAAGTGAATGCTGGGAAGTCTTCTATCTCCACTCATTCGTTGAGGGATGAGGAGAGACGTGAGTTCTCGCGGATCTTCCCCTATAATGCTGTTGGTTTGGATGTTGGCCTGAATTACTTGGGTTTCCATTTAAAACCCAATGATTATAGGAAAACTGACTGGAACTGGTTGCTAGAAAAGCTGGAAAAACGTTTAAAAGTTTGGTCTCACAAATGGTTATCTAGAGCTGGGTGGTTGACTCTAGTTAAGTCGGTTTTGGAGGCTATTTCGGTGTATTGGTTGTCTTTGTCTTGGATTCCCAAGGGTATTTTGGAGGCTGCCAGGAGGATTTGTTTCAGATTCCTGTGGAGTGGAAAACAGGATTCTTTGGTGACCCCTTGGGTTCGGTGGGAGAAAATTGCTGTTCCAAAAGCGTTGGGTGGTTGGGGTCTGAAAAATATCTTCCTTTTTTCTCAGGCTCTTGCTGCTAAGGGTGGCTGGAGGCTCATCAATGGTGACAGCCTTTGGACTCAGGTGATATCTCACAAATATATTGCTCCTTTCTCCATTGTGGATTGGATAAGCTCTCCTGGGAAAACCTTTGCTGGGGGAACGGTGATTTGGAAGGCACTTGTTAAATCTTTTCACATCTTGGAAACTAGTCTGGCTTGGGATGTGGGTAATGGCAGGAAGCTGCGGGTTGGTGAGGATCCATGGTTGGGTAGTTCTCTTCAGCACCTCCTTCCTAGGCGCACGATTGAGGCCTTAAGACAGCAGGGGATTACTTTTCTCTCCCATCTTGCTGATCCGGTTCGGAGAAGGTTGGGCATTCAATCTTGGTTACAGGCTTCTTCCCTTGGGCTGGAGGTTTTTGATGAGAGGGCTCTGGCGGTATATATTCGTGCTCTAAAACAGGCTCATCTTGTGCTCTCAGATAGGGATGATAAGATCGCTTGGGATTTTGATCCTTCGGGGATCTATTCCCCCCGGGCCGGTTACCAAAAGCTTAGTGAGGGGGTTGTTTTGGGTGAGGTGCGGTGGTGGTGGAAGAACCTTTGGAAATTGAACTGTCCTCCTAAGACTCGTCTTTTTATGTGGTGTGTCCTTGAAAATAAAGTCCCTACTTGGGATGTGTTGCAAATCAGATGCTTTCAGGGTCCGGGCTGGTGCTGCTTGTGCAAATCAGATGTTGAATCAGTTAACCATATTTTCCTCAGTTGTCCTTTCATTAAAGGAATTTGGTTGGAGTGTTCGAGGCTATTGGGTTTCCGGTGCAGATGGGAGGGCATTTCTGTCTCTCATGCCTGAGATTCGTGGTGGGTGTCTACTGCTGAGCTGAACTTAAAAGCACTGCCTCTTCTCGTTATATGGGGTTGTTGGTTGGCTCGTAACCAGCTACTTTTTTATGGTTCTGTTAGTACTCCTGAGATTGTTGGTGCCATGACTGTGGGTCTGCACTTAGCTTTCCATATTCATATTCGTGTTGCCAATCAGAGGGAGGTCCTTATGTTGGAGATTGATAGGAGGAGGCCTTGGGGATTTTTTGATGGAGCTATGCATCAAAATTTCTGTGGGGGAGGTGCTCTGTTGTTTCTCTCGGATTCACACTGGTACAAGATCTCTGTTGGGCTGGGGGAAGGGTCAAATAATTTTGCTGAACTGCTGAGCCTCAAGATCCTTCTACTGTTCGCTATGGAGAAAGGTTGCAGGCAACTAAATGTTTTTGGGGACTCCTTGAACGTGATAAATTGGATAAAAGGTATACAGATTTGCAGAGTTCATCTATTACAAAATTTGTTCCATTCCATTGGGGTGATCCTTTGTTCCTTTGCCTCTTTCACATGTCAGCATATCTATCGTGAAAATAACGAGAAGGCGGATCAAGCTTCTAAGAGGGGGCTGCTGTTGGATGAAGGCATTTGGAGGGTCAGAGAACATTTGGAGGGTGTTATCTCTGAATATTTCCACCCATCTTTATTCGAATAGTGGCTACTGGACTTTGCTATGGCCTGTCTTTTGCCTACTGTTTTCATCCTCTCAGTGTGCGGACTTTACAGTTTTTTTAGGATGGGTGGGATTTTCTTCATCTGATGGTTGGACTACAAAATGACTTGAGATCCCTTTCAAAAGGCGGGTCAACATATTGCCTTTGGCTGTTTACCTTGGGGTGTGCATATCATCTCATCTATTTGCGTTTGAGGACCTTGATCTACAAAATGTTTCCTTTTCTGGTTTCTTCAGGGCGATGGACAGTTTTTCAATGGACAATTTTGAAAGATTGCAGTGGGTCGAAGTCACATCTGGCTTCAAAATCTTTCTTTGACTTTTATGGACAGTTTTCATTGGACAGCTTGACAGATTGCTGTGGGTCGAAGTCTCATGACTGTTTTCAAAATCTTTCTTTGACAGTTTGACTGAAAATGCGCATTCTCTGTTCTTGTGCGTTTGGAGAGTGCGTTTTTTGTGTTGGATTACATATTGAAAGGGTCTCTACTATGGGCTGGACACAGTATTCTGGCGTGAACGGGTTCCCTGGCTACTTAACTATACTTGGTTACATACTGAAGGGTGTATTCGCTGGCTCTATTTTTAAAGGAAGACTGAACGTGTTTCTGTACCATAACAGAACTGTTTTATCTTTTCTCTGTTGGCAGGTTTTTCTTTGACAGAAAGTCTATTAGCAGCGTAGTGTTTGTGCTTATTAGGATCTGCCTGCTCTTCATAGGACGAACAGCTTGGTTTTGTTTTATGTCATTTATCAGTTTCTGGACCATGCATAGTTTCTCACTATGTATCTGTCATTGTATACAAACTATTGGGTTTGTTTTTCAGAACACACAACAATGTGTTTTTCTCATTGTAATTTTATAACTCACCTGCAGTAAATAAAATTATGCTTTTTTCTCGAGGAAAAAAAAATATTCTAGGTTTTTGAGTTTAAAATATTAATTCTTAGGGTTTATTAATTTCGTGTCTTTTTAATATTAATCCCTTGACCTTATTAATCCCTTGGGTTTTTAATATCAATCCATTGGGTATATTAATCATTTATTTTTTTATTCATTGGATTTATAATATTAAAAATCCCTAAAGTTGATTGTTCTCTTCGGTTTATAATATTAATAATCATGTGGGTTTATCATTCATTTGTATTTAAAATATTAATTCCTAGGCTTTATTAATCTCTTCTCTTTTTAATATAGACCCCTTGGGCTTATTGAAGTGTTAGCTTTTTAATATTTTTCCCTTGGGTTCACCAATTGCGTGGGTTTATAATATTAGACCCTTGGGCTTATTAGTTCCTTTGGCTTATAATATTAATAATCCCTTGATATATTGGTAAGAGATATATACTTATTATAAATAGTAATAAAATATTAGTATTATGTTATATTTTAATTTTAGCATACTTTGAGTTATAACTATTAATATATTGAAAAAAATTAATAATATTTTATTATCAAATAATAAAATATTATATATATATATATATTAGTTTAATATATAGTATGAATATAGTTTATATTATTGATATATTACAAGTAGATATAT
The DNA here is from genome assembly GCA_034641835.2 of Pinus albicaulis. NCBI lineage: Eukaryota > Viridiplantae > Streptophyta > Pinopsida > Pinales > Pinaceae > Pinus > Pinus albicaulis. Next base: position 218,648,115 of record CM076572.1, read on the forward strand.
AAAATATATTGGTAATTATATTTATAAATATATAATGATTATTTTGGTAAAATACATGTGGTGAGTGGTGGATATAGGTCTATTGGCATATATCAAACACATTAGTCAATGTGGTTGTAAATCTATTTCATATACGTCTATCGACTTATATCAACCACATTGGTAAATGTGATTGTGCTAGTTACTTAGTTGTCAAAAACTAACTAGTGTCTCAGCTTATAACTCTTCAAGTTTTTATTCAAAAAAGATTATAAATAGTCTTGAAGTGAGCAATAGATAGGTTTAAGCTTTGTAATTATTTTTTCTATTGGAGACCTTTTGTTTTAGTGCAATTACTTTGTTCCTTTAATAATCAAACGTGTGGGTGAGTAACTTGTTAATTGAAGTCCTTTCATTCTTTCATTCTTACGCTCAACAGGAGGGCCTCATGAAGAGTTGTAAGCTGTACTATTTTTATGAGTAATCTCTTTTCTATACTTGTAGATAATTAGAAACTTTCAGGATGAGGCACTCACTTATAAACCAAAATATCAAAAACATTTCCTTCCTTAGTTTACTCATTTTAGTTGTTTTGCTTAGTCTCAGATTTACGATTTAATGTCTATATTGATTTCATTCATATTCAATTTAGTTTAATAGAATATATTTTAATTCTTGTGAAGTAGAATAAGTCTCCTCATTAGAATAAATTTTTGGTTCAACTTAGTAGCATAGAGTTTTCATTTGATTTCACCTTGAAACAGACAAGTTTTATAGAAATAACATGTGTGTGTAATTGATATGAGAGTTAATTTCATTTGACTCAAAATTGCAGTTCACTTCAATAGATTAGATATTGTACTTCATTTCAAATAAAAAATAAAACTTTTAGTATATATTGTGCACATGCACTTTACAAGTATAGGAACTTTGGTTTGATAATTTAATGACTTAATTTAACTATCAATTAAATTTCCAACAACTAATAAACAAATCTGATTTTATTTAGATGAGTTTGTTGCTATAAAATTTTATTGTGAAATATTTGTTGTGTTGTAATTGTGTTAGAAAGGTTTTTATATTTACTATGGTATTTTGGCTTGTGGAACATTTGTAGTGTTATTGTTATGCTAACAATGCTTCATTTTTTATTACATGCAAAGTGTTTGACAAAATGTATGTAAGATAAAAATCAAGCCTATTACAAGTTTGGTTAGTGGTAATGGGCATTAAAGATGTGCATCCTACTAGCCTTAGGATTTTCAGTTTAAGATTCATTTTCAGAAGTGTCCTTAGCGAGGAATTAGTTCTTTTAATGCAAAATATGAAAACCATTAATGAACAAGAGTTCCTATCAGAATTGTTGCAGAACTTTGAAAATTATGACAAAAATCTAACAAAATTTCTAGAGCATTATGGAGTGTTGGGATCTCAATGATCAGTGGATACAAAATCATCCTCCTAGAGAGGATGAAGCTGTAAAAAAAGTATTCTTTCAAAAATCTTGAAGACAAGTTTCAACTCAAATAACATCAACACCAACACCATCAAATCTGAGGTAAAACGGAGAAGCTTGAGGTAAAAGAAGTTGCAGATGCAGAATTTCCAATGCCAGTTGAAATTCAACAGATATATAAGACATTTCTGAGTGTTGTTGTCGAGTTGATTGATGGCGATTTATCCACTACAGAACAACATGAACCAACTAGGCTAACAATTCCTATTCTCTTTGTAATTGGAGTTGTTCATCAACACCTCATTCAAAATGACTTGTATATGTCAGCATCCATCTTTGCTGATGCATATCAATGCTTTAGTACACATTATTTTGCTTACCAAATTGGGTATGGTATGAGTGTTGTTTGTCCGTATATGGAACTAGATACATGTCGTCAATGGCATCTAAGTCCCAAAGTTAAAATATGATGAAGAATGGGAAAATCAAGCAAGCTCACAAGAATTTTGGCAAGGAAATTAAGGCTGACCTTTTGAAGATACTTTTAAAAATGGGTTTCGCGTTGCTTTCTAGTTATTGTGGAGCATAATTTTTTGAGATATATGGGATAGGTAAAGAAGTGGCTGGCATAGCATTTTGTGGGTGTGTCTCCCAAGTTGGCGGTTTGAATCTGGATGAGTTGGCATGTGAATCATTGTCATTTTGGTTGAAATCCTCCTTTGAGGATACTGCTAAGAGGCTTGGAAACTTTGGCTTTATAGAATTTAGACCTGGAGGTGAATATCATGGCAATAATCATCACATAGAGCTTTCCGTGAGAAAAATGAAAATGCATTTTCAGTCTATCAATAACACCTTGCTAACCAACCAGTAAATATCCTTCATGAACTCCTGGAATTTGCAAGTGATTGACCTTCTAATCCTATGGGAAAGGTTGAACCAGCTTTAGAAAATGTGTAGCGATTTTGCACAGGGGGAATGTCACTTGGTTTTATTTCAAGGGAAACACATGAATCAATTGACATAGCAATGAGTATAATAGGATTTAAATCAAATTCAAGGGAAAGTGGTGAGCATCTTGTGTGTTGGATATCTCTATAAGATGTAGTTGATGGATATTCACCAACATTTCCTCATCTTAAATTATGACATTGCCACTAGTGCAATTAAACAAGTTGCTTCAGGTCGGTTTGGTGTTACTCCAACATTTTGAGTTAATGCAGATCCGTTGGAGATCAAAATTGCACAAGGGACAAAGCCAGGCGTAGGAGGGCAACTTCCCAGAAAGAAAGTCAACACTTACATAGCAAGATTGCGTAACTATTAACCTGGTGTACCTATGGTATCACCTTCTCCACGTCATTATATCTACTCTATTGAGGACCTCACACAATTTATTTTTGACCTTCACTGGGTTAATCCAAAGGCAAAGGTTTAGGTTAAGCTTGTAGCAAAATCTGGAATCAAAACTAATGCTTCTGGAGTTGCAAAAGAAATGTTGATATAATATAGATATCAGGACATGATGGGGGCACTGGAGCAAGCCCGATAAGTTATATCAAACACACAGGTGGTCCTTGGGATCTTGATCTTATAGAGACATGTCAAACACTTACTGAGAATGGGTTGCGCAAAAGAGTTGTTTTAAGGGTTGATGGTGGTTTCAAAAGTGAAGTCGATGTCATGTTGGTAGTTGCAATGGCTGCATATGAGTATGGATCTAGTTGAGTAGCCATGAGAGCTATTGGTTGTATTATGGCAAGGAAAAATTGTCTTATTGGTGTTGCTAGCTAGAAAGAGGAATTGCGGGCACAGTTTCCTGGTGTAAACGGAGGATTGGTAAATGTTCTTGTCTATATAACAATTTTAGCATGTAGTGTTAATCTACCTGCACATAAAGTTATCATAAAGGGAACACAATTATATGATCCAAACGTTGGAGATGTGCTTGATGGTATGTAGATTTTTGGGCATGCTGGAAGGCCTCAATTTGACAAAAGCAATGAGGACATCATCATTACTACGCACGAAAAGTTGGAACACTAATTTCAATTATTGACAAATTAGCTGGAAATTGAGAATCAGTTTATAAGCTCCTTGAAGGTCAATATGAATGCAGAAATAGCTCCTGACCAATGTCCGTGAGGCTTCTGCTTGGCTTGGATAATATATATATATATCTTCTCATTAGAATGACTTCTAATCCTCTTGTATATGGAATGACGTGGGATGAGGTTATGGCAGATCATTGTTTGCAAGAAGAAGGACTCTTGTTACAAATGCTGCTCACGCACTAGACAAGGCAAAAATGATCAGGTTTGATGAGAAGAGTGGCAACGTTTATGGCACAGAACTTGGTTGTATAGCTAGCCACTTCTACATTCAGTGTGTTAGGCAGCACATGAGTGACAGTGAGCTTATAAATCTTGTGGCTCGCTAGTCAAAGTTTGACAATATAATGGTCAGAGAGGAGCAGAATGAGCTAGCAAACTTTACACCACAAGTTATGCCCCTTGGAAGTGCAAGTAGACCTGAGGGGGAAAAATTATTTTTTGATTCAAGCATATACATCACGTGGCTCATTTGAAAGTTTTTCATTATTCAGGTAGATGCCAATTATATAAGTCAAAGCCTTGGTTGAATCATGCGTGTGATATATGAAAATATGTTTATGTCAAGGGTGTTGTAAAATGACTATTTAATTACTTTGACCTGAGGGGGGAAAATTATATTTTGATTCAAGCATATACATCACGTGGCTCATTTGAAAGTTTTTCATTATTCATGTAGATGCCAATTATATAAGTCAAAGCCTTGGTTGAATCATGCGTGTGATATATGAAAATATGTTCATGTCAAGGGTGTTGTACAATGACTATTTAATTACTTTCTAGGTTGTGGATTGAAGTCAATTTACTTAATAACATCTTTACAAACTTTGAATGACTTAAACAAAATGATCAATGTAGTAACATAATGATAGGTACCTGTCTTTATGGGCTAGAAAGTGCCTAAAAAGAAAATAACTAATAGAAGGTTGTGTGATTTTCTTCAAGGTCTTATGACGATTGTGTGATTTTCTTCAAGGTCTTATGACGATGGATTAAGAGTTGGAGATCCACAAAAGCAACTGCTTACCAATGTTCCAAAATCATTAGAAGAATCTTTTCCGAAAGATGCATGGTATGTTATAAATATGATAAAGTTGAATCATGAGGAGCTATGCCTTTCAACTTTACTAATGATTTTTATGAGGAATGGTTTACATTTTAGTGGGTTGCTTCGTGGTATGGCAGAATGTGATAGTGATGTTAATGTGATAGTGATGTTAGTTGCAATCATGTTAGGATGATACAACATATATATGTTGAAGTATTCTATAGGCATATTTGGGATATTGGTATTGATATCCAGGTTATGGATTGTTTGAGGGTAAACAATCTTAAGAAGGGAGGAATATATTGTCTTTTTTCAAATGATCGCTTCGAGAATGACTCAATAGCCTACTTGATTCTCATAGGCTATAGTCAGTAAAAATGAGATTACTTAATTTAATAGTCTAAATGTCATTTGGGTGAAAAAGCTACATGTAAAAGTGACATTAAATAGATGTTATTAAGACAATCAGTTTTTGTGGTGAAACAAGTCCACCCTAGCTGATCATAAGGAAGAATCACTCATATTCTTCATAGGAATTCATTGCCTAAGAAGGAGATTCATCTTTTTGGCCAAAAAGAGGGTTCAACTAGAATTAGTGTGGAATTTGTGTGGATCGATTTGGCTATCAGCTATTTGTGGAAGCCAAGGGATGCCAAGTTTATCAGTGTACCAACATTCAAAGGGTTCGTGTGGGTTGATATAAACATTAGCAGTTCATGGAAGCCAAGACAACTGAGCTTATTACTGTATCAACATTTAGAGGGTTTTGTGGGTTGATATAGCCAAAATTGTTGAGTTCTGGCATTAGGAAGGGAGGTCGAATCATCTCAATGATTTTGTTCCAGAAAAGTCATCTTCAACAATTTGTAAGGGATATTTCAGTGTCATCATCTTAATCTTTTATTCCCAGGAAAATTGTGCCAAGTTCCCAAAGATAAATTTGTATCTAAAAGGGCTACTTAACATGTAATGTTATGGCATGATTAATAAAGAGATCTGTTTTTTTTTGGCTAAGTTTGTTGCTATACATTTTATTGTGAAATATTTGCTATATAGTCAATGCACCATAAGTGTTTTTAAACTTAATGTGGCATTTTTGGTTCTAGAACATTTGTTATGTGTGTTAGCAATGCTTCATATTTGATTACATGCAAATTGTTTGACTAAATGTTTGCAAGGTAAAAATCAAGGAATTGCAAGTTTGGGTAATATATTTTAGTAAGGGACATTACATGAATATGAGCCTTGAGGGATAGCTCAATTGGTTAGGTACCCATTGTTAAAACACCTTTGTTATTGAAAGGTCAAAGGTTCAATTCTCTCAACACTCTTGAGCAAATATTTTGTGGGCGTAGCGGTCCCATTAATAAGAATCATAAATTTAAGTTGTTTAATCTGCAAAGTTCTAGTGTTTCATGGCATTTTTAGGGTGCTGAATTGACTTATGTATTTAAAAGTCCATTTTGAATTAAGCTTTTTAAATTAAACAGTGGTGTTCCTTTTTAATCCCCATAGTTTAATTGTTCATTTTTAATGCTTATCATCCAATTTTAAGCATAATCTAAATAATAGACAAAATGATCAATTTTTCCCACACTAGAGAGTTTTAAGAATCATAAATTTAAGTTGTTTAATCTGCAAAGTTCTAGTGTCTCATGGCTTTTTTAGGATGCTGAATCCACTTATATTTTTAAAAGTTCAATTTAAATAACAAAAAATAGCAATCTTACTTAAAATTGTATTATCAGATTTTAATAATAAGAAAGACTATTTTGCTTTAGTTAGACCACTTTTCCATTTTTAAACTCTTCTAAAAATTAACAATATCCATAACTACCTAAATTTTGTGCAACAACTGACATACAATTTTATGGGAAATAAACCCACTCCTACCTAAATTTATATCAATTTTATATAAATTATTGCATATTTCAGATAAATATGTTTATTTCTAAAAAAAAAATGTTTAGAATATCAAAAATTACCAACTATATATCACTGTTATTTTTTCTGGACGCATGATAAGAACTCAAGACCAACATTCCCGCAATTTTCTGTAAATTCCAAGTTGCTATCAACAAAATTCAGGAAAACCATGTTTTCCGTTTTATGAGGTGAAATGAAATTATGGATAGGAATTATTTTCGCTGAGTGCAAAATTAAAGTAAATTGAACAAGTGTAGGTTAAACATGTTGATATCATTCATATATATGGGAGCTAAAACTTCAAAAAATATTAGAAAGGTACAAAGTAATGGTTAAGATTATCCAATTCGAATAGAAGGAAAAATATAAATCCCAATCATTTAAATTTTATCATTATGAATTAAGAAACAAAAAGTCAACTGTCGACAAGCTTCTTTGCTAATAACCTATGAGCTACTTTTCTTTTTACATATAAAGCTCTGACTCTGCTGAAAAATACATCTCCCTAATTGATGGAACATTGTCCCTCTGATTTACAAACATGAATAAGAATATCCAGACAGATGGAAAGAATGAAAACATTGTGATGTTCAGCATGGTATCTGGTGAGTGAACCATCTCATCACTTTAAGAGGAAGCTTTAACAGACCAACTGCCATGTTTACCAGCCCTGAAACGCATATACAGCAGGGGCATAGACAGGTCAATATCGACCTGCATTATCAGCATCAACACACATGAATGAAGAATTGTTAGGAAACAAACCATTTCAAATTTATCATCTAATTTGTTTTCAAAAAAATTCTTTGGTGTACTCATAAAATGATGTGAATTGCAACATTTAAATTGGAAATCCTAAGCCAAAATTTAGTATAACTTCATCTTACAAATCCTTCAGACATCTAAAAATATACACATGTATTCATGGTTGATAAATCCAAAGATAAATGGATCTGTATTTCACCTATTCATAATAAAAATGGATCCAAAAAAGTTTAACAAATTCATGGTTGTTTATGTAGTTTATATCAAGTGGTTAGAAGGAATTATTATTATCTTTATCACTAAATTCAATTTTTAGAGATATTATTGTTATCTTCCTTGTCCAAATTTGATTTCAATTTTTAGAGATATTATTGTTATCTTCCTTGTCCAAATTTGATTTCTCCAAATAACATGTTAAACTTATAATGACTTTGTCCTCTCCATCTAAATTCAATTATCTTAAATAACAAATTGAAATCATATTGAACCTCCAGAATTAGCTCAATTTAGTAAAGTCCGATCTATTGAGAAGTCAAGAGTTCTAAATAAGACTCTGTGATTGCATAAACAAGAAGTGATCCTTTCCCATAAATCTCGCACAAGATCTTTCAACAAAATAACCATATTCCAGAAATTTATCATAAACTGACCATACAATCTATATGGTAAGAACCCAGAAATCCGAAAAAGTGGATATGTTGACAGATCTGCAAAAGAAAACTTACCCCAAGATCCAGATGATTGCACCCAAAACTGCAAAGATCAGGGACAGTAATGCAAAGGGAAGACCCAATAAAAACCCCAGAGGTCTGCAATCGCCCATTTTTGTAAGAACCCGAATCTCAGAGATTTTACTGCACGATGTTATTGACGGAGATTTGTGTGTATGATTTGACACTGCGAATGTAGTAATTCTCCAATGCAAATATAACTCGGATACATGGAGGGTTGTTTATACATAGTTTGCATTATCAGATGATGTTGGTCAACGAAGTCGGCTTCATTGCAAGTTCCTTCCATCCTAGAAGAACCCGTCTCTGTGTGGATCTGGTCTTGATAATACCGAGTATTGCAAGGTTGACTTTCTTCTGGAAACGTGCGAGGAAGCTGCAGGAGACTTCACAAATTGAAAAACTTACACAGATTAAAAAAACTTCTCATGCTTGCCTTCATATGAAGCTATTTTTTTATTAATTAGTAGACCACAAAATTGCAGTTGCCATGGTAGACTGCCATTATTGAAACACGACAAAGCCCATTGGTGAAATAAAAATAATGTTTTAAAGGTGATCATATTCCATCAAGCTACCTGCTGCAGAGTAGTTTCCGTGTCTGCAATAAAGGTCATTGTTTGAACATTTCTGGTTGGAAGGGTCTGGACGCGTCGAGAGACCCACAAAATATTTCAAATGGTTTGAAAACCAAAGTCATAATAAAGAAGACGTTTTTTTTTAATAGAAAAATTATTTACCTTTCATAAAACTCAACTGGTTTAATTTTTAATGTTGTATTAGATAGGTTAATCTTGTTGTGTTATGAAGTATTATGTATGAGATTCAAGGTTTAAATCTCTTGTAAGTCAAACTAATAAAGAAAAAAGAAAAAGAAAATAAAACATTTCAACTTTGTTAGGACCACTTTTCTTGATAAAAATTTAATACCACTACAAAGTGACAAAAATCTTTTTCATAGAGATTTGATAGGGTCACAATAGTGACAAAAGTCCTCGAAAGGAATGCCTCATGCTTATTCAAGGACAAACTCATAGGTTCTATGACAAACAAGCTTTGAGAAAATTATTCTATATGGAACAAGGACAAGCTCATAGGTTCTATCACACACAAGCTTTGAGAAAAGTCTACAATTTCTATCAAACTTTGAGAAAAATTTACGGTTTCTATCATAGACAAGCTTTGAGAAAATTCTTATCTCTATGGAACAATTTACTAAGTGAAGGAACTAGAAACAAAGGGGAAAAGTTTATTGCTAATTTGGTATCACAACTAGTATCAACTATGTCACAATAACCTCCCTTACAAACATCTGCCACTTAGTGCAATAACTAGCATACCATACCCTTAAATTAAGGGAAAGGGAACATGAAAATGAATCAAAGCATTGCTATAATTGATTCTAAATGTATATAAAAGAATTATCTTATTTCCAAGTAATATAAAAAAAAGTTAAACATGGATGAGAGTCTTGTTAGTTGTTCTTGTGAAGAAATATGGTCAAGAGTATGGTTGGGGTCTTTCAAATGTACATACGGCCATTAAGGAGATTATACATGTTGATCTATAACTAGAGATTAGAGGAAAAATTTTCAATTAAGTTTTTGCCTCTATTTACCATGTATAAATTATAAAAGTGAAGAGAACAAATACATGTGACATGCATTGATACTGCCCCACAAAATTACAATTCTTGAAAGTGAAATATTTGTGTCTTAATAAGTATATTATTGTGATGAATTTAAGCCAAGTTATTGACTTAACCTTATGACTTGAAGAATTTAGGGTTTACCCTAGGTACCATCCTTGGAATGAGGGAAATTGCTATGTTGTGGTTTATTATTATTATTATACAATTTTAAGGTCACTGCCAAGCCAGACACCAAATTGGTGTATGAGACCCCCTTGTTTGTGGGACAAGGGACGCACCTCCACACAAAAATTTAACTACTAAGTCTACAAAGGCATACATACTATACCCCCCTCTGGTTTTGAACGGTGACCTCTTAGGAGGAAACAAATGCTCTTAACCATTAGGCCCACTCAAGCTGTATTAAACATTGATCCCATTTCAAAGCACTCTCAAAACTTTTGAAATTGTTCATTCACTATTATTAACTTTTGTTAGCTCAATAACATAGTGTACATGTCAAAACATTTCACTGTACTAAAATTAATGGTGAGATGTGTGGACAATACTTATATAATAAAATGAAAATTGTTCATCTTTGTATCATAGTATTAAACACACACACATACACAATTAGTCCAATGAGTTAGTTCAATTGGTGATTTTGCAAATTTTCTTGATTGTTGAAAAAAGAAGCAAGAAAGTATCAATTTGATTTTTCCTTGGTCAAATTGAGAAAATTTGATTTTCCACATCAGCAGACAACTTGGAGGCAGTTAACTTTTGTGACATGGCTCTTGTCACTCAGTTAGCTTAGTAAATTCAAGTTAAAGGGCTTGGATTTTAGTTATGCATGTGTGATTGCTAATTTGTAGCAATCAAGGTAAGTTATTTCAAGTTGTTTTCAGTTAAAATAGTTCTAATTGTTGATGGAACTAGTAGAAAATTAGTTGTGTAGTGGGACAAAAATATAATTCAGCGATCATCGAGTTAACTGGTCAATCAAACCAAAGTAGCTATTACATGTAGAGAATTCGAGTTCCCTAGCTGTGGTGGAGATTCCAAGGTAGTGTAACATCATTTGTAGTCTAGTCTTGAGTGTATAAGCATTGCACATAGTTAGATGATCAACCTAGGGAATTGCAGAATCAATTGGAGGAAAATTCCTAAATAATAGGGGCCTATTTCCTCAGGAATGTTGGAAAAATACTGAGAAGGGGGGTGAATTAGTATTTGGAGCTAACTGATAATTTTTAGTTTTCTTTTCTCTTAAAACCATATGTTACATTACTGCATCCAACTTGTATGTCCAAAGAATCTTATTATGTCTTTACTTAGATCATTGCATCATTTATTCATCATATAAGCAGTAAGCATGAACAAAAATAACAGAGCAAACCAGTAACACATATGAACACCAGAATTTAAGGTGGAAACCCAATTCGGGAGAAAACCACCGCTGATGTAATCTCAGTCTTCAATATTTAGTATAAAGAAAACTTCTTACAATTTTATGTTGGTGCAAACTCATACCATCACGCAGGCACCCACCTGCAGAAGGCTACAACCTTCTCTCGTTTACCAGCCTCTCCTGGAAGGGAGCTACGACCCCTGCTGAAGGCTTCGACCCTCAGATCTATTGCGGACCACGTTTCATCAATTTTCATACTGGATCCACCAGTTTTCACACGACATACCTTGTCGGTCACCAAATTTATTTATTTTCTTCAGAGGTGCATCCTTAATTCAGATCTCTCAGCAATCTGTTACCCATTCCATACAGATATACTTCCGAGTGAAGTATTCATTCACAACCCTTACTCATGCATACGTTCTTCATGATTTCGTCAGTCGATTAAACCAGGAATTAATCATCATTTGATCTAGAAATCTTGATCAATCATATTCACCGGTGCACCATAGATTCAGATATATCAGAGTTTATTCATACATATATCTCTAAAAGAGATTCGTTTATCACCAACCCTTCCGCATGCACACCGTTCTTCATAATCCTCATCACCTTATATAGTTTTCACCTTTATTGAAACCTTGGGTCAAAACCATTCACGTGCTAATGGTATTCCTGGACGGGGTCAAAATATATAATCCAGCGGGGTCTCCATAACTCTCATTGTTCTATTGATCTTGGTAATTAAATAATTAATTTAATACTTTTGAACTTAACTTTAGGATTAAGGTTAACCTTTCGCATTTTAACGCTTTCAAACAATATGATAAACCTTTGACCCCGGGCCCACAAATATAGTCAATAGCCAATCAAATACGCACATGGTACCATAAGTAAATTTCGCGCAAGTCCAGCGTCCGATCACCGTTAGATTAGCAAGCTTCCAGATCAACGGCGTATATGCATATCGCTCGACCTCCGATGCCGAACGTTAACGTGCGATGGCCCGCCGTACTGTGGTTAGTTTCCGCGCAACTTTATCAAATGACCACCGTCCGATGGCTTCCCTTGAGATCAACGGCGCATAGCAATATCGCTGGACATCCTGGGTCGAACGATAACGCGCGATGGCGCACCGTACCTGTGTTAATATTCGCGCACCTTCAATAAATGATGACCATCTGATGACCCCTTCCCAGATCAATGACGCTCAACGATATCGCTGGGCATCTTGGGTCGAACTATAACGCGCGATGGCGCATAGTAAAAAGTGGTTTTGTGAAATTGTATAGGGACGCGTGTCGAGCACTCTATGGAATCGCTCCTCAACCAGGAAATACCGCTTACTCCGCATAAGTGGTGCGATGAAAACCGTAAACCACTTTCACTGTTCATTCGGTCATGGTTCCGCTCTTCCTCGCAGGGTTCCGTTGCCTTTTAAATGTATTATTATAATTAAGTTGCGCTTTAATGTTTTGCCTTTTATTACAGATCCATTACTAAATTTAACGCTCTGTTCATAATTTTCGTTTGAGTCTTTTAACATTCATTCTTTACACTGGTTGCTGCCTTCCGACCTCGACACAACACAATGTCACTCTGTATTCAATTCCGCTTCCTATCCTATCACAGTTCCACTTCTACATTCAAGTTCTTGATTCCGCAAGCTGATCACTGTACTATGCTACAATCATCATATCTCTGCAACCATTAATTCCTTCACTTTATATAGTAAATCTTTAATTTCGAATCCTTGCCACAGGGTTTATGATGTTTACGGACAATGATTCATAGTTGTCCACAGGGACTCTACTATCCTTCCTTCTGAATTCTATCAAGAATATATATATAATTCATAGAAAATGCAGAACCTTTTTCTGTTTGATGGCCTTTTTCATCCTATACTGTCTCTAGACAACTTTCAATTCACTGCTTGTCCCTACTCCTTGACTGATACTGCTCTTTGTAGCTCAAACTGTAGATGCACTCTTTCTCTATTCTTCTCTGCTACATTTAGATGCCAATTCCTTTGCCACATCCTTTGCCATCAATGACAATATTTCCAACAAGGAATTGTGCAAGGAAATATGGGGCTCAAGTAGAGGCAGAAATTGACTAAGTCTAGGTCAAAGCTTCTCATTGAGTAGAGAGATAGGTTGTTCACTTGCAGGTTGTGCTCAGAGTGGGAAATCAATTGTAATAAATTCTCTATTCATCTTATTAATGCAATCATGCTTAAGGGGTTTTTAGCAGTTTCTTTCCCCTAGAAAAATATTGTTCATGTGCGTTATTTCTTATTTCATGTCTGAGATGGTTATTCTAAATTGTGAATTAATTTCATTAAAGTAGTAGAGTAGAATTGTGTTTCTTGATTTAGCTTAAAATTTCTTGAGCAGTTGCAATTCTACACCACATTTCTACATGGTATCAGAGCATGATTCACATTAGAACAATAATTTCAAATTTGTTCCTCAGGAGGTTCGAATTTGTAGCTTCAGTGTAGCGGAATCTCTTCAGAGTTGGGAACATGACCTTCAATGGGCTGAGATTAGAGTATGCCTTGAAAGGCAACTTGAATTTCCTTACATGGAAGGATCACATGGAGGTGGTGCTTGATGATAATGGATTGCTAAAATATGTTAAGATGAACATTGCAAAGCCAGGATCAATTGATGCCCATAACCTAGCTCAATGGAAGAAATATGTAACCAAGACAAGGAGAATAATATTGGAGGGAGTGTGAGACCACACTGTTTCAAATATCCATGGGAAAGACACTATTTTTGCAATGTGGAAAAAAATGATAGATCCATTACACGATAACAACGACCATAGGCAACTGGATCTCAATGATAAACTTCAAAATATCAAGGTGTATAAGAATGACAATATTCCACAATATCTCAACAAATTTACAAAAGTTTGTGATGAGCTTGGAGGGGTTGGTGTGACTGCTGCAAAAGATGACCTAGTGAGCCTATCTTTTCTATGCCTTCCCAAAAGCTGTCATAGCTATCAAAACTCGGTGAATGGAAGGGAAAATTTACCGAAGTGGGAAAGGTTGTGGTTCAATTTGGTAAAAGAAGAGTTCAGGAGAAATAATCGGGATGGAACCTCATCCAAGATAGAGGATGAAGAAATTTTTTTATTGGATGGAAATGGCAAGAAGGGAAAAGGGAAGAAATCTCAAACCAAACTAGAATCCATCCAAGGGGGCAAGAAGAAATACTTTTCAAATTAAAATGCCTCAATTGTCATGAATTCAGTCATTATTCCATGAAGTGTCCACACAAAAAGTCGAGCAAGAAGAACTTAGGAGGAGCAGCAGGTGAAGCTTTGGCTTCATAGTTCGAGATTAACTTCATCCTTATCGCATGAATTTAAAACAAAGTGTTTAAGAGTGTGTGTTACTTGGACTTAGGTTCCTTGTTCCATGTTGGCTCAAGGGGTCCTGACCCAGGTTCGGAGTTCAAGGTTTGCCAACAAACCCCTATACTACTGGCCCTTTTGGCAGTGACCCGCTTGCGTAGGTCAAAGTCTCACCTGAAGTAGTATGGGTGGGTGCTGGAACCAGGTTTTCGCACCCTGAGAAAGGGTAGGTAAGGCAAGCAGAGTTGCATCTGGCCCTGTGAGGCCCAGATCACCTCTTTCTGCACAAGGTTTTACATATCTATTTTCTCATCCACGTATGCAAGGTCTACAATGTTTGATAATTATATACTTCTACGACAGTAGCACGATATTGCATAAAACAGAACAGATAGATCCAGATATAGTAAACACACTTACATAGATCTTTTTCAGCTTGAATACAGAATGTGCATAACACAGTAATTACCAATGATTCACACACACATTACACATAGATTCAGTTCTCAACACAATCCTTCTATTCATAAATTCATCAATTCCTTCTTACAATACCTGTCCCAGCCTGCACACACAGAAGTAGGGTCTGCACACAGCAGAACTTTGGATCTCCGCGCACACAACCAGTAGGAGTTCGTTCCCCAAAAACCCAAATAGATATACTAAATCACAGATTTCCTCAACAGCTCTTTCTTCCCCTTTCCTTACAATTCAAAATGTTCCTCTATTTATACTAATCTAGCCTAAGATTTCCTATGGCACACAACCCATGGTTTTCGGACCCCTAGTTTACCCTTTGACCCATTAAAATTCTTTCAGGGTTTTGACCCACCCCAAAACCCCTGCGCTAGCCTCATTATAATCAAAACTATACAAAATCATAGCAGTTTCGTAGCTCGTAAGAGACCCTGTTCCAACAGTCCCCCAACACAATCTTATGACTCATCCCAAGTCACTGTGGTGGTGCGGTCTCTATCCGCGCATGTAAGGCATTGAAGGCAACGACTAGCGGAGGTAACACTTCTTGAATTTGGACAGCAACGCGTTGTGCGATATCGACCAGCTCCAAGGAGGTAGGTCCTTCAGGGGCCATGGTAACCTGTTCCAAGATTTGGTTGAGCTGTGCAATGGCATTGTGAGCATCCTGAGATATCTGGAAGGCAGCATCGCCCCATGACTTCATACGTTTTCTGATTGCATGCTTGGTGCACCAAAGATCTGCAGTCATGTCCTGGAAGGCGTTGCCAGTTTTCAAGAGTGCTAGATGCTACGCAGGGTCGAAGGAAGGCAAGGTAGCCTCGATCTAATCGAAAACAGCTTCCTTCTAGCATAAGTCTTCTCGGACATGCTGAATCATTGGGTTGAATTGGGTCACTGTCCAGAGTTGCATTGCTGCTTCAAGCAACTGGGTACCCAGAGTAATCTATCCTTTAATAGCGTCTGTGGCTTCTATTCTGAATGTAGCCTGTTGCACTTGAACCTCTAGGGATATGGTAAGTTGTGCTTGGGCCTGGTATGCTGTGAATTGGCGGGTCATTTGGGTCTTGAGGGCCTGCACTTTGGCTCAGGATGCCCTGAGCACTGCGACCAAGCCTTCTAGGGTAGCCCGGACCGGGGTTGATGCCGGGAATTTGTCTGGGATCTCTGTATTTAGCTGGTGAATCATTGTCTCGAGCTACGCCATAATAGGGATACCTTTGGTCTGGCGTGTGGCCACATTGATGTGTTGTTGCACGACCTGGTCACGATGATGGAGCTCATGCAGCACAGCGGTGTGTAATCCCTGTAATGCCTCGGGGGGCAGCTGTGCTAAATCCATTTTGAGTTCCATATCTGCTGGGAGGTGGTTGTCGACCAGGACAGTGCTAGGTAGTGAGAAAATATGGCCTTCGTTGGCAGGGAGCCTGGAACTGTGGAGAAGTCGCAGCGTGTCCCTATATCGCTTCGTACCCCGAGGGGACAGAGTATCCCTATTGGCCATCCCTTCTATGCGCAAGACTAGTGGTGACTCAACCGCGTCAGTCCTCCTAGTGTGTTGTGGTGGTCGCCATTATGTACAAGGTTCAAAGTCAATTTTTCCTTCCAGGATCCAGAGGGCAATCAACTTATCAATCTCGACATCAAACCCTCTTAACACAAAGCCTGCGGGTGCTAGACGACTGGGTGTCGAGGTGCTCGGAAGGTTAGGGTCTACCATAACAACAAAATGATAGGCTTCCAACTTCGGAAATTCGCAGACAGTTGAGATAAGTTGAAAGGGTATGACCCAAACGCTACAAGTCTAGACAATCAAGCAGTAACATAACAGAGGCAGAAGATAGAGAAAATATGGAGCCTTGAGCGGATTTATCCGTTCGTCCTTATAATGCCTGGGGTTGGCCAACGGTAGAGTAGATCTAACATGAAACTTACCATCAATCATCTGGAAAAAAACTCACCGTAAATTGCTGCATTGATTGCCAGCCGCCTAGTTGCTGTAAAGGTATAATTCCCTTTTTACCTGAATGCAACGTTCTGACAGTCATCGCTCAC
This sequence comes from Pinus albicaulis, assembly GCA_034641835.2. NCBI lineage: Eukaryota > Viridiplantae > Streptophyta > Pinopsida > Pinales > Pinaceae > Pinus > Pinus albicaulis. The sequence continues at coordinate 218,665,073 of CM076572.1, forward strand.
ACCTGATGGCTTTCCCATGGATCCACTGACTCTGGCTGAAGCGTCTGTGTTTTTTGCACATCCTGCATTAAAGCCAACGTCGGATGTATTGTAATGCGATTCAGGTATACCTTACGCAACCTAGTAGCCGTATGTATCCCGTGGAGCACCGTGGATGGGGCAGTTCGGGGATCACTCGCTCCCTCTGTCGAGTTAAGGCTCTCGTACTCCATTGTGTACAACACTGTCATTCCCCCTGATCCGCGTGCACTGTGCAGACGTGCTTTTCCCTTAGTTAGGGCATCTGTGTTCTATAGAGCTGCGTCAAGCGTCCCTAAACCATTTGCCACCTTAAATGTTCACAGAAAATTAGTCCGCAAATTCTCCCAATTGTGTGTGCATTGGTGCAGCTCCGCATCTAAATACCACGCAGTTGTGCACATGCCTAAGCCATGGATAAAAAGATGAATTCGTTCATTGGGGGTCCTGTTGCACAATTGCGTTTCCCATGCAAGCAAATATCTGCATGGGTCTTCGGATCCAAGGAATTATGGGGTCCGTTTCTTAGCTGGAGCTTTAAACCGCAGGATCATCTTATCCCGAAATTCCTCCCAATCGCGGAATACCATCTCGTGTGCATTCCACCAGTGCACAGGCATTCCGTGCAGGGCTAGCTTAAGGGCCCCTTGCCTGTGTCCCTGGGGAACGTTTTCTTCGAATGCATGTATAAATTCCTCAATGTTACCTAAGTCCCCAAATTAGGGCAAGTCTCTTACCTCGGCAGAGACGCAGTGGAAATTCCTTGTGACCCGAAGACATTGTAGCGCCGAAACCTCGTGCAACCGACCCTGCAAATTCTCTAGTTCCCCATCAGAGTCAGATAGGCATTCACTATCCTTTTCCCAGTAGAGTACTCCTTCCATCGTGGGGTTAATCCAATCTTCATCCTGTGTGGTGATCTTGTAGATGTGATCCACCTCCTCCACATCCTGCGCTGGCTCTGTGTATCGCATGCCTTCCGCGGGATCCAATGGTACTATTATTCGTGTGCCATTATTTTCGAATACCATGCTGCACTTTTTGAAATTGATCACACCCCCTATATCTATAGCCCAGTCCAGTCCTAGGAGTGCAGGGTAGGGATCCGCATCTTCCACAATTTCTATGACCTCAAAGTCAGCTTGGAATTTTACCCCTACGATATCTACCATGATTTTTGACAGCCTTCCCAGAGGGATGATCTTCTGTTGATTTTCCATGTGTGGCTGGATGGTGGACCATTCCAATCTAGGTTCTCCCATTCGTTGCCATGTATTCTTTGGTAATAAGTTCAAATCTGAGCCAAGGTCAAAAATAACCTGATCCATCTCGTAGTCACCAATCTGCGCACTCACCCGCATTTCTCTCCCGGTGCGTTTCTTATACTTGTAGAGCTTATGTACATCCTTGGTCCCAGGAGTTGGGTCGGGCCGAGCTGCACATCTATTCATTAATGCTTGAAGGTTTTCCACAGCCTTCGGGTTACATAACAGCTTCAAACATGCCTGCAGAAAGGGCTCAACCCCCTCATCTGTCTCAAGGTGTTTCGGTACCTGTGCAATAGCTGCTACCGTCTCTTTTCCCTTGCTTACGTTTCCTCCTTCTTGAGATATCATAGGATCCCTGGTAGCCTCTTCCTTCACTCCCTGGGTGACCATCCCACTGCGAGTTATTACTTTCACACTCGATTCTATGTTCCTTAGTTCGACTTTAACTCTTTGCACATTCTATGTAGGGGTGGGTTGTTTCTCCTGCATTTTGGCTATTAAAATTGGGCAGTCTTCCACCACATGGTCCAACTGTCTACAATATTTGCACAATTGCCTTGTGGGATTTGGGTAGTCGCTGGCAAAGTGTCCTACCTCCTCGTAGTTATAACAGATTAGTTGCCCACGTCTGCGTCATGTGCTTCCTCCCTGACCTCCCCTGCCCCTTGCTGGAGAACCACCAAAGTTCGCAAGAGATCTTGGTGACGCAGGGTCTAACTGTACCCTATAAAAGTTCCACGATCTATCATCAAGTCGTAAGTGTGAAAATTCTACTCATTGTGTCCTACCGAACGGCAGAACCTGCACCACTATTGCTTTAGTTCTGGGACATATGCACCTAGCCGTGGACAATGGTTCGTATCATGTAGCCCAGCTACATGGCAGTCATCACACCACAACGCTAGTCCGCTTGATCCTGGTCGTGACAGGACAAGTTCCCCACTCGCTCCTAGGCGGACTGGGCTAGGTCCTCCTGCTTACATGTACTCTGCCGCTAGAGGGAATTGATCCTTCGTATGGCCAAATACCTGGCATCGTATGCACCATAGATCTGCGTCGGCCCCTCTTCCTCGTTCCCTACGCAGGTTTTGAATTTCCATGTGCATAGCTCCAAGATGCTCCTGAATCTGCTGTACTCCTACTGAAGTATCTTCTCTGGGCGCAGCTTCTAGTTTCATAGCGACTTTGACATATTTTTCCTACAAATCAAAGGTTTGGTGACTCATTGGCATACGCAGGTGGGGCAATAACATAGCGATGAACCATTCCGTATGTTGTCTATCATCATACTCAAATCCTCCTTCCCTGATCGCCTTCTTCAATCGTTGATCAACCTCCCATACAGACTCAGACGCACCTTGCTTGAAGTCCTTCACTTTTGCTACCAACTGAGAGTAAGATTTCAGCTTTCAGAATTATTTCTTTAGAGCGTCCTTAATATCTTGAATAGATGCACTCCCATTCTGAGAAATGTAGCACATATACTAGTCCAATGCTCTGTCCTCAAACGCTAGGGATAGGCGTTGTGCCCTCTTCACCATATCGTTCATCACATTTTGCGCGGTCCATATGGAGTCTGTGACAAACTAAAATCGGTCAATATCCTCATCCCCTACCCCTTTGAAGGTAGGTAGTGTTAGGTGCGTAGCCATATCACTATTCAGCGGGGTTGGTGGTCTGGGCGAGTTCTTACCTTTGTGTGGCTTGGGCAGCGGTGTAGCTAGGGGGTCTTGCACAACCGTTTCTCATAGAGGAGTATAGGTGAATCTTCCCCCATCGAGGTTGGTCCGATAGTATTTTCCACTATGCATCACGATCTTGTTGGGATCCGAGGTCATTCAGTCAATATGGCTACACATAATACTTTTCTCACACAATAGTATCTTAATCAGCAATGGTAGCGTCTTTAGGAACTTGCCCCGGAATCCTTTAAAGAATCTCCGCTCGGCCTCAGAATAAGAGACAAACTGATCAATAGTGAATTCTGTCACAAATCCTCCTAGCACACTGTCCGCCCAGTGATCTACCGTGCGAGTGATGGTATTATCGGTCCTTTCCAATTGCTGGATCAGCTCGGGAGTCCACTGAGTGACTTGTTCATCCTTCCAGCACTTATGAAATTCTACTAGCCTAGCCAACCACTCCTGAAGCTGAATTGCAAATGTCATAAAGTAAATTTCGTAGCTTTCTCTAAGAATGTACCTATTTTTCCACCTTTCCGTCGTTAACTTCGTGTTGCAATTTTCTTTCACCGCAAACTCCTGAATCTATTTTTCGAACCACTCTTCAATTTCCTTCCTTTTAGGTTTCCAGTATTCTTTTGTCATTAAATGATCCCTTCCTCAAAATGCTCCAGGTCCTAGCAACGGAACCATTTGTTGGCTTGAGGGGTCCTGACCCAGGTTCAGAGTTCAGGTTTGCCAACAAACCCCTATACTACTAGCCCTTTCGGCAGTGACCCACTTGCGTAGGTCAAAGTCTCACCCGAAGTAGTATGGGTGGGTGCTGCAACCAGGTTTCCGTACCCTGAGAAAGGGTAGGTAAGGAAAGCAAAGCTGCATCTAGCCTTGTGAGGCCCAGATCAACTCTTTCTGCACAAGGTTTTACAGATCTATTTTCGCATCCACGAGTGCAGGGTCTACAGTGTTTGATAATTATATACTTCTATGACAGTAGCACGATATTACATAAAACAGAACAGACAGATCCAGATACAGTAAACACACTTACACAAATCTTTCACAGATTGAATACAGAATGTGCATAACACAGTAATTACCAATGATTCGCACAAACATTACACATAGATTCAGTTCTAAACACAATCCTTCTATTCATCAATTCGTTCTTACAATACCCGTCCTAGCCTGCGCACACAGTAGCAGGGTCCACTCACAGCAGGACTCTAGATCTCCGCGCACACAGCCAACAGGAGTCTGTTCCCAAAGAACCCAAACATATATACTAAACCACAGATTGCCTCAATAGCTCTTTCTTCCCCTTTCCTTACAATTCAAAATGTTCCTCTATTTATACTAATCTAGCCTAAGCTTTCCTATGGTCCGCAACCCATGGTTTTCGAACCCCTAGTTTACCCTTTGACCCATTACAATGCTTTTGGGGTTTTGACCCACCCCAAAACCTCTGCGCTAGCCTCATTATAATCAAAACTATACAAAAATGGACCAGTTTCGCAGCTTGTAGGAGACCCTATTCCAACATTCCACATGACAGGGTGTAGAGATTTTTTCAGTGACCTGGAGTGTTGATCAGTGGTTTTCATTGATGTTGACCCAAGCAGCACCAGGGGCTACCCCGATATTGCATGGGAATTTTGAATTGAAAAATTACTCTATTCTGAGTCAAGGGTATTTTGGATGATTTATACTTGTCGAGATTTTTCCATTGATATATGGCATGCCACGTAATTCTTCACGGTTTGAGAGATATTCGTGTTTGAAGTTAGTAACCCTAGTTAGTGGGATAAAGGCCCACGAGGTTGTGGCATGAGACTAATCATCGGTTTTGTTCATTGAATAGTCAATAATTAATAATTTTTTAAACTCCTAAAATCCCTGCAACGTTCACTTGTTGAAGATCCTCTCAACCTAAGAATTTATATAAATTTTGACCCTCATATCCTCCTCATGCAAGGATTTCGCTACTTAAAGCAGACCATCATGGCATTATTTCTATAAAAAAAAATTCTGTGAAGCTTCAGATGTTGAAAAAAAACCCATTTGAGCTAAACTCCTGATGAAGCGTGTGACCAAATTTCAGATATTGGTTCACTATATTTTTGGAGATATGATCTGAGGAAGTTATAGTTTTTGCAGGCTCCTGAATTTCATGTCAAACATGTGACCTTGGGAAAATTGTCATAAATTTCTCTATGAGAATTGGATTCAAATTTCATAAAAAGTAACAAAAAGAGGAAATATTGTAGTTTGTTGGATATTGTTTTCAGGACTGAAGGTTGAAACAGTGACACGTGGCACTTTGTACAAGTTCGCTCTACTAAACTAGTCTATAATCAGGTCATCGTAGGAGTTTAGGCATAACTATTTCTTGAGGAATCCAATATTCATAATACCCGTGGGGTTGGAAAGAGGACTTAGAAAGACACCACAAGGAAAAATTTTAGACCTTTTAGATCCGAAATTACATAGATACAATAGATTCAATATCGAGCTTCTAGAAGGCAAGAAAAAATATGCATTCAAGGATCAATGCAGTAAGGACAACACATCAACAGTCAAGGGTAAGTCTGCTACAACAAGGTATGCATCATTAATGTTTGAATTTTAATTTGAATATCATCTTTTACATGATTTTTTGTATGACAGTGTAAGTATTTTGTATATATGTTTGATTTTGTTTTGTTCATAAATGTTGAATGTATTTACATTTGAATTTTGAATATTTCTTTGACATATGGTTTAGAGGACAATGTAAGTATTTTGTTTGTATATTGGTTTGGATTTTGTTCATTAATGGATGTGCAGGAAGGAGGAAACAATAGGACAACTCAAACACATACTAGAACGACAATGCAACACCAAAGTACCATTACTTGAAGAAAGCACAACAATACCTCAGCAGTTGCTAGTGTTTAAAGAATCAGTGTCAAGTCAAGTATCAGGTCGTGTTAAAAGTCAATATTGTAAAAATAATCATTGTAAAATTGTAAAAGAAACATTATTATAAAAGAGTCAATATTCCTAGAGTAGGAGAGGAATTCTTGGGAGGTATAAGTGTCATTGCTGGATAATGTTATGGTTGGGTTGCAGGTCATAATGTGATTGGGGTGATTGATCTAGTTCAAGAAAATCATTGTGTATCGTGGATCATTGTCCCTGGTACAAGATTCCACACTCTTGTCTTATTTATAATCATTATAAGGTGGCAGGGAGGTGCTAGGTTGGTGCATGAAGTCACCTACAGGTTAGAGCCTATGAACACTTCAGGGTGGTAGGCCAGTCTAGGATGTCGGGGCATCCATTCAGTTGAATACTAAAGAAACCAGGGCATTGGGGTGTCCTTCCAGTGGGAGTTGGAGAAGAATTATTTTCTAGAATTCTAGGAAGTTGTACCTTTCATTTAAATTGTGGTTGAAGATTAAATAATTTATTAGAAAAGCATTCGGTTGTTTTTGACCCGGAGGGGCTTTTCCATCTAAAATTTATGTTCCTATTGTGTTCTATTATTTACTGTTGTTACTGTATAAACATCAAGAATAATTAAAGATTAACTAATGCTTTGAAAATATTTAAAAGTGCTAATTGATAAGAAATATTGATTCACCCCCACCCCCCCCCCCCCCCTCCCCCCCCTCTTAGTTTTTCCAACAATTGGTATCAGAGCTTGGTTCCTTCAATAAAATTCTAACAACTAGAAGGAGAACATGGAGTATACTAAGAATAGAGTTCCTTTGTTCAATGGAAATAACTACGCACTTTGGAGTGGAGGAGTGCAGGTTCACATTAGGGGAATTTTGAGGTCTAAAATGAGCCTCCTAAGAAAAATGTACAACCAAAATAAACTTTATGAGAACCAATAGGATTCAAGATGATGATGTCAACCATGGGGGATGATTCACCATTTTTGGAGTAAAAAAGTAAAAAGAATAAAAATAATAAAATAATAAAACTACTTTTTCAACTCATATTTTCAACTTATCTCCCTAAGAGTTTACTCAAATTTCGAGCAGGAGTACTCGTTGGATGCAAAATTTAATTCCTCATCCAAGGAGTACCCATGTTGCATACTTTTGATGGACACTCCTATATGAAAAATGAGAAATTCATGAAAAACGTAATTGCATTCTCATTTTTCGTGTGGAATAGTCCATCAAAAGTATGCAACATGGGTACGCCTTGGATGAAGAACTATATTTTGCATCCAACGAGTATTCCTGCTCAAAATTTGAGTAAAAACTTAGGGAGATAAGTTCAAAATACGAGTTGAAAAAGTAGTTTTTTCTTTTTTCCCTCTAAAATTTGATGACGTAATCAAATCATTTTTTATTATTTCCACTATTATTTTATAGTTTACTTAGGAGACCCATTTTAGAACTCATTATTCCCCTAATGTTTGTTGGCGCAAGGATACGAAGTATGGGAAATCGTTGAAAAAAAACTTTACAACGACCCAGGATGAACAAGGTAAGAAAAATATGGTTATGATGCAAAGGCTAAAGATCTCATTATCAATGGGCTTATCGAATCTGTCTATCTGAAGGTACTGAGTTGAAAAAGTGCTAAAGAAGTATGGGGCAAGCTTGAGGATATATATGCAGGTGAATCAAACGTGAAAGAAGTAAAGCTTCAAATTTACAAGGAAAAATTTGAGCAACTCAAAATTAAGGAAGATGAAAATATTAATGCATACTTACAGTGTGTTGATGAAATAAAAAATGCATTGGAAGGTTTGGGAGAACCCGTCGACACAAAAATTGTTGTCCAAAAGATCCTTAGAACCTTGTCGATAAGATTCAACCCAAAGGTATTTTTCCTGGAATACAGTTCGAATCTAACCAATCTCAGCAAATATGAATTGCATGGAGTGCTTACGGCATATGAAATGAGGATTGAAGAAGAGGATGACATATGTCACCTAAAAATAGCATCTACCTCATCAAATAAGACTAGTAAGGACAAGTATACTCTGAAATCAAAAACTTGTAGTTGTAAGGAAGAAGAAAAGGAAGAAGATGAAGAAGAATTTGAGATAAATAATTTTCCTACTTCACGCGAAAAATGAGAACATGTACGGGGAAGTTCAAAGGTAAACGTCCTTTGATATGTTTCGATTGTGCTGAGGTTGGGTATTTTACATCCAAGTGTCCTCACAAAAATGAAGTTTTTACGAAAGGAAAGAAAGGTCTGAGGAATTTGAACAAGCAAGACAAGAAGAAATGATTTAAGAAGAGTTTCTTCTCCAAAGAAGATAGCTCCTCATCTGATGAAGATAGTGATAATGAAGAAGAAATCAACAGAAGAGTATTGTTTATGATCAAGAATAATAAGAAAGAAGCATATGACGAAGAAGGAGACGAAGAAGAAGAGATGGTTGAGGTTCAATTTCAAAACGAAGTGATCAGGGTTATCAAATAGCTCAAGGTCGAGAAGAAGCATGTCAACACCCTTAAAGACAAATTAAAGATAGAAAGGGAATATGTCCTAAATCTTAAAATCAAGGTTGAAGAATACAAATGAGTTGAAGAATCACTTAGGGAAGAATTAAAGGAAAGAAACAAGGAAAGAGAAGCATTGGAAGTTGAAATAGTTTCTCTACGGAAGCAAGTAAAAAATGGAAAAACTCTTCAAAACTACACCAATAGCTCCAAGGCATTGGAAGAAATCATCAACAATCAGTGATCAAATAGTGATAAGGTTGGTCTTGGTTACAAAGAAAAATATTAAAAGGAGCCAAGTCCTTCTATGACAACAAAATAATATGGATATGAAAAATATAACACATAGGTAGACTTCCCAGCCAACTCAAGAGATCAGGACTTGCAAGAAGAACCATGGAAGACAATTCCTCGAAGAAGATTTCCTCCCAGGTTTCAACCTATCTTATCTAGTCATTGTTATTCATGTGGAAGGTTTGGACATAGAGCTATATAATGTTGCATGTATGTTTGGAATAAATACAATTTTGGGAGATCTTTCAGAAATGGATATTCCAGAACTCAACAGAATATTAAAAGATTTGATCATTTGAGAGATGATGCAAATTTTACAAATGTAACAATTTTGGAAACCTAGCTAAAGATTGCATACTTGGAAGTTCTTCAAAGGAATTCTTGCAAAATAAGAATGAAAAAATATGGAAAAATAAGACTGAAAATGGTCTATCGCTCTCATGGCTCAAAGTAATAGAAACGTTTGGTATGCCGATAGTGGTTGCTCAAATCATATGACTAAAGATATGAATAAGTTCATATCCTTTAAGGAAAATAAGGATGGAACAATGTATTTTAGAAATGATTGGACTTCAAACGTCATAGGAGTAGGTATAGTTGCACTTGGAAGAAAGAATGCATTAGAGAAAGATGTGTTTCTGGTTGAAAATATGGATCACAATCTACCCAGTGTTGGACAAATGTGTGATCAAGGACACGTGATGTTATTTAACTCTAATTGTTACATCAATTTTTGGTCATCTAACCTGTTACTATTAGATGGACAAAAGTACACAATGTAAGACCACTTTTTCCATAGTAAAATTGCTTTCACTATGAGAAATAATTTAATAACCCATAGTTTATTAAACTATTTCTGGTCTAAATAGGAAACCCCGTTAGGAATAATTAAATAAATCCTTAATTGTTTGATTTTCATCTAGGTATAATTAACTAAAATATTGTTTAATTAATCTTCCTTGTCATATTTAACCCAAAACATGAGAAATAATTAGATAAATCAATATTTATCTTATTATTCTCTAGGAATAATTATTTAAGTCATTATTTAATAATATTCCTTGTTAAATTTGACTAAATCATTTATAAATAATTGAATAAATCATGATTTATTTAATTATTCCTTAAACCCATCACTGAAACAATAAATAAATCATTTATTTATTTATTATTTCTAAATAAAGGGATTTAACTAATTCTAAATTCCTTTTCGCTCCACCAAAAATAATAAAATATTCCAAGTAAGTTGGATCTAGATTTGGTTAATAATATTTTAATTATGCACCAATATCTAGAATAACACAATATTTTGTTATAAATAGAATGGTTTTCCATTCTTTCACTACCTCTTTTTTATCACCATTTTATCTATACTTTTGGTCTCACTTTGATCCTCCAACATTGTCATATTTTTTCTACTTTTTCTTGAGAGCTCCCTTTGAGTTCTATTTTGTCTGGGTTTTCTGCACCATCAAGAGAGAGAGACCTTAGATCTAAAGCACTGAGGAAATAAAAGAACCCATCCCATTGAGGGGCCTAGTAACATCTTTCTGTGTTCCCTTCCCAGGTGTCATAATACAAAAAATTCTTTATAAATTCTTGTCTTGTCTATTGGATGTATGGAGCAACTCTTGTTTATTTTTTGGTGTTTAATGTCTTTAAATGCATAGAGCTAGATTTTTGTAGCATTTATTCTGATCACCTACTGCAAATATAAGGAAATTGACAACCATGTTTGATGTTAGGGTTTTTTTTTATGCACAGTTAAAGTGAGCTTTTTTTGTAAGCTTGCGATTAGAATTCACACTAACAACTGGCTACTCCACGAGGGTTTTTTATTACGACTACTGTCATTTTTCAGATCCCTACATGAGCAACTGATTCAGCCCCTAGGGTTTTTCTTCGGCTTCTTATTTTGCATTCCTTGATGTTTTTTTAACCTTTTTACCTTAAAACAATAAAAATTCTAACTTTCGTGTGTTTCTAGGCCATTTGCGCAGGTAACAAGTATCAACCACGACATAGATGGAATTTTTTTGTGAAACATTCCCTCGAGATAGTCAGAAGTGCAGGTCACACTTTTTGGACCAAAACCTGTGACCTCAGCTCTTAGTTAGCAAATATCTTCCCAAAAACTGTGACCTTCGAAAAAAATGGTCAGAACCTGCGACCTGCACTTTTTTGCAGATTTTTTTCTGAAATTTTCAGGGTTTGCCGAGGGCACTGTTTAGGGTTGTCTGCCCTCCGTCTTTACCCATATTGGACTTGTAATTTATTATTTTTACTTGTATAAGTAGGAACCAAGCCCCTTAGGGCTTAATACGTTTCTACCTTTTTAGGAGGAGTTTAGCTGAAGCAGGTCTTTTGAGATTTCAGTTTTTTTGAGCCATTTTTTAGATCTGAACATTCCTTTTTAGATGCATTCTAGATCGGTTATTTTTCCATCCAAAGCACCTATTTTTAGTTTTTTTTTGTCCTCCCTTTAGGGTCCCCTGTGTTTCCCTTTAGGTTGTAGCCTTTCGCCACCTGTTTTTTAGCATTTTTCCCTCTGGTTTCTTGTTGTTTTCTGCACCTCTTTTCAGCATATGTGACCATTATATCCCTATCCCTATTGACCTTAGATCTATTGGCCATATTGTTTTTTTTGAGTAAATTTCTCACACCTTTAGACTAGTTGTTGGGAAGCCCTCCTTTTGGGTTTAAATTTATGCACCTTTAGATGTTTATTTTACTGTCGCTTTTAGCTTCATTTATTGCCGCTTTCAGTTTTATTTACAATTATACATCATATTTTTTCTTTTTTCTATACACACATCTGGGCTTAATTAAAATAAACACACTTATCTCACACACACACACCTAAAGCGAAGAGCGCCTGGCCCATTCTGTATGGTAGCATCATTTGTTTAGAGCATCAGAGTTGAGTCATCATCGCATCCATGGAGTCTGTTCTGAGTTCCTTTTTTCTCCCGTCACATTATTTCATCCTTCATCGCTTTGTACCTCTCTCATGTCGCACATTTTGACCTACAGTCATACTGTCCCCTATCCCCTTCAAAGTCGAGTCAGTAGCTGCCAGGTCATCCATGCCCTTTATGCTTTAACAAGGGAAGTCGTCAACCTGCTACTCAATACTCCCCATTCCACCATCATCCCTGATTTCAGTCTATCAGTCGCTCTACTATTATCCCTTGTGCCTTAGTTGAGGATTCCTCATTACCTCACCTATGGCGGACCACCTTCTGTCGACATCCTATTATTCATTCCAGAAGACGGGTCTAGAGGACAATGTACCTTTGTTCTAGCTTCCACTCTTGTTCGGTTCCTCAGATCAGGAAAAGGGACCCTTTATTTCCCTTTGACTTGATTGTTTCTCAGTTCCAGCTCCTTATGGCATGATCGAGATCCGTATACTTGATGGTTTAGTGATGCAGCAGATTGTACCAATGATTCTCGGGTGTGTGTGAGATGTTTCAGATCTCATGAGGGGGTGGCCCTTCAGGTAGCCCCCCACATACCCAGATGACCTCTTTTACTACAACCTTGGATATAGCTCTACAGATTTGATGGTTCTAGCCCTAGCCGCTTGCAGTGACTTTTTAGTTTGCATGGATCATTCATATTTTCAGAGCTCTTTCCTATTTTACAAGGCCTCTTTGGTTGTTATTATATCTCATGTACTTAGATATTATTGTATAAGTCCTGGATGTTATCCTAGGCACAGTATGTATGTGGGATCCATTATTATTTTTCTTTGGCCCATGTCTATGCCAGCATGTACTATATAGCTTAGTCCCATGTTTGTTGGGTGCACCATTATTCTTTGTACTTTGTCATCTCGACAAGCATAGGTATATCTCCCCCGCCTCATTGAGAACATGTACTCACTCATAAAATAGACTTGTCGCACTTGTAAGTCTTTCCTCCTCAGGGTCTTGTCCTCTCTTCAGTCTATCTTATATATCTCTCTCTATGACTCCCCTTCGGTGTCTAGTGATTGTGTTCTTACAATGTACTTCGGTCATACGATTAGCTCCTAACGCTCACACGTTGGGGGGTAATTTGTTACATCAATTTTTGGTCATCTAACCTAGTACTATTAGATGGATTAAAGTACACCATGTAAGACAAATTTTACCATAGTAAAATTTCTTTCACTATGATAAATAATTTAATAACCCATAGTTTATTAAATTATTTCTAGTCTAAAGAGGAAACCCCATGAGGAATAATTAAATAAATCCTTATTTGTTTGATTTTCCTCTAGGGATAATTAACTAAACCACTGTTTAATTAATATTCATGGTCATATTTAACCCAAAACATGAGAATTAATTAGATAAATCATTATTTATCTTATTATTCTCTAGGAATAATTATTTTAATCATTATTTAATAATATTCCCTGTTAAATTTGACTAAATCATTTATAAATAATTCAATAAATCATTATTTATTTAATTATTCCTTAAACTCATCCTTGAAACAATAAATAAATCATTTATTTATTTATTATTTCTAAATAAAGGTATTTAACCAATTCTAAATTCATTTTCCCTCCACCAAATATAATAAAATTTTCCAAGTAAGTTGGATCTAGATTTGGTTAATAATATTTTTACTATGCACCAATATCTAGACTAACTCGATATTTTGTTATAAATAGAAGGGTTTTCCATTCATTCACTACTTCTTTTTTATCACCTTTTGCTCTATACTTTTGTTTTGGCTTTGATCCTCCATCATTGTCATATTTTTTCTACTTTTGCTTGTGAGCTCCCTTTGAGTTCTATTTTGTCTGGGTTTTCTACACCATCAAGAGAGAGATATCTTGGATCTGAAGTGTTGAGGACATACAAGAACCCATCCCATTGAGGGGGATTGGTAACATCTTTCTGTGTTTCCTTCCCATGTGTCATAATACAAAAAATCCTTTATAAATTCTTGTCTTGTCTATTGGATGTATGGAGCAAATCTTGTTTATTTTTTGGTGTTTAATGTCTTTAACTACATATATCTGGATTTTTGTGGCATTTATTTTGATCACCTACTGGAGATATAAGGAAATTGACAGCCATATTTGATGTTAGGGTTATTTGTTATGCATAGATAAAGTGAGTTTTTTTCGTAAGCTTGCGATTAAAATTCACACTAACACTAATAAATGTGAAATTAGGAAAAGCAAGTTCGGTAAAATTGTGGCTATAGAAAGAAGAGCTCCAAATGACATATATATATTGGATGAGACACCTAAAGGGTACTTTTTGGCGAAAGAAGACGAAATTTGTTATGGCACAAACAAATGGGACATAAATTTCGACAATTTGGTAAGGATTAGCATGAAGGAACCAGTAAGAGAAATGCCAAAAAATTAAAAACCTACCAATATGATATGTGAATCTTGTCGGCAAAAAATGCAGACAAAATTTGAGTTCAAAACAAAAGAATACTTTACATCACTTCCATTGGAATTAGTACATACTGATCTATGTGGTCCTATGAGAAAAAAAGTTTTAGATGGAAAATTATATTTTATGCTAATGATAGATGATTACACCAGAATGACAACCGTCAAATTCTTAAAGAAAAATACTAAGGAATTCGAATGTTTTAGAATCTACAAGGAATTGGTCGAAAATGAAAATGATTTGAAGATCAAATGTTTGAGATCAGATAATGGTGGATAATTCACTTCCAAGGTATTTCAACAGTATTGTGATGAAAATGGAATAAAAAGGAAATTCTCAACAAGCAGAACACCACAAAAAAATGGAGTTGTTGAAAGAAAAAGATAATCACATAGGAAATGGATAGAAAAATGTTAAATGACTCAAAATTAGATGATAAATTATGGGTTCAAGAAATTGATACAGTTGTACTCATTATAAATAAAGGTTTTCTAAGGAAAAATTGTAACATGACTCCATATGAATTATGGAAAGGAAGAGCGGCTAACATCAAATACTTCAAAATATTTGGAAGCAAATGCTACATCAAAAGAGAAGATAAAAAATTGGGAAAGCTCGATTCCCGTGTCGATGAAGGTATTTTCTTTGGTTATTCATGCAAAAATAAGGCTTATAGTTGCTACAATATGAGGGGAAAACAAATAGTGGAAAGCATAAATGTTACTTTAGATGAAGATTGTGTTACAAAGGATGACGATGAGATTGTCCCTTCAAGAAAATCTGAGGGATCTGAGGGAGAATCTATGAAGGATGAAGAAGAAGATCGAGACAAATACCAATCAAATAAGGAAAGAACAGTCAACCTAGAGGAAATAAGAAATGATCAGCAGGATGTACAAGAAAATTCTCCAAAAGCTTTAAAAAAATGGTGTCAAAAGAATCATCTGTCAAATAAAATCATCCGCAACATAAATGAAGGAATTGGAACCAGAAGAAGTCGACATATTCATTCATCACAACAATCCCACCTTCATTTTTTAGAATTTGAGCCTACCAATTTTGAGGAAGCTAGTCAAGATGAACGTTGGGTAGCAATTATGAATGAGGAAATGGATCAAATTAAGAAGAAAGACACTTGGGAATTAGTTCCATGACCAAAGGATAAAAATGTTATTGGAACTAAATGGGTCTTCAAAAACAAATTGAATCAGGATTTATAGGTTATCAAGAAAAAGGAAAGACTAGACTGTAAAGGATATGCACAAGTTGAAGGAATTGATTTTGAAGAAAAATTTTCTCTCGTTGCCAAATTGGAAGCTATCAAAATGTTTCTCGCTTATGCGTGCTTGAGAAAAATCAAGGTCTACCAAATGGATGCTAAGTCAACCTTTCTAAATGGTAAATTGGAAGAATAAGTTTACATTGAACAACCTGAAGGTTTTCTGCTCTTTGAAAAGGAAGACCATGTCTGTTGATTAAAGAAGGCACTATATTGTTTCAATCAATCTCCCAGAGCTTGGTATGCTCGTCTTGATGGATATCTACATCAACAAGGATTCAAGAAAGGAAGTTCCCACAAAAATCTCTATGTGAAATTGGATCAAGATAACCTAACAATTATCGAGGTATATGTGGACGATATAATTTTTGGAAGCAATGATGAGAGATTAAGTAAAAAATTTTCCACAAATATGCAAATTGAGTTTTAAATGTCTCTACTTGGCGAGTTGACATACTTTTTAGGGCTTCCAATATCTCAGCAGGATAAATGAATATTTATATATCAAACCAAGTACATCAAGGAAATGCTCAAGAAATTCAAGATGGAAGATTGCAAGCTTGTCCTTACCCCAATGGTAACATGTTGTGAGTTAAGTTTAGAAGATTCATCAAAGAATGTGGACCAGAGGTTCTATAGATCTATGATTGGAAGTCTTCTATACGTGACAGCTTCTTGGCCAGACACAATACAGGTAGTTGGACAAGTAGCAATATTCCAAGAAACACCAAAAGAATCTCATATTATTGTCGTCAAAAGAATTATCTAATATCGTAAGGGCATAACAGAATATGGTTTATGGTATCCCAAAGGAAATAATCTAGTTATCCAAGCTTATACAAATGTAGATTGGGCAGGAAGTGTTGATGATTTAAAGAGTACCATTGGAGCAGCATTCTATCTAGGTGGTTGTCTTATTTCATGGTTAAGTAAAAAGAAGTCTTCAATCTTGTTATCCATAGCAGAAGTAGAATATATCATGGAAAAAACTTCTTGTACTCAAGTTCTCTGGATGAAGAAAACTTTGCAAGATCTTCATGTCAAGTTTGATGAGCCTATTCCCATATTTTTCGATAACACCAGTGCCATCAATTTCTCCAATAATCTTGTGATGCATTCCAAAAAAAAGCACATTCTGATCAAATATCATTTTGTTAGAGAGTCGGTCACCGAAAATAATATCAAGCTTGAATATGTTGACACAAAGGAACAAATTGCTGACATATTTACTAAACCATTACCTCATGAAGCATTTGAGTATCTTCGCCTAAAGCTTGGGATTCTCCCAAGTTCTCATTAGACTCTTTCTCTTATCTAATTAAGTAAAAAAAGGGGAGTTGAGTTGTGTACAGATCCGCAGGATGACGTTTTTCAGGGTGAGTTACCCTTTTCCATTGATGACAAAGGGGGAAATAATGTTTTAGGAAGAGGTCTCATGATCGCAGGGGGGAGTAATTGTGTTGGCATTAATGCAAAAGGGAGATATTGTTGATCAGTGGTTTTCATTGATTTCAATCCAAGCAGCACCAGGGGCTACCCCGATCTTTCATGTTAATTTTGACTTGAAAACTTACTCTATTTCGAGTCAAGGATATTTGGATGATTTTTAGTTGTTGAGATGTTTCTGTTGATATATGGCACGTCGCGTAATTCTTCATGGTTTGAGAGATATTCGTGTTTGAAGTTAGTAACCCTAGTTAGTGGGCGGGTTGTGGCATGACACTAACCATTGGTTGTGGTAATTGAATAGTCAATAATTAATAAATTTTAAAACTCCTAAAAGCCCTCCAACATTCACGTGTTGAAGACCCTATCAACCTAAGAATTTATATAAATTGTGACCCTCATATCCTCTTGATACAAGGAATTTGCTACTTAAAACAGGTCATCATGGCATTATCGCTATAACTTTATTTCTGCGAAGCTTACAATTCTGAAACAAAACCCCATTTTAGCTGAAATCCTGATGAAGTGTGTGACAAAATTTTAGATATTGGTTTGTCATATTTTCAGAGATATGGTGTGAGGAAGTTAGGGTTTTTGCAGGCTCCCAAATTTCATGTCAAACAGGCGACCCTGGGAAACTCATCATAAATTTCTCTCTGAGCATTGGATTGAAATTTTGTAAAAAGTGAGGGAAAGAGGACGGATTTTATTTTGTTGGATATTTTTTTTACAATCGAAGGTTGAAACAATGACATGTGGAACTTCGTACAAGTTCACTTTATTGAAATAATATATAATCATGTCATCATAGGAGATTGAGCATAACTATTTCTTGAAGAATACAATATTGATCAGACCTGTGGGGTTGGAAATAGGACTTAGAGGGCTACCATAGGGCGTAATTTCAGACCTTGGATATCTGAAATTACATAGATATAGCAGATTCAATATCGAGCTTCTAGAAGGCAAGAAAAAATATGCATTCAAGGATCATTACAGTAAGGAAAAAACATCAATGGTCAAGGGTAAGTCTGCTACAACAAGGTATGTATGATTAGTGTTTGAATTTTAATTTGAATATCATCTCTGACATGTGTTTTTTTAGGACAGTGTAAGTATTTTTTATGTATGTTTGATTGTGTTTTGTTCATAAATGTTCAACGTATTTACATTTGAATTTTGAATATTTCTCTGACATATGGTTTGCAGGACAATGTAAGTATTTTTTTTATATATTGGCTTGGGTCTTGTTCATTTACTCATTTGCAAGAAGGAGGAAACAATTTTACCACTCAGACACATACTAGAAGGATAATTCAACACCAAAGTACCGTTACTTGAAGCAAGCACAACAATACCTCAGCAACTGCTAGTGTTCAAAGAAGCAGTGTCAAGTCAAGTATCAGGTTGTGTCAAAAGTTAGTACTGTAAAAATCATCATTGTAAAATTGTAAAAGATTCATTATTGTTAAAGAGTCAAACTTCCTAGAGTTGGAGAGGAATTTTTGGGAGGTATAGTTTTTATTATTGGATAATGTTATGGATGGGTTGTTGGTCATAGTGTGATTGGGTGATTGGTCTAGTTCAAGAAAATCATTGTGAATCATATTGTATCATGGATCATATTGTATCATGAATGATTGGTCTAGTTTTCCTTAGTATGGGATTCCACACTATTTTATTATTTCTGATCATTATATGGTGGCAGGGAGGTTCTAGGTTGGTGCATGAAGTCAACTACAGGTTGGAGCTTGTGAAAACTTCAGGGTGGTAGGTCGGTCTAGGATTGTCGGGGCATCCATTCATTTGGCTACTGAAGAAACTAGGGCATTGTGGTGTCCTTCCAGTGGGAGCTGGAGAAGAATGCTTTTATATAATTCTAGGAATTTATACCTTTCATTTCAGTTAGGGTTGAATATTAAAGAATTTATTAGAAAAGCGTTCGGTGGTTTTTAACCTGGAGGGGGTTTTCCACCTAAAATTCGTGTGCCTATTGTGTTCTATTGTTTATTTTTGTTACTGGATAAACATAAAGAATAATTTAAGATTAAATACTACTCTAAAAATATTTAAAATTTCCAATTGGTAGGAAATACTAATTCACCCCCACACCCACCCCCCCCCCTCAATATTTCCAACACTGGAGGAGAAAAATCTCCAGATGCATTTTGAGCTTGGGGATGATGGAAGGTATAGTGCTACTTGGATTGGTACATTAACCTTTCAGAGGGAGTCAATATCCCATATTCACCTAAAAGATATCATGTTTGTGTCAGGCCTAAAGAATAATCTTATCTTTGTTTCAGTTTTGGAAGATCGTGGTGATGATGTGATCTTCAACAAAGGGAAAGAATTTCTAAGACACATAGCCCCTTGAAAGGTGAAGAAAATTAGGGTTCATGTGAAGAATATGTATAAACTTTATGTGGAATATTGTGTTGTGTTAAGCAGTAAGGTAGAGAAAGCGTAGAGTCATGATGTCGGTGAACTTTGGCACATGAGATTACGCCATTTTCATCATGGAGCCTTAAATATTATGCAGCAAATAACCACTTTCTTCCCTAAAGGATCACTTGAGAAGAAGGATGCCTGCAAAGGGTGTACCTTGGGGAATTATTTGAAATCCAAATTCCATGATTGAGACAATAAAGCACATGCAGTCTTGGAAAGAGTCCACTTTGATGTTTGTGGACCTTTCTTGATAGCCTCCATTGCCAGACATAATAATTTTATTGTTTTTATTGATAATTTCTCAAGGAAGTGTTAGATATTCTTCATGTGGAATAAGGATGAGACATTCTCCAAGTTTGTAGAATTCAAGGAACTAGTTAAGAAAGAGACCGATAAGAAGGTGAAGGCTTCCAGGAGTGACAATGGAGGTGACTATGTTTCAAATGAATACAAGAATTTTTTTGTGAAAGAAGGCATTCGAAGGGAGTTGATATCACCCAGAAACCCAATACATAATGTGGTAGTTGAGAGAAGGAATCGTAGCATTGTTTGAGTTACGAGAGCTATTCTACATGACCAAGGCCCACCACCACATTTGTAGGCAGAGGCATGTAATACAATATTTTACTTGTAGAACCAACGTCCTCATCAGATTCTTGGTTTGATTACACTGGAAGAGGTTTTCTTGAGGAGAGAGTCAGATGTGTCTCACTTCAAAAATTTTGGAGCCTCTATTTACTGCATGTCTCTAAATATTTGAGGAAGAAGATTGAGCCGACAACAGATTTGGGAGTTTTTGTGGGTTACACTTAAACTCCACACAATTAACATGTGTACTTACCTTCCCTTAGAATTAAATTTGTGCATAGGGATGTAAAATTTAATGAGGAGAAAGAGATGTGGTGCTATCTTGAGAGAGAGAGAGCTTGAGATCCCACCAAAGGAGGAGCTTTTAGCTTCATAGAAGGAGCCTTAGGAAGTTATGGAGCATCCAAAAATTGGGGAGCAGAGAGGAGGAAGAGTGGATACATCCACTCAAGATGAACCATCCAGAGAAGGTAGAAAAAAAACTAGGGAATCTCATAGACTTGTGTAGGATGCGCGGGAGAATTAGGTGCCCCTTTAAATATGTGTAGGAAAATAAGGTCACCTGAGATGTACACTGGATAAATGGATCTAATGACTGATCTTGTAGACACTGAGATATCATATTTCAAGGAAGAAGTATAGAAACTTGTTTGGGTTGATGCAATGGTGGAATAATATGAACCGATTGTAAATAACAATGTTTGGGAAGTGGTCCCAAGACTGATAGATAAACCAGTTTTGGGTTCGATATGGATCTTCAATGTTAAGCATGCAACAGACGAAAGCATAGAGAAGTATAAGGCCAAATTTTTGGCCAAAGGATTGTATCAAGCTGAGGGAATTGAATATGAGGAAACATTTTCTCTTTTAGCAAGGTATTCATCCATTAGATCAATTCTCGCACTGGTTGCACAGATGGGGTGGAAGATCCACCAAATGAATGTAAAAACAACATTTCTTAATGGTGATATTGAGGAGGAGGTGTACATCGAGAAAAGAGAACGTTTTGAGACATTTGATCAAGAGTCTCATGTGTGAAAACTCAAGTGAACATTGTATGGTCTCAAACAAGCACCTCGTGCTTGGTACACCAGGATCGACAATTATCTCATTGGTTTGTGCTTCACCAAAAGTGAAGCAGATGCAAACCTCTATCATATTTTGGTAGAAGGTAAATTGCTTATCATTTTTTTATATGTTGATGATTTAATATTAACATGTGATGATTAGTTGATCAGATCTTGCAAGGAATACCTTGCGAGGGAATTTGAAATGAAGGGCATGGGTCTCATGCACTACTTCCTCGAGTTAGAAGTATGGAAAGGTGACGGGGAATTTTTCTTTTCTCAAGGAAAGTATGACAATGAGATACTGCAGAGATTTTCACATGGATAGTTGTAAGCCCATGGAGACACATCTACCGACCAACTAGAGGAAGGGGAATGCCACTTCAAGTGAAGAAGTGGATGCTACCATTTATCGGGAGCTAGTGGGTTCACTAATGTATCTTGTGAATACACAACCAAATATGTGCTATGCAGTCAAACAACTAATCCAAGCTATGGTTAGGGCTACCAAATTGTAATGGAAGGCAACAAAGCATCCTTTATAGTACCTTAAAGGCACTACCCAGTATGGATTGTGGTACAGGAAGATAGAGGGAGTGAAGTTGTGTGGCTTCACAGATGCATATTTGGTAGGGAGTCCATATGACCAAAATAATACATCAAATGGAATTTTCAGTGTTGGTTCTACAATGGTTTCCTGGTACAACAGGAAGAAAATATCTGTGGCGCTCAACTCAGAAGAAGTAGAATACATGGCTACAAGTCAAGCAACATGTGAGGTGATCTAGATAAAAAAGATACTTGTGGGAATATTTGGTCAGATGATGGATCCAACTGTGATCTATTATGATAATCAAAGTTTCATTAAACTCTTTAAGAATCCGATATTTCACAATTGATCCAAGCATAAAGATATATGGTATCATCATTTAAGGGACTATGTGCAGAGGTAGGTAATGTTGCTACAATACATTCAGACAAAGGAACAAGATGTTGACATATTGACAAATGATTTATCAAGAGGGAAGTTTGAATTCCATAGGTACAGGATAGGGGTGGTTGATAATCCCTTTCTTAGTGAGAGGGGGTGTTGAAAAATGCAGCAAGAAAGTCTCAATTTTATTTTTCCTTGGTCAAATTGAGAATATTTGAATTTCCACATCTACAGACAACTTGGAGGCAGTCAACTTGTGTGACATGGCTCTTGACACTTAGTTAGCTTAGTAAATTTGAGTTAGAGGGCTTGGAGTTCAATTAAGCATGGGGGATTAATGCTAATTATCAAGTTGTTTTTAGTTAAATTAGTTCTAACTGTTGATAGAACTATTGGAAGGTCAGTTGTGCAGTGGGACAACAATCTAACTTAGCGATAATCCAGTTAACTGATTAATCAACCCAAAATATCTATTGCATGCAGATAATTCGAGTTCCCCAGCTATGGTGTAGATTCAAAGGTAGTGTAACATCAATTGTAGACTAGTATTGAGCGTTGTTGCATGCAGTCAGGTGATCAACCTTGGGAATTGCGAAATCAATTGGAGAAAAAATCCTAAATAATAGGAGCCTAATTCCTTAGGAATTGTGCAAGGAAACAGGGGCCCAAGTAGAGGAATAAATTGACTAAGTTTGGGTCAGATCTTCTCATTGAGCAGAGAGATAGGTTATTCACTTACAGGTTGTGCTCAGATCGAGAAAGAAATTGTAATACATTCTCTATTCATATGATTAATGCAAACAAGATTAAGGGGGTTTTAGCAGTTGTTTTACCCTAGAAAAATATTGTGCATGTATGTTATTTCTTATTGCATGTATGAGATTTTTGTTCTAAAATGTGAATTAATTTCCACAGAGCAGTAGAGTAGAATTGTGTCTCTTGATTTAGATTAAAATTTCTTGAGAATTTGCAATTATACACCACATTTTAACATTGACCATTTAACTATTTCTACACAAGCTTCTAGTTTCTACATAAAATTATTAGAAAATTGATTTTATAATAATTGCATAAAAAAATCACATTTTATAATAATATATAAACTAAATTACTATGTTGGATGAATGGTTAAAGTGATATATTGGATGAATAGTTGAAAGTGGGAATTTGAGATCTCTTGACCAACATAGACAAGATGATTATTTCTCCTTGTGACCATATGCAAAGCTATAGATGTTAAGTTATTCATGTGGTCAATATTTTGTTGGAAAAACATACATTTCATGGAATCATTATGTACGTTATTCACATGGTCAATATTTTTTTAAACCATCATTCACTTGAAAGTGGAATCATCATTGTGATTATAGTAGTGCATGTGGATTATGGTGTACGATAACTCATTGTTGATATGATATTGATAATTCTTTGGAATTTTGTGAATTAATTCTAGTGCACATTAAAACATTGATGGAGGAGTAATACATTCGAACTACTTCATAAGTTATTTTATAAGATGTTTTAAGGTTTTCTAAGGGTACACCAAGTAAACCTGAGTAAGTGGATGTGAGTGGATCATTTAAAAGCTCAGTACATATAAGAGTCAGATTATTGACGTAGCTTTCAACACTATAATATAAACTAATCCATTAAACGATCATTCAATTGTAAATTACATAATCAGTTTTGAGGCATCATCCAAGCGATTCAAAATAACTAAAGAAAAATTTATCATTTCAATATCATTTACACTCATTTTGATTTATTTTCAATGCTAGATATCAAAATAAGAAGTCCATTGATACATGTGGTAGTTTATTTAGTTATATGGATCTAGTTTAGGTATTTGAGAGGAGTTTTATTCTCTCAACTGAGGTTCAATTCCAGAAAGTGAATTGTTGATTTATTAATAAGTATATTTTTGTAATAAATTTAAGTCATGTTGTTGACCTAACCTTATGACTTGAAGAATTTATGGTTTACCCCAGGTACCATCCTTGCAATGAGGGAAACTACTATTTTTTAGTTTATTAAACATAGATCTCACTTCAAAGCACTCTCGAAACTTTTGAAATTGTTCATTTATGAATATAAACATTTATTAGCTCAATAACACAAGGAACCTATCAAAACCCTTTCAATGTACTAAAATTGATGGTGAGATTTGCGTATGGATAACACTTATAAAACAACATGAAAAATTGTTCACCTTTGTATCTCTCTCTCTCTCTCTCACACACACACACACAATTGTTAGTCCAATGAGTTAGCTCAATTCGTCATTGTGAATCTTCTTCATTATTTCACCATTTCTATGAACTCATGTGGTTGGGTCATTCATATATGCATACATACCCATAGTTTAATTAATAGATGAAATGATCTTTCTTAGGGCATTTTTTCTGGCTACTTTTAACCAAAATCCAACAAATATTTTTAAAAATACTTGAGTTTAAGTTGTTTAATCTTTAGAATTTGAGTGTCTGTGGTTTTCAAGGTGTTGAATCTATTTATGCATTCAAAAATGTATTTTAAACATCAAAACATCATAATATTGTTGTCTCTGGATTCAAATGAAAAAGGTCTATTTAACTATAAGTTAGATTGCATATATATATAAACTTCATTCAACTATAAGTTAGATTGCATATCTATATATATATATATATATATATATATATATAAACATAAACTTAGGAGTTCAATTTTATCATTTAATTAAATTTTCATTTTTCTTCTAAAAAAATATTTGTGTAAGTCTTATATAATAAAAAAATATTTTGATAATATATAAGTATATCATTTTTCCATTCAACATTAATTTGATCTCAACTTAAATTAATAATAATAATAATAATAATTTTATTTAAAATAACTTCAACATTTTTTAAAATTATTAAAAATTTAGTTTATAATAATAATATAAAAAATATTATTATTATTATTATTATTATTTTAAAAAATCTAAACCGGAAAAACTATCGATCTCAAATCTTTATATTTAAAATGTTTTTATTTAGAAAAATAATTGATCTTACTAAATACTATAACATAGTACGTTTTATAGATTTATTTTAAGTTAATATTAATAAATTGTATATTAGGAAAAATTATATTTCTTCATATATAAATAATTCTTAAAATATAAATAATGATTATAAATCAAAATGATCAATATTTTATAAATTAATAATCTACACTTTATTACTTTTTGTTATTTTTATTATGAAATATAATTATATATAATTTTTAATTTTAAATATGTAAAAAATATATTTTATTTAAAATAATGATAATCAATTCATGAGGCAAAACAGACAACATATACCAATTAAGTTTTAAGATTCAATCCAATACATGAGAATTTGTATTTTGATCCATTTAGTTATTTTTATTTCAAGATATTAAATTGAGATATTTTTTTTCAAATTCTCTTATGATTGTGTTGGTGTGTTAACAATCAGTTAATGAAAACAAAGATATAAATTATATGGAATTTGAACATTAAAAAGCCATCAAGAATTATATGGATCAAACAAAATAATGAAGGGAAAATCAAATAGATTCCAACGGATTTAGAAGTAAAGTGTACACTTTATAGGGAATTAATATGATAAAAATGAGGGTCTTAGTATGGATATATTGAAAATTAATATGATAAAAATGAGGTTCCCATTATGGATATATTGAAAATGTATTATAAATGTTAATATCAATATCATTATCATGGTTTTACTCTCATCAATAAGACTAATTATGTATTATGTTGATTATCATTTATTTTCTATTTTTTAATAATAATAAGAGGTTTTATAAGTCATGACTAAATTCACATAATAAATTGATAAGTCATTGTAAATCAACGTCACACTCATTTTTAAAGACTTTTTTTTAATTGAAATGCATACTGTTCAGTATCTTTGACTTCCAATTATGTAATATTGATAGGAAAAGATTTATTAACTCATTCATATTTAACATTGTAAATATAGTCAATATCATTGTAAGTGGTATATATTATTAAGAATATTTTTGAAAATATATATGCAATATGTTGATTATATATGTGTATGTTTTAACCAATGTCTAAGTTTATATGATAGATTAAAGGTATTGTAAATTTTTAAGATTTTTTTGGTAAATTGGCATACATTATGTTTGTTATATTTTATTTAAAATTTTATAATTACATCTATAGGTGATTATATTTTGGAATTGGATGGATTTTTCCAAATTAAATGATGGAGATATGGTCATCGTCTATTTTAATATTTATCAATTAAAGATAGATTTATCTAATTGTTAACTATGATTCTCTGCAACTTCTTTTGTTGTGAGATGTTAAATATTGTAAAATCAAACCCCATAATTTCTTATAGGATATTGGATCTGAGTCATATTATTGGTTTCACATTTTAAAACTACATCATCGATGGTACAAAGAAATGTATGACAAATTTATATGGAGATTTGAAAAATGCATAGAGTCTACTTGGGTTAGTCATGGAAACTATATTCATGAGTCATTTTGTCATGGTCTTACATGGAGCCAATTATTTACTCGAAGGGAGTGGTTTCCTTGGTATGGAACCTTTTCTCTAGATACAATATACTATGGAGAATTTGAAAATTACAAGGTGAGTATCGACAATGTTTATACCAGAGTGCCATGGTTTAATGAGATTCCTCCAATCGAAGTGGATGTGTATTCCATCCATAACTTCATCAAGGAAGACTTATGAACCTATGATTCATTTTTATCGATTTTTTTCATCCACTATTGACACAAATGTGCTGGTATTAATAAGAAGATATTTTGTAAGCATGATCCAAATTTACACGATAAATTAACAAGACATTGTAAATTTAATCAATATCTTAACCTCACACACATTGTTAAGAATAATTTTGTAAAATTGATATGTATTATGTTAATTATATTTTACATCAAATTCTCTTATATTGATAAAAATATGTTTTTATAACCAACTCCAAGTTCACATAATAAATTGCTAAGACATTGTAAACCAAATCAATATCATAACCCCAAACTCATCATAAATATTTAAAATACTTTTTTAAAACAAGTTTGATTATATGTATTCAAAAACTTAATAATAATAACAATAATAACAATTGTATTTATTCAATTAAGTTAATATTTATTATTATTTTGTTTATATAA
The DNA here is from genome assembly GCA_034641835.2 of Pinus albicaulis. Classification (NCBI taxonomy): domain Eukaryota; kingdom Viridiplantae; phylum Streptophyta; class Pinopsida; order Pinales; family Pinaceae; genus Pinus; species Pinus albicaulis. The sequence goes on from CM076572.1 coordinate 218,692,146, forward strand.
TTTAGTTTTTTTTTTTATAATTATATTCGGTTATAATTCCATAAATCTATTCTATTTTTTTTAAAATAAGGATGATTAGTTTTAGATTAACTCTATGTCTGGTCACAACATGCTACTAGGGATATTACATAGCTATTTTCCCTTGCATATTGGGTTCTTCAATTGAGAACTGAAATTCCAGACCCAAATTATACAAAAAAACTAGAACAACTACATTTATAAGCCTACTGACATAAGATCGACAAAAGTGATACAACAAAAAAATAAAATTAAAAAAACCACCCACCAAAATTGATATTATTCTACCTCCTCTGCAAGAATCTTTAGATCTATGCCCAGATTACCAACAAGGATGTTACTTGCATCACTTTGAAATTTTGTAGATCGACCCCTGAGAAGGAGAGATTGAATTTGGCCCCATAGAGAATCCACCTCATCTAAAAGGTAAGAGAAATTAAGCTGAAGAGCCTGGAGCTCGTCGGAAACCAAGGCCAAGAAAGTTCCTTGTTGGCACATAACCATAAAAATTTAGTATTTTTCCAGTTGGAGTGCCTCATGGGATTTTTGACAATCGTTGTGGGAATTAGTGTCTAAGGAATCTAAGGGGCTGGAAACAGAAGTGGAGTTACTACATGGAGGTATCGAGTTTAGGGGAGATGGCTACGAGAGGGAGGCAAAGAAGCCATGGGGAAGAGGCCATTGTTATTCAAGGTCAGAAAATTTTTGAGTGACCACCAAGGATAATTAATTTTTGGAGACAAGGCCAAGAGACTATACCCTAGTGGGAGGATTTTGTCAAGCTATTGAGTGAAAAAAAATCCTGAAATCCAAGTCCCAATTCCAACACGAGGGATTTACAATATATGTATGGAAATAATACCAAATTAGAGAAACCATAAATAAAAGGGTAGATTTACCATAATAGTGGGCTCAAGCTCGGACATAAACAACCAATCCCAAGATTTTAACCTATGTGGACGGCTTGTCAGTTTGAATGTTGACCTCCAAACCTAAAATCATGGACATCAATACCACCCAATTCCAAAATTGTCGAGTCCATGGAATCTTTCCTAGTAGGATAAGTGCACAGTAAATCGAAAAAATATGATTACAGATCTTTGCATGCCTCAATTGCAATGGCGCCATACTGAAACCAAAGAAGAGATGAACCAAATTCTGAGAGGGCCTATGTAAGAGATTTCCAAGGAGTCAAGATGACTTCATAATAACTATAGGGATAAGATAGAGATTAAATTTAACACCAGGAGGGCTACCTTCCCATTTAAGTCGTGTTGTTGACCTAACCTTATGACTTGAAGAATTTAAGTTTTAACCTAGGTACCATCCTTGCAATGAGTGAAACTACTATTTTGTAGTTTATTAAACATAGATCTCACTTCAAATAACTCTCAAACTTTCGAAATTTTTCATTCATGAATATAAGCATTTATTAACTCAATAACATAGGGAACCTGTCAAAACCCTTTCATTGTACTAAAATTGATGGTGAGATGTGTGTGTGGATAACGCTTATAAAACAACATGAAAAAATGTTCACCTTTGTATCTCTTTCTCTCTCACACACAATTGTTATTAGTCCAATGAGTTAGCTCAATTGGTCATTGTGAATCTTCTTCACCATTTCACCATTTTTATGAACTCATGTGGTTGGGTCATTCATATATATACATACATATCCATTGTCTAATTAATAGATGCAATGGTCATTTTTAGGGCATTTTTCTGCTTAATATTAACCAAAATACAATAAATAATTTAAAAAACACTTGAGTTTAAGTCATTTAATTTGTAGAATTTTAGCGCCTGAGGTTTTTCAATGTGTTGAATCTATTTATGCATTCAAAAATGTATTTTAAAAAACAAAAAATAATAATCATATTGGATTCCAATGAAAAAGGTCATTCAACTATAAGTTTGATTGCATATATATATATATATATATATATATATATATATATATATATATATATATATATATATAAACTTAGGAGTTCAATTTTATCATTTAATTAATTTTTAATTTTCCTTCCAAACAAATATTTGTGTAGGTCTTATATCATAAAAATATTTTAATAATATGTATGTATATCATTTTTCCATTCAACATTAAGGTTGACCTCAACGTAAACTAATAACTATAATAATTTTATTTAAAATATCTCCAACATTTTTTAAAATTATTAAAAATTTGATTTATAATAATTATATAAAAAATCACATTTTATTAATTATATATATATAAAGAAAGCCATCTAATCTCAAATATTTATATTTAAAATGTTTTTGTTTTAAAAAAAATTGATCTTTCTAAATACTATAACATAGTAAGTTTTATGGATTTATTTCAGCTTAATATTAATAAAATTTACATTAGAAAAAAAAAAACCCATTTCTTTATATATAAATCATTCTTAAAATATAAATAATAATTATAAATAAAATTGAAAAACATATGATTTAAATCTATATTCTATAAATTAATAATATATACTTTCTTACATTTTTTGTTATTTTTATTTTGAAATATATATATATATATATATATATATTAAACTTTGAAATTTTGTAGATTGAACCCTAAGAAGGAGGGATTGAATTGGCCCCATAGGGAATCCACCTCATCTGACAGGTGAGAGAAATTAAGCTGAAGGGCCTAGAGCTTGTCGGAAACCAGGTCCAAGAAGTTCCTTGTTCGTGCAGACCCATACAAATTTCATATTTTTCCAGGTGGAGTGCCTCATGGGATTTTTGACAATCGTTGTAGGAATTAGTGTCCAAGGAATACAAGGGACTGGAAACAGAAGTGGAGTTTCAACATGGAGGTATTGATTTTAGGGGAGAGGGATACAGGAGGGAGGTAGAGATGCCATGGGGAAGAGGCCATTTTTATTGAAGGCTAGCAAATTTTTGAAGGGCAACGAAGGATAATCAATTGTAAGGGGCAAGGTTGATAGACTATACCCTAGTGGGAGGAGATTTTCAAGCTATCGAGCCAACGAAAAATCCTGAAATGAAAGTCCCAAGTCCAACATGAGGGATTTATAGCATATGTATGGAAATAATACCAAATTATATGAACCATAAGTAAAATGGCAGAGTTACCATAATAGTGGGCTAAAGCTTAGACATAATCAATCAATCCAAGAGTCGAACCTATGTGGGCGGCTTGTTAGCTTGAATGTTGGCCTCCAAACATGATGCCATGGACATCCACACCACACAATTACAAAAGTGTCGAGTCCATGGAATCTCTCCTAGTAGGAGGATTCCAAAAGAAATCAAAAGAAGCCCATTACAGAGTTTTGGAGGCCTAAATTTTAATGGTGCCATAGTGAAACCAAAGAAGAGATGCACCAAATTTTGAGAGGGCCTCTACGAGAGCTTTCCAATGAGCCAAGATGACTACACAGTAACCATAGGGATAAGATCGAGATTAAATTTAACGCTAGAAGGGTTGTCTTCCCATTTAATTCATGTTTTTTTACCTAACATTATGACTTGAAGTGTTAATGGTTTACCCTAGGATCCATCCTTTGAATCAGGGAAACTACTATTCTGTAGTTTATTAAACATAGATCTCACTTCAAATCACTCTCAAAACTTTTGAAATTTTTCGTTGATGAATGTAAACATTTATTAGCTCAATAACACAGGGAACCTGTCAAAACCCTTTCATTGTATTAAAATTGATGGTGAGATGTGCGTGTGGATAAAACTTATAAAACAACATGAAAAATAGTTCACCTTTGTATATATATATCTCTCTCTCTCTCACACACAATTGTTATTAGTCCTGATGAGCTCCATCATTAGACATATTTGGAGGGGTTAATGGTCACCTTTTTGCCTTCTTAGATCTCTTTTTCTTGCATTTTTATTATTATTTGGTTTTATGATGCTAGTATAGGTGGTGAATATGGATAACATACTCTGAGTGCCTAATATGAGGTTGAGTGGAGAAAATCATGAATTATTAGCATTTTTATAAGGATTTTATCATTAAGACTTGGAGGAGACATCAAGGAGAAATTATAGGAGGATTGTCCACCCTCCTTAACTCTCAAAGGCAGTCAAAGGATCCCAAATATTCTCTCTGGAAATTCAAATTCTAAAGGCAGGAAAAGGATCCCCAAGGATTCTCTCCAACAATTCGAAGTTTCAGAGGCAGCCAAGCAACTCAAAGAGGAGTGCTCTCAATATTTGTTTACTTGGAGTCAAGTTGACTCAATCACCATTTTATAGGGAGATGTTGGTAGCTTCCCTGTAGAATAAATAGAGCAAGGCTAGAGCTAGGAAGGGTTGGAACTTTGTTGCAAGCTATTGAGATTTTTATTATTTTACTCAGTTATCAAACTTTCAGAAATGTATGAGGCTATTCTTTTTTGAAATGAGCATATTGATTTCATTTTACTTATTTAAGTTTCAGAGAGATAGGCTCATGGGTTAGGGCCCAATCCATGCACCTTAGCCTCTCTGCTATATTTGTTCTATGCTTTCTTTCATTTTATTAGTTCCTCTTCTGATAATTTTTTTTATATTTGAAGTTGTTGTTTAGTTTTTCTTTCAGTGTGTTTTTGTAGGTCATTTGCTTGTGAGTAATAGACTATAGGAGAAAAACCAAAAAAATTTGTGGATCAAGACCCCCTTCTCATCTCTGTCTATAGAGCTCGACGAGGGCGAACCTTCCCACAGACCCAAAAATTGATTTATGTTCACTTTTTCTAAGATTAAAAATAGAGTTGTATTACAATTTTTCAGTCTCCCTTTGCACTGTATTTTTACGCATTTGTCTGTTTCTTTGCGCATAAGTTAGTAGGTTGATTGAAGGAATTATTTCTAAAACCCCACAGCAGCTTCGTGGTGCCTCCCCTCTTCATTCTCCATATCCGTCTTCACAATATGCGCACTGATGTTACACCCTCTAATTCTGATTTTTCCAGCTTATTCTCATTTTTGCACCCACCTTTTATCCCTAAAAACACTTAAAATATCCATCTCGCCTTATTCCTTTATTCTTATTGGTCACGGTTGCCTTACCATTTTTAACGCAAAACACCTGAAAACCATTGAAATTAGACCTCCGCCTTTCCTCATCGAAACTCCTGCTACCGTACTTCGCAAATTGCAAATCGCACTTCGTGACCTTTTCCCTTTTTCTTTTAAGACTTACCACTCCAACGCCGATTGTGATAACTCTGTCGCATCACACATCGCAAATCACATCTTTTCTTCGGTTCCCATCAAAACTTACCGCTCCAACTGCATATTTCGATAATCCTTCGTGTTCCGCCACATCGAAAATCTAATTTTGCAACCTTTTCCTTTTTCTTTTAAGACTTACCTCTCCCGACACTGATTATGATTGTCATCGCACTCCACGACAGGTCTTACCGCCACGTCACCCGTTGCAAATCACGTTTCGCAACCTTTTCCCTTTTATTTTAAGACTTATCACTCTTGATGCTAATTGTGATATTCTTTGTAGTCTGCCACATCAAAAATCTCAGATTGTAGTTTTTACCCCGTCGCATTTGCACTTTGCAACTTCTACTGCATCACATTTCACATTTTTCTCCCACTCCCGGACATCACTTCCCCTACTCCTCTAACTTTGTGATATTGTGATTGCGATATCGCATATCGCATATCGCATATCTCACTTCCATCTGTTGTTGCACTTTTCAAATCATTCCGCTCAAAATCATTTTTGCACTATAATAAAGTTTTAATAAGTTTTAAACCCATCTTTTCACTTCGAAGCCTTGTTTCAGGTATTTATCCCTCCATTAGCACCTTTAGCCCGTTTTCCTCCAAACTGCAAGCCACACTTTGTGAAGTTTATTTTATCATGAATAGCTGCATGGTTAGAAGCATGATAGCATGGTAAATAGATCAGAGGATAAGTATGGTGTGTTTAGTCGATTGGCCTAGCTAGGTGAAACATAGTTTAGTTTATTTTCAGTCATTTCCTTTTGCATATTAAATTAGTTTCCTTTCTATCATTTCCTTTCCACACATTAAATTACTTTCATTTCCGTCATTTCCTTTCTGAAAATTAAGTTAGTTTCCTTTTTCTCATTTCCTTCCAGCAATCTACTTTTAATTTTTTATCATAGTTTAAGAAATAGCACCCTTTCGTAAAGCAGAAGAGGATGACATGAACATAATGCATCTGTTGTGTATATATCACTATCACCTCCAAGTTTGTATGCACCCCGGGTTGAAAAAGTAAAGTATGGCAGCCCATGGGAGTTACAGCACTCTTGGTGCAATACCAAGGCTCACCACATTTTGGCGTCATTGTCGGGGAGGTGTCTAGTATATGTTTTGATTTTTTTTTAGCATTATTTTCTGCTTTATTTTATTTTCATGCCATTTAAAAAATATTAAAAAAATACAAAATATATTATTTTCATGCATCGTAGGAGTAGGAATACTCAAAGACAAATCTTACCTAAAACCCCCACATCACCTCCTAGCCACCCTTCACTCTTCTTCATTGGTAGTGAGATTGAACCCCCTATAGTAGAGCCTTCTGAATATTTTGAGGATCCTATTAGGGAAGAATAATAAGACCTTGTTTCAACTGAGGGACCCACTTCACCTATCTTAACCATGGCTGGGATCCAGAGAGCCTTTCCCATAAGAGAGGTAGATGGGGAAACTAAGATGAAAAAAATTAGCCCCTCAGCTCTTCCACACTTTCATGGACTTACCTCTAAGGACCTTAACATATTCATGTTTGAATTTGTTGTTGTTCATAAGACTTATGACTACACCTATGATGATCATAAGTTGAAGCTATTCCCACCCACCCTTAAGGATGCAGCCTTGTGCTGGTTCATGGGTCTTCCTGGGGATAGCATCACTACATGGGCATAGATGAAAGAGACCTTCAACAACAAATATAAAGACTATTTTAGGTCCAAGGAAACTAAGGATGAGATATTTAGGATGATTTTAGGGCCGGATGAATCCTTAGAGGACTACGAAGAGAGATTTCAATTGAACTATAAGAGAGCCTAATGTACTCTTGATCCTGACTCACTTAAACTTGTACTTCTTCGAGGGATCATAGAAGAGATGATAGAAACCTTGAATATGATATCAAGAGGAGATACCTACCAACAACCCTATGAAACAATCTAAAATTTCTTCTGGAACCATTCTAGGGCATTTAGGAAGAAGGGTAGAGCTAGCCAAAGTACATTCAATACCCCTTCCTCTTCCACCTCCATCAGACATGAGATTGGGGATATGCTTGAGGACTTCAAGAGTGACATGTTGCACACCCTAGCATTGAAAATGAACACAATGCAGGTCAAAAGGAAGCAAGAGGAAGTAGAGAGAGCCCTGACCGTATTTTGTCCTAGATGTGCCTAGAAGCACCCAAGAAATGAATGTCCACATAATGTCATAGAGGTTTTCTTAGTCTGTGAGGAGAATCATGCCACAAAAAAGTGTCCCTCCTTACCTGGACTTAAGGTTGTATATCAAGGTGCGGAAGCAATGCCAGAGCAAATCTGTATCATCAACCAGAGAAGGCCTCAAGGCCCTAGGCCATATCAACAAGCACCTTACTCTTATTATTACAACAATCAGAGTGCACCCATGCAACCTTGGTACACCCCCACTCCTCCATCTTGGCCTACACCTCCTACTTGGCCTTACAACCCTTCATATCATCCTCAACTAGTAAACCAACCATTTCAGCAGTATGTTCCACAACAAGCTCAGTGGAACAATCCATCCCAAGGGTGGAGGCCTCAACAAAATCAACCACCTTATCTAATTCCTCCACCCCAACCTCAATCTTATCTTACTCCTGATGCTCCACCTAGGCTACCTATACTTGCACAACCCAATCTAAACCCGAACAATGGACATGCACAACATGCTCCCAGTGGAGAAACATCCTATCTAGCTTATGTTGTGGAGATACAGGAGGTTAATCTTTGGTCGAGAAGAGTAATCCCAAACAACCATCCTCCATCTCCACTTGTAGAGGTTGAGGAGGAAAAGGAATAAGGTAACACTCAGATCCAACAACCTCCTTTTCCTAAGCGCTTGATCCACCCTAGTCAGCACGCCCCAGAGGAGACTGAACTCCTGGGAGAATTGGAAAATTTGTGTGTAAAGATACTAATTCTCCAAGCCATTAAGGATGTCCCTATCTACAATAGGCTCATCAAAGAAAATTTCTTTAAGAAACCAGGGAGAAGGAAGAGAGATACCCCCACCATCAATGTGGTAGGACAACTTTCTGACCTAATGTTGGGGAGGGTGATATGTCCAGACTACCTGGACCCTAGTAGTATAGTTGTTGATGTGCATATAGATGGTGTCATAGTCCTCAACGCTCTGATTGAGCTAGGGGATTCAATCAATATCATGACCAAGGAAACTATGTTGAAAATTATCCTCCAAGGGACTTTGAGGAAAACCACAACAATTCTACAACTTGCATATCGGTCCACAGTAACTTCGGAAGGAATTGTTGAGGATGTTATGGTTACCATTGACTCTTGGGAGGATCCTACAGATTTCTTGGTCCTACAACCAAAAAACAAGTTCAATTGTTATCCTCTCATCTTTAAAGGGAGACCTTGGTTAGCCACTACAGATGCTTATATTAGTTGTTGGGCCGAAAACATGATTATAAAAAATGGGCCTTTGTCTAAATAGCTAGTTTTATATCCTCCAACCAAGCCTTCCATTGATCATGATCTCCTTATATGTTTGGAGGATGAAGAAGAGTTATATAAAACTGACCCTATGTGTACCATAGATGCTATTCTTAGAGGGGGGTAGCTTGATGAAGATGAACTCATTGACCATGCCATTCAAAACCAATCCTCCACTAACATTCCCCTCAAAACCTTAGTCAAAGAGTCTAAAAGCCAACCTTGGATGGAAGTGCACTTAGTTGAGTCAACCTCTGAATCCACCAAGGCTATTGAGTTTGGCCCATCCAGATCTCTGAAAATCAACCCAAACCTCTCGAATGAAGAAGAGAAGCAGTTGTGCCATCTTTTGAAAGCGGATCTAGATGCATTTTCTTGGGATTACAAATACATGAAAGGGGTGCATCCTTCGGTGTGAAAACATCATATTTACATCAAATAAGGATGCAAGCCTGTGAGACAACCCAAAAGAAGGATGAAACCGGCTCTGAAGGACATAGTCAAAGAAGACCTGCAGAAACTATTGGATGCAGGGTTCATATATCCTATATCTGACAGTGAGTGGGTATCTCCTCTTGTCCTAGTCCCAAAGAAGAATGGGAAGTGGAAAATTTGTGTTGACTATAAAGAACTTAACAAATCAACTAAGAAAGACCATTTCCCTTTTCCCTTTATAGACCAAGTCCTAGATGGCCTTGCAGGGAAGAAGTTCTTTTCCTTCTTAGATGGGTTCGGTGGGTACAATCAGATTCATATAAACCCTGAAGACTAGGTTAAGACTACTTTCACCTACCCTTGGGGTATCTTTACTTATAAATTCCTACCCTTTGGGTTGTGCAATGCCCTAGCTACCTTCCAAAGAGTTGTCCTGAGCATCTTTTCTGAGTTAGTCCATGACTCTATCGAAATCTACATGGATGATTTCACACCATATGGGGATGACTTCCAGGAAGCTCTCTCCAATTTGGGTAAAGTACTAAGAAGGTGCATTGAGATGTATCTCTCCTTGAGCCCAAAAAAGTGTTAATTCCTAAAGAAAGTAGGGGTTGTATTAGGAGATTCCATATCCCAAGCAGGAATATAGGTAGACCCGAGAAAAATCACTATAATCAAAAGGGTACCTACTCCTCAAAAGCAAAAATATGTTAGGAATTTCTTAGGCTTAGCTCGTTACTATAGAAGGTTCATCAAATATTTCACCAAGATAGCTTCATCATTATTTGGGTTATTGGCCAAAGATTCTGAGTTTATTTGGTTTGGTCCTTGTCAAGAGGCTTTCAAGCTCATTAAGGAAAAGTTGACTACTGCCCCCATCCTCCGAGGTCCAAATTGGACTCTGCCTGTCCACATCCACAATGATGTATCCGGAAAAGCTATAGGGGAAACATTAGGACAATTAGAGGATAAAATACCTTATGCCATTTATTTCATCAGTAAGAACTTGTCCAAGGCTAAACTGAATTATATTGTTACTGAGAAGGAGATCTTATCCATTGTTTATGCTTTGAAAAAATTCAGGCATTATGTAACTGGATATCAAACCTTTGTTCACACTGACCATGCAGCCATCAAGTATTTAATGAACAAACCAGATGTTAATGCTAGGAGAATTAGATGGTTGTTACTTTTGCAGCAATTTGATTTGACTATTGTTGATAAAATTGGAAAGGAGAATGTTGTTGCAGATTTTTTTGTCCAGGTTAGCTCTCCCTGCAGGTGAAGAAGGAATGGTTGATGACCAGCTACCAAATGAGCTACTCTTTTCTATATCGGCACTCTCACCATGGTTTGCTGATATAGCCAACTACTTGGTTGCTGTGAGACTCCCTCCTAATCTTTCATTCAGGGAGAGGAGAAGAATCATCAGAAAAAGCACCCCTTCACATGGATTGAGGGAAACCTTTTCAAGCTAGGCCCTGATCAAATCCTAAGGAGATGTGCGAGGGATGAAGAATTTTTTGATATCCTCTCTTCATTTCATGACAACCCATGTGGAGGCCCCTTTGCTGAAAAGAGAACTGCTTACAAAGTTTTGTAGGTAGGATACTATTGGCCTACCCTTCACCAAGATTCTAGAAGATACACCAGTAGGTGTGACCAGTGCCAAAGGATGGGGAAACCCACGCAAAGGGATGATATTCCTTTGCACCCTCAAGTGTCTCTTGAGCCATTTGAAAAGTGGGGCATGGAATTTGTTGGAATTATCGATCCACCATTCAGAAAAAAGAAGTATATCATAGTATGCATTGATTACCTGGAAAAGTGGGCTAAAACAAAAGTAGTGAAGGTAGCGACCGACGAGAAAGTAACAAATTTTCTGAGGGAGAATGTGTTTTACAAGTTTGGGTACCCTAGAGAAATAGTAGTTGATCAGGGAGCACAATTCACCTCTCACCTCATTGATAATTTTTTGAGGAAGAAAAATGTTAAGCGTAGAAATTCTACTGCCTATCACCCTCAGGCGAATGGCCAAGTAGAAGTAACTAACAGAGCTTTAGAGAGCATCCTCACCAAGTTTGTGAGCAGCATCAGAAAATATTTGGCAAACAGATTGGTAGAAGCTACCTGGGACTACAACACTACTTGGAAGACAACAACAGGATTCACTCCTTATGAACTAGTCTATGGTAAGAAGGCTCTACTTTTAGTTGAGTTTGAATTCAATAATTTAATTATGGCAACTAAATTAAATCTAGATCTATGAAATGCCCAAAAAGAGAGGTTGATGCAACTAAATGGATTGGATGATTTCAGAATGCAAGCACTTCTTCACACAGAGGTAGTTCAACTGCAAAGGAAGGTCTGGCATGACAAGAACATCAAAGAAAAGACCTTTCAAGAAGGAGACTGTGTGTTTTTGTATGATTCAGGGTTTAAATATTTCAAAGGAAAGCTGATGACAAGATGGTTGGGACCTTACACAATGGAAAAATGTTTTGATAATGGTGTAGTTCAAATCAGAACCATATATGAGGAAGGAATCCCCTTGCTTGTCAATGGCCACAGACATAAAATTTACAAGAATCCTTTGTCAAGGGAAGAGTTCATAAATTCAATATGCAGAGAGGTGTATGTGATGGGAAAATCCATATTTTCCCACACCTCCAAAAAAAAAGAGAGAAAAATAAATAAATATCCATGGGTGAAAACCTCTCTGAGGCGCCCAAGGAAAGTTTGTGTGTTGAAAACCTCCATGGAGGCAACCCATTTTCTTTCAAAAAAAAAAAAGAACAAACAAAAACAAAAACATCTGCATCTCTGTGTTTTCTATGTTTTCTATTTTGCAAGTTATTAATGGTTTCTGGAAACACAAGGAAGAATTCATCTTCTTTTCCATTCTTATATTTTACCATCCATCCCATCATTCACTACATTCATTTTCATAACTTCCTCCATCACATCCATACACCACATTCCTCCATTCCTGAGCACAATGTAGCAAGGAAAGAAAAACACGGACTGCTACAGACATCAGGAAATTCCTACAGCGCAAAAATATGTTCGTGAACAACAAGAAAAAAAAAGAGAGGAGTTGATAAAGCAGACCCCAGAAAATACAAGAGTGCCACCCATGGCATCTGGAGCACCCCCACACAACATCTAAAATGGGAAGAAACAACAAGAAATATAAGAATCTCACTCAGACAGTTTCTCATTCAGCAAGTTGCTCACTTAGAAAACAGGAAAATAAGGAAGAACGCAACATATAAGAGGCTTGTCTCCAAATTACAGCTCCTGCAAATGCCTTGAAAATAATAGGTAAACTCAGGTATAGCTTCTCACCCCTCGCTACGCATCCATAATGGCCAGAAATAATTAATTTCCATACTTAGAGTTTAAGGGGCAGAAAGGTGGCCAGCTAGCTTGGCCACCGTCGTGAAGTATGACTTGGGATAATTGCAAAGTCACGTCACCTTGGCATGAAAAATAAAACATTAAATCAAGTGGAGTAATGGAGAACCAAGGGAGGAGACACACAGTATCAACCAACTAGCAAGAAGAGGGACCAACTGTATACAACAGAAACTGGAGCTGAGCCAAGTTACATAAGCACTCCAAAATTAGTTGTGCAATCTAATAAAATGAGATCCTATCTCATCCAAACCAGTGAATTGAGAATTTTAGGGAAGAGACCGAAGGGAGCCCGTAGCATAGCAGTACCGAGAGTGGGTTGTGTATTTGAACAACGTGTAGTAGCAGCAACAGAACAACATCACCAGTAGTCGAGCTAGCTTCTGAACTATACTGCATATTAGACACAGTAGCAAGGGACCAAGGGAAGATTTTCTCCTAGCCTTAGAGAATAAAGAGAAGAATAAGAAGAAGAGATAGAAGAAGAACCAAAAGAGGAACAAGAAGAAGAAGAGGAAGAGACAGAGGGCTGAGGAGAAATGGAAGAAATGGAAATAGAGACAGAAGTCATAAAGGTAGCAGAAAGTGAGCAAGAAGAAGACTCACAACACAACACTACATCCCCTCAAGACAAAGAGGTAGTTTCCACCTTAGCTCCTCTGAGCGCAAAGAGAAAAAGGAAGACCTCTATGTATTTCAGAGCTGACAAGAGTCAAAGGATAAGTCAGAGAGAGATGGAAACTGCTCCCACAAGCCTGACTAACATTGAGGAATCACCAAGGGAGGAGGAAAGAATCGAAGAAATAGTTTTGAAGGAGCAGTTGCAGAAGGCACAAGCAGAGAATGTAGCACTAAAGGAGAAATTGTAGCAAAAAGGGCAACAAGTAGCCACCATGGCAGACTTATGCATAGAAGATCTTTAGCACAGATTCCCTTATGACTCATATGTTGTGTACCTCAAGGATCAATGGCTCCTATTTCAAATAAAAAATCTAGCCTCCCATGGATCCCTACCTTTCCAAGATTGTAGGAAATTCATGGATTTATACAAGCAAGCTAACATGGCTAATCATGAAAATATGGCATAGTTTTATGTGCATAACCTTGAGTTGAAAAATATGGATACTTGGGAGCCCAATCCTATAATGGGGGATATGCAGTTGATGGATTTAGTATCTTGGATGATGAATGAGGACAGTAGAGCAAAAGAGATATGGAGGGTCATGAGAAGAAGAAATAGAGAACCCTTACATATTAGACCGGAATTTTTCAGCCCAAAAGGAGTCATCCTTAACCATCGAGAGATTGAAAGGGACCCTGCACTAGTTGAAAGCTACCTTTAGACTCAAACACAGGTAATAGACCACTTTGCTGATGTTTCTAAGCAGATAGAAGATGAGTTCATTATGGCCAGCCATATGAGATGGAACAGCCTCCCTCACAGCCTCAAGAACATGGAATACCATACTCCAGAAATACTGAGGGGTGCATTGGAAAAGAAACCATTATACAAGAGGGCCATGCAGGTCAAAAAGATCCAATGGTTGGGACTAAAGCTCAGCCCACCTTTGCTGCTGAGGTTGAATGATGAAAAGGACATAGATGCACAAGATAGAGAACGGGAGAATGCAGAAAAGAATAATGGTTTTTACCCCCTTGGGGAAACTCCCACACTTATTCCTCAGGAAATCAAGGGGGTGCTATCAAAGCCTTGAAGGAAATGCAGGAGGAGGATTAGTTGCTCAGAGGATGAGCAACCATTTAGTGGGGGGGGGGTGATGATGAGCTCCATCATTAAACATATTTGGAGGGGTTAATGGTCACCTTTTTTTCTTCTTAGATCTATTTTTCTTGCATTTTTATTATTATTTGGTTTTATGATGCTAATATAGGTGGTGATTAAGGCTAACATGCTCTGAGTGCCTAATATGAGGTTGAGTGCAAAAAATCATGAATTATTAGCATTTTTATAAGGATTTTATCATCAAGAATTGGAGGAGACAACAAGGATAAATTATAGGAGGATTTTCCACCCTCCTTAACTCTCAAAGGTAGCCAAAGGATCCCAAAGATTCTCTCCAGTAATTCGAATTCCAAAGGTAGCCAAAGGATCCCCAAGGATTCTCTCCAGCAATTTGAAGTTCCAGAGGCAGCCAATCAACTCAAAGAGGAGTGAACTCAATATTTGTTTACTTGGAGTCAAGTGGACTCAATAACTATTTTCTAGGGAGTTATTGGTAGATTCCCTGTAGAATAAATAGAGCAAAGCTAGAGCTAGGAAGGCTCAGAACTTTGTTGCAAGCTATTGAGCTTTTTATTATTATACTCAGTGATCAAACTTTCAGAAATGTACGCGGCTATTCTTTTATGAAATGAGCAGATTGATTTCATTTTACTGATTTAATTTTCAAGGAGCTAGGCTCATGGGTTAGGGCCCAGTACATGTGCCTCAACCTCTCTACTATATTTTTTCTCTGCTTTCTATCATTTCATTAGTTCCGCTTATAATAATTTTGTTTATATTTCAAGTTTCTATTTAGTTTTTCTTTTAGTGTGTTGTTGTAGGTATTTTTTTTGTGAGTAATAGAATAGAGGAGAAAAATAAAAAAAATGTGGATCAAGACCCCCTTCTCATCTCTGTGAATAGAGGTCGAGGAGGGTGAGCCTTCCCACATACCCAAAAACATATTTCTGTTCACTATTTCTAAGATTAAAAGTAGAGTTGCATTACTATTTTTTAGTCTCCCTTTGCACTATATTTTTACGCATTTGTTTTTTTCTTTGCACATAAGTTAGCATTGCAGGAATTATTGCTAAAACCCCGGAGCAGTTTCGTGGTGCCTCCTCGCTTCATTCTCCTTCTCTGTCTTCACAATCTGCGCACTACTGTTACGCCCTCCATTTCTGATTTTTCCCGCTTATTATCACTGCTACACCCACCTTTTATCCCTAAAAACACTTAAAATATACAACCCTCCTTATTCCTTTGTTCTTATTGGTCACAGTTTCCTTACCCTTTTTAACACAAAACACTTGAAAACCATTGAAATTCGACCTCCGCCTTTCCTCATCAAAAGTCTCTCTACCGTACTTCGCAAATCGCAAATAGCACTTCACAACATTTTCCCTTTTTCTTTTAAGACTTACCACTCCAACGGTGATTGCGATAACTCTTCCACATCGCACATGGCAAATCACATCTTTTCTTCAGTTCCCATTAAAACTTACCAATGCAACCACTGATTTTGATAATCCTTCGTGCTCCTCCACATCGCAAATCATAAATTGCATTTCAAAACATTTTCCCTTTTATTTTAAGATTTACCACTCTCGACACCGATTGCGATATTTTCATCGCACTCTGTCACCGATCCTACTGCCATGTCACCCATCGCAAATCACATTTCGCAACCTTTTCCCTTTTCTTTTAAGACTTCTGCTCCCGACATCAATTGCGATATTATCCGTAATCTTCCACATCGCAAATCACACATCACATTTTTTACCCTGTCGCATTTCGCATTTCACTCCCGCTCCCGAACATCAATTCCTCTACTCCTCTAACTTTGTGATATTGCATATCGCATATCGCACTTTCGTCCTCCATCGCACTTTTCAAATCATTCCACTCCAAATAATTTTTGTGCTATAATAAATTTTTAATAGGGTTTAAACCCATATTTTCACTTCTAAGCCTTGTTTCAGGTGTTTATCCCTCCATTAGCACCTTTAGCCCATTTTCCTCCAAACTGCAAGCCACACTTTGTCAAGTTTAGTTTATCATGAAGAGTTTCATGGTTAGAAGCATGATAGCATGGTAAATAGATCAGAGGATAAGTAGGGTGTGTTTAGCCAATTGGCCTAGCTAGGTGCAAATTAGTTTAGTTTCTTTTCAGTCGTTTCCTTTTGCAGATTAAATTAGTTTCCTTTCAGTCATTTCCTTTCTGCACATTAAATTTGTTTCATTTCCATCATTTCCTTTCTGAAAATTAAGTTAGTTTCCTTTCTGTCATTTCCTTCCAACAATTTATTTTTCAGTTTTTATCATAGTTTAAGAAATAGCACCCTTTCGTAAAGCAGAAGAGGATGACATGAACAGAATGCATCTGATGTGTATATAGCATTGTCACCTCCAAGTTTGTACAAACCTCAGGTTGATAAAGTAAAGTAGGGAAGCCCTTGGGAGTTGCAACATTACTGGTGCAATAGCAGGGCTCACCAAGTCCACTGAGTTAGCTCAATTGGTCATTGTGAATCTTCTTCACCATTTCACCATTTCTTTGAACTCATGCGGTCGGGTCATTCATATATATAGAAACATACCCATAATATAATTAATAGATGAAATGGTCTTTCTTAGGCCATTTTTTTTTTTAATTTTAACCAAAATCCAACATATATTTTTAAAAACACTTGATTTTGAGTTGTTTCATCTGTAGAATTTGAGTGCCCGGGGTTTTTAAGGCATTGAATCTATTTATGCATTCAAAATGTATTTTAAACAACAAAAAATCATAATCTTGTTGTCACCAGATTCTGATGTAAAAGATCATTCAACTATAAAATTGATTTCACACACACAGACACGCACACACACACACACATATATAAACTTAGGAGTTCAATTTTATCATTTAATTATTTTTCATTTTTCTTCCAAAAAAATATTTGTGTAGGTCTTATATCATAAATATATTTTGATGATATGTAAGTATATCATTTTTCCATTCAACATTAAGATTGATCTCAACTTAAATTAATAATATTAATAATTTTATTGAAAATATCTCCAACATTTTTTAAAATTATTAAAAGTTTAGTTTATAATAATTATAAAAAAAAACACATTTTATAATAATAATAATATAATAATATATATATATATATATATATATATATATATATATATATATATATATATATATATATATAGATATATATATATATATATATAAACTACGAAAACCATCTCATATCAAATCTTTATATTTAAAATGTTTTTATTAAAAAAAATCATTCTAAATATTATAACATATTAAGTTTTATAGATTTATTCTAAATTAATATTAATAAAATTTACATTATAAAAAAATTCTTTATTTATATATAAATAATTATTAAAATATAAATAATAATTATAAATCAAATGGAAAACATATAATTTAAATCAATATTTTATAAATTAATAATATACACTTTATTACTTTTTGTTATAAGTACCTATTTTTTTAAAATTTTAAATATGTTAGAAAAAGATTTCATTTAAAGTAATGATAATCAATTTATGTGGCAGAAAGGACAACAAATACCAATTAAGTTTTAAGATTCATGAATTTATATTTTGTTTGGTTAAAATAGATAATAGACAATATTTCATTTCATTTAGTTATTTTTATTTGAAGATATTACATTGAGATATTTTTTTCCAAATTCCCTTATGATTGTGTTGGTAGGCTAATAATTAGTTAATGAAAATAAAGATACAAATTAGATGGAATTCATTCGGAAACCGTAAAGAATTACATGGATCCAACAAAATAATCAAATCAAATATATTGCAATGTGTTTAGAAGTAAATTGTACACTTTAAATAAAAAGATTTAATATGATAAAAATGAGGCTCCCATTACGGATATATTGACAAGGTATTATAAATGTCAATATCAATATCATGGTGACACTTTCATCATTAAAAATAATTATGTGTTATGTTGATAGTCTTTCATTTTCAAATTTTTAATAATGATAAGAAGAGGTCTATAACCAATGAATGATACCAATTTTTCTGCAAGGACCTCTCACAGGGTTGCACTGCAAACTGCTCAACAGGTAGGCTGGCTCACTGAGTTTCTTCTTGCTTGTTTAAGAGACCCTATGCGAACCCATACACGAACCTACTCACACGTTCACACTTCTTCCGGCTCTTCTGTGGCTTCCTTCGCCTTTAACGGCCTACTCTGTGTCCCTCGGTGCTTTGGCGAACCTCTGGCGAACTTTCGGCGATAAAAAACAAGACAATACTACCTCAGTGGACATTTCATAAAGCTCAGAGTTACAGTTCTTGATAATGCGGAACAACAAACTTTCTCTCTTTATTGATTTCAAAATGATATTACAATCAGATTACAGACTTATGGACTCAGATCTCTTTCCAGAGATTGACTGCAGTGGCATTTACCAGATTTGCTACTCAATAAATGAGCGAGCGATACTGGAGGCTATCTGGCCAGTAGCAGACTCTGTCTCAGAGTTCTTTACAAACACACAGACTTTACAGACAGACTCGATCTATGATCAGGCCACTTTAGGTTCCTGCCTATGCCGAGCACATAGACACGCAGGCTTCTCTGATCACCTATGGACTTGAGACTTAGCACCGTGATGCAAGCAGATCGCGAGACTTCACGCAAATGCAGAGCAGGGAGCTTCGGCTCGACTCAAACACAAAAATAGCTCTAGAATCTCTAACATTCCGAATGCCAATGCCAAAGAATGAGCCTTAACCCTCCTTATATAGGAAATGAGGGGGGACAAACATTCAATCGAACCGTCGGATGAAAGACATGTGGAGGAGAATGATGGCTTTCGGGTAACACCGAAGTGAAATCCGCACCGAGATTCATCCATCCGACACTAACATGTGAAAGGTGTGTGAGGTACATTGTGGATGCCTTTTCTGTACAAGGCCCACGAGGAAATAACACTTATTGTATACACGGAGGATGCTTTATCAAACAGGTGAAAAGCCCTCGAGAAAATACCTGTCACTGTAAACCCGTGACTGGGTATCATTTACACAGTGGAGACTTTTTGATTTAGCGGAGTCCACTAGAACCGCTTGTGCTGGTTTCCGGTTGATCAAGAATAGTGATTCCGGGAAATTTGATTTTTGGATAATCATCATCCCATGCCTTGGTGTATATTCTTCGGACAATCATGGGTTTATTCAATATGATTTGATGTTTAATTTTGGTTAGGACCAACCATTGATGTTGCATCTTTTTATATGAGTTTAGAATAGGATTTACCAATTTATATTCTAACTGACTCATATCTTTGACTGTTTGGCATGGACTGTGAAAACATTCTCCCCAACTGCTTGTTAAACAGTCATTACATTGTCTTTGGAAATAGGCCTCATAAAACTGTGGATCCATACCATAGGCACTTAACCCATAGTCAAACCACCAATATTCTGTCCACGGACATGCATAATGGGACTGATTTATCCAGGTAGGTCCAAATTTGAGCTTGGTGTGCTGCGTCTCATTCCGCCCATCTTTATTTAATAGATTCCACCAGAGCTGTTTATATCCTGCAAAATTGTACACAATGTCAGGGAAAATCAAGTCAGGATTATTACCTGACCATGTCTGATATCTTCCTCCTATATATTCTCCTGGCCACCGTGTGCGGTTGATAGTATAGGATTTATAATAAACCCTTGTTCTGTCACTGCCACCAGTACAAATGACAGATAGATCACAAAAATCCTGTGAGAGGGATCTTTCAGCTTCATGTGAAGCTGTCATACTAGTAGAGTACACCATATCATGTATCCATCGATTTCCTTTTGGGTATACTCTTCTTTTAGGTACAAGATGCAGGATATCAGTATGATTTTGTAAGTCTGCATCAAGGATTTTGGTGTTGCGGAGTTGCCATGTAGGTCTCCACTTCTCTTTATAAACTACCCATGACTCATCATCTGATATAGATCTGAGTGTCTCTTTCTGCTGGGCATGATCCCACTCAGTGATGATAACCATTACATGTTTATCTTCTTCTTCTTGGTCATCAGGTTGTTCTTGATGCTGGATGTATTCTCTGCTGAGAAAATCTGGCAAACAGTTCTCAGAACCCTTTATATGTTCTACTTTGAAAGTAAAATTTGCAAAGAGTGCCTGCCACCTTGCAAATTTAGCATCTTCAGGATTCTTTATTTCTTTCGAAATAACTTTATCAAGTGCACGAGCATCTGTTCTCAGCAGAAAGAATTTGTTTACCAAGTGAATGGAGAATTTACTAACACAATTCCATGCAGCTTTAACTTCCTTTTCAATAGTGGAGTAATTCTTTTCAGATTTACTCCAAACTCCAGATGCATACTGCACGATGTTTTCTTCATTCTTCTTTCAAAAATCTTAAAAGAGCCATCATCAGCAACATAAAGAATTGGAAGGTTTTTAACCTTGGATTTAATATTTCTGACAGCTAAAGTATGGGCCTGAGTCCAAGGTTTGGGATTCTTTCTTAGCCTCTGGTTAAGCAGAGACGTATCAGTAGCACAAGAAGAATAGAAATTGCTTACATAACTCAGACATCCTAAAAATCTTTGCAACTGAGTTTTATCCAAGATGATATCTGGAAATTTATCTGCAAACTCAAGAGCATGGCTCTGTAAAGAAATTTGTCCATTCTCTATGCTATACCCAAAAACTTTATCTTGGTCCTGCACAACTCCATCTTTTTCTTACTGAGGACCAATCCATTTTTCTGAACCAATTTCATGAATATTCTTAAATGTTTAAAATGGTCCTGGAGATTCTTTGAAAATATTAGGAGATCATCAATATATGCAAGCAACCATTCATTATAAGGCTTAAAAATGGAATCCATTACCTTCTGGAATTTAGAAGGTGCATGCTTCAATCTGAATGGCATCACATTCCACTCGTAGTGTCCTGCTGGTACACTGAAAGCTGTCTTCCACTTGTCTTCTTCTTTTATGGCAACTTGCCAAAAACCACACTTCAGATCAAACTTTGAGAATACTTTGGCTCCAGATATCCTACTCAGCAGATCTCCCTTGTGCGGAATAGGATATGTATCATCTGCAAGAACAGTATTAAGAGGTTTATAATTTATAACAAGTCTAGGAATACCTCTGATCTGTTCACTTCTCTTGTTGACGTAGAAGCCATAACAGTTCCATGGACTGTTAGACTCCTGGATCAGCTTTCTTTGAAGAAGCTGATTTATTTCTTGTTCACAGAGCTGTCTGTATTCTTTTGACATGGGGATAGCTCTGGATTTGCATGCTTTTCCCGTATATCCTTCCTTGTAGGGAAATTCTACATAATGCTGCTTGCGATGCCAGAAGGCATTTGGTTCTTCCGAGCAGCAAGTCTGTTCAAACTGCTTCTATATTTTAGAGATCTGTCTCTGAATCTGTTGAGAACTCAGTTGATCTTTAATTCTGATCATATTCTTATGATCTTTGAGTTCTGTGAGACTGGTTTCTGCTTTGTGCAACTCTTCCTGCATAGCTTGCACCATGGTAGACATTCTGGTTTTAGAAACATAAGGAAAATTAAATCTTTTACCTTTTATAGTGATGAAGTACCCTGCCTTTTTATTTTGGAATCTCATTGAACCATGTGGTTCAGCTGCAGCAAGAAAAACATTACCAAGAATGCAATCAACTGGAATATCACCTACAACAAACTTCATGGTGATACATCTATCTTCAAAACAAACTACAACTTCTAGTACTTCATATTCTAAATTTATTTATCCTAAACCAGTGAGCTTGCGAGTAGCAGTAACCCAAAATCTTGAAGGAATAGCATTTTTTGAAAACATATTAACATCTGACCCAGAATCAATCAATGCTCTTAGATTAAACAACTGTCCTTTTATCCAAACTAGAATTTTAACATGGTGTTGTTGATATTGGATAGTGAGCAGATGCATATCTCTAATTCCCATACTTGGATCAGGATGTCCTTCTGCAATTTCAGCTTCTTCAGTAGACTTAGGAGGAGGACCATGCAGAGTATAATTTTTTCTTCTACTGGAGAAGACAGGTGAAGAAACAGGAGAGGCTGAAACCTGTTTGTTCTTTTCAAGGTCTGAAATTCTGTGTTTTAAAACAGAAATTTCCGATTTCATGTTATGTATCTCCTTACTCACCTCCCCCAAAGTGAGTGTACGAGCTTTGCTAGAATTATGCTGGAGATACGATTTGGTATTACGATCATAAGAAGCATAAAAAAAGTTTGGCTTCTTACCTAAAGAGGATCTGGAGGGAGTAGTATGCTACATAAAAGTCTTCAACAATGCAGTTTTCAAATCACCATCCTCCATGGCACAAATTTGTGCAAATGATTTCATGTCTCCTTCGTCAGACTGGGCCATGAGGAATTTTAATTTTTCAGAGAATTCTTCATGAAAAGAGGATTCTGAGGAAAATTCTGAATCATCATCAGAACAATCACAGTGACAAGATTTTGAATCAGAACATTGACAATATGCATGAACCTCTTCTTCAGAAGAATAAGAAACAAAAGATTCGGAAGATGAACCAGAAGGGGAATCTTTTGCAGCTTGCTAAATAGCAAGGCGATTATGACAATCTTCAGTTTTATGAAAGGCAGAATGGCAATGGTGGCATCGGTCTTCAATTTTCACAGCAGTACTGGTACTAGCCTGTTGGGGCCTTTTAGACTATGACTTTTTGCCGAGTCCTCTTTTAGACTCAAGAGCTGTAGGACACATATTAGATGTGTGGCCAGGTTGACCACAAAGCCAACAAAGAACACCCTTCATTTTTTCAACCTTAGCATCTTTGGGCTTGATTTCCATAGGAGTATAATAATGAGTCTTTGGGTTATTCCTATAATAACCTTTTCTGCCTTTTGCCGGTCTTCTCTTTGAAGGCCTGAATTCTCGTATTTTGTCAGAACTCAGTCTGTAAGTGGAGGCTCGAGCTCTGTGCTGAACCTTCTTTGCTTTTCTCTTTGTCTTTCTGTGAGTGACCAAGGGATCATCAACAATTATTCCATACTTGCTACAGAAAGACTTAGTACCAGGCAATCTATTTAATTTATCAATAGACTTGGCCATCTTAGAGCTGGTACAAAGATTTATCAACACCTTAGTGATGATAGAATAAATTTCTCCCCATAGATAAACTTCAAGAGGTAATGGGAAGACTTCTTGCAGCTTTAATATGTCAACCAACTTTGAAGGAAGGGCTGCAAGGTATACTTGCTTCCACAAAACATTCTTTGGTTCTTTAACCAAAAATATTCTTTGAATCCAATCTCTGTGGAAGTCTTCAAACTGATTAATATTTCTACACTTCAGATTCATCAATACCATCTCATGCTTATCTGTAAGTGTAATATCAGTACCACAAAAATGTTCTTGTATAAGAGCAGTCAATGCACCAATCATATTATTCTGTGCAGTCCCATCAGGATTGAACCTTATATCACCCTGTTCATCTTTTAAAACTTCTTTCTCTAACTTATCAAGCATTGCAGGAGAAGATTCAAGCTCCCACCATCTAGCAAGTGTTCCAGTAAAACAATGTATTAATGTTTTACAGGATTCCACCTCACTTTTGCCAGAAACACACATGAGCTTGTATTCGGTAATCATCTGATCAAGCATCTACCTGATCTGGGCAGTAGTCAGATTGTCTAGATTCCATTCTTTATGACTATCTGCATGAAATATTTCCCTTGGGGGAATCTTTCCAACTCCATATAGATCAGGGGCAGGATGTCTGCTGAACTGAGGTTCAAGGGGCTCATAGACAGGAAGGACATGATGCTTTATGTCAGACTCATGAAGGGAAGTGACAGACACTTTTTCTGACTACTTGGGATTTTCAGATTCAACAACTTCTTTAGGGAGAAGAAAGGGAAACTTAGAGACTGGACTTTCACTAAGTTCATGAGTGTGGATTACTTTCCCTTTTGTTAAGAATGAAGCTGGTATGGGTTTATCAACTCTTTTCAAACCCATTCTATCTACTTTATCAGACAGGTCTGAAATCATATGCCGAGTAGAAATATAATTCTCTATAATAAAATTTTCTACTTCATCAATCTTCTTAAAAGATTCTATGGAATAATCTTTAGCTGCTGCAGAATTATACTGTACAGAGTTTAAGACATTATTTACATCATTAATAGACACATGGAATTTTTCTATTTGTTCTTTAACCATGAAAGCTTTCGCCATATTCTTCTCTAATCCAGTAACAACAGTGTTTGTCCAATTTATTTGTTCACTGACTGTTTGTACTCTCCTTTCTATCCCTACAAGATTTTCTTGTTGCACTAAGGGATAAGCTTTAGATGAATTTTGTCCTTCTCCAAGGACAATTCCTTTGAAAGGAGGGAAACTAGAGGAGGTTTCAACTTTGCTTCCATCATTAGCTGTCCAGGAATGGCTCGAAGAGGACGCAGAATCAGTCATCAAAATCATCTCTGATTCTTTAGCCTTTTTCCAAGAATAGAAAGAAATCCAAACATTTCTTTCTGTCATATACTGCTTCCATTCAGAGGCTATCTTTCTCTTCTGTTCTGTGCTGTAGGATACAGCAAATTCATCCGCCTGGGGATGAGTATGGAGATCCCAGTTTAGCATTAGCTTCATCCATTTCTCCGGGATCACATGTTTATCACAACCATCCATCAAAGTATAAAACTTTTGAATTTCAGGAACAGATGGTCTTTTTATGTCAGAGGGTAGATCTTTAAATCTACATTCCGGAATCAATCCATCCTTTTGACTGTAAAAACCCACACCATGCTTATCTTTGGGAGATTGCATGTTCATAAATATTTCAGTCAATCTGGGATCTTCATCTTGCAAACTGGGTACTAAGTGCATCATGAGGACATGTTCGTCTTCATGTGGGAATGGGATATAAGAACACTTTGGATTAGGACAGGGAGACACAGATGTAGACGGAGGGGCTTCTCCTGTTCTAGGATTGTGATTCTGATGTCTGATAACCAGTGAAGCAAGAGACTGGAGGTTTACTGACTGGTGACATTGTGGACAGTCAACTTTGACAGGATTGAAATTCACAAGCTGAGCAAACTCAAATAAAGACAAATGACTACAATTTGAAACAATAGATGAACAAGAAGTATCTGTACAATCAGGAGTAATGTACAAAGGAGAATTTTTACATTCAGATTCAATTCTACGCCTATCAATGGTAGATCTTCTTGGAAAAGAAAGAGTGGCAGTAGATTGATTTTTCGTGATATTTGCAAAAGTGATTTTTTGTACAGAGAGAGGCTTAGGATTAGGCACAACCCAGTGTTCAGGAAAAGATAGATTCTCCCACTTTATAGCTTGATGTTCAACCTTTTTGTTTTTAGGATCTGTCATGACTACTACACTGGTTTTTGACTCTCTGCTGGGAGCATGGAGGATTGCAGGAAATAATGTGGTAGTATGCCGAAAACAACCTCTAAATTGTATGGAAATATTATTTCTCTTCTTCTTCATATCAAATCCAGTGGTTTGGATTTGCAATTGTAAAATATTGGCCAATGTTTCATTAAACACATACACAGAAAAATTGGTATCAGAGCCAGAAGTCAAGTTTGACTGTGTAATCTGGTTCGAGAAAAGGTCAGTTCTTGAATACATCCTCTCTTTATTTTCTAAAGTAAAATGGACTCTGTAAGAAAGTCAGTGTCATTTAGAGAATTAGAAGAGCAAGATAGGGCCACCCAAGACCCGCTCAGAGAAATGTTTGCCTCTAGAATTAGTCGTGTTACAAATGAGTCAGATCATTTGTATGAAGAAACTGAGCCACAGGCTAAATGGGTTCTACCCAAGATCTCTGCTTCTCAAGTCTATAATGATCTTGGTGTCTGGCACTTAAAAGCTGCAACTAGAATAACAATAAAAGAATCCATCAGTTCTATAGAAGAAAATTCTGATCGAGTACAGTTAATACCCCTGTTAAATCCAAAGGAGCTTCAGGCAGAAGCCAAAAAATTGGGAACACAATTTTTGCATCTTGGATGCATCAGAGTAGGAATCCAGACCCTTGTCCATCAAGGTGTTGATTCATATGTGTTAGCTACTGTCTGAGACCTAACACATAACAAATATACTGATTCCTTAATTGGAGGGATAGTTGCACCATTGTCCAATGGTCCAGTGTGGTTTGATTGTTATCCCAAAATAAATTGATAAGTCATTGTTAATCTGTCACACTTTCATCATTAAAAATAATTATGTGTTATGTTGATTGTCTTTCATTTTCAAATTTTTTAATAGTGATAAGAAGAGGTTTATAACCAATGACTAAATTCACATAATAAATTGATAAGTCATTGTAAATCTGTCACACTCATCATTAAAGATTCTTTTTTAAAATTGAAATGCATTTTATTTATTATCTTTGACTTCCAATCATCTAATATTGATAAGGAAAGGTTTATTAACCCATTCATGTTTAACATTGTAAATATTATCAATATCGTTGCAAGTTGCATATTTTTGTAAAATGGATATGCAATATAACTAATGTATAAGTTTACTCGTGAAGAAGCAACAGGTTGCCTCCTGAATTCTCTTTTGAATTCCATAGGTCTGACTTGATTGGAGCAGTGAAACCCTAGAATGCAAAGCTCTGATACCAAATGTTGAGAAACCAGCTCCAAAAATAGAAGAAAAGAGATATCAACGCCTTAGAAATAAGCCACTTCGAGGGGGAAACCTCCAATACATTAAATGAATGAACAATTCTTGGATGATACAAATGACAAAACCTCCTTTCTATATATAGGAGTCCACGGGGCCACAATGTAATCCTAGTGGGGCCACAATGTAATCCTAGCCGACCTAAAAATAATAATTTAAGGGCACAATAATAACAATATGGGGGTTACAGGGGTACAATAATAACAATAATGGGGTTACACTAACAACAATAATGAACTATACTAGTAATATAGAGACCTAACACTTTTGGTAAATTGGGATACATTATGTTTTCTATCTTTTATTTAAAATTTTCTAATTACATTTATAGGTGATTATATTTTGGAATTGGATGAAATTTTCCAAATTGAATGATGGAGATATGTTCATCCTCTATTTTAATATCCATCATTTAATGCTAGATTTATCTAATTGTTAACTATGATTCTATGCAACTTCTTTTGTTGTCAGATGTTAAATGTTGTCAAATCAAACCCCATAATTTCTCATAGGAAATTGGATCCCAATCATACTATTTGATTCATATTTAAAAACTACATCATCGATGGTACAAAGAAATATATGGAAAATCTATATGAAGATTTGAAAAATGCAGAGTCTACTTGGTTCAGTCATGGAAACTATATTCATGAGTCATTTTGTTATGGTCTTACATGGAGACAATTATTTACTTGGAGGGGTGGTTGTCTTGGGATGGAACCTTTGCCCTATACACACTGTACTATGGAGAATTTGAAAATTACAAGCCGAGTGTCAACATTCTCTATACTAGAGTGCCATGGTTTAATGATATTCCTCAAATCGAAGTGGGTGTGTATTCCATCTATAACCTCATAAAGTAAGAATTATGAACCTATAATTCATTTGTATCGGTGTTTTTCATTCACTTTTGAAACAAATGTGCTTGTATTAATAAGAATATATTTTGTAAGCATGATCCAAATTTACATGATAAATTAATAAGACATTGTAAATTTAATTAGTATCATAACCTCACACACATTGTTAAGAATAATTTTGTTGTACTGTGTTAATTATATTTTACATCAAATTCTCTTATATTGATAAAAATATGTTTTTATAACCAACTCCAAGTTCACATAATAAATTGCTAAGACATTGTAAACCTAATCAATATCATAACCCCAAACTCATCATAAATATTTAAAATACTTTTGTAAAACAAGTTTGTTTATATGTATTGAAAAAATTAATAATAATAATAATAATAATAATAATAATTGTATTTATTTTATTAAGTTAATATTTTTTATTATTTTTTATATGTAATTTAGTTTTTTTTTTTTTTTAATTATATTAGGTTATAATTCTATAAATCAATTCTATTTTTTTTTAAACAAGGATGATTCGATTTAGATTAAGTCTAAGATTGGTTGCAACATGCTACTTGGGAAATTACATAGTTATTTTCCCTTAGATACTCGGCTCTTCAACTGAGAACTAAAATTCCAGACCCAGATTATACAAAAACCTAGAACAACTACATTTATAGGCCTACTGGCGTAGGATCAATAAAATTGATACAACAAAAAAATACACTTAAAAAATACCACCCATCAAAATTGAGATTCTTCTACCTCCTTTGCAAGCATGTTTAGATATATGCCCAGATTACCAAAAGGGATGTTACTCGCATCACTTTGAACTTTTGTAGATGGACACCTGAGAAGGAGAGATTGAATTTGGCCCCATAGGGTATCCACCTCATCTGATAGGTGAGAGAAATTAAACTAAAGGGCCTAGAGCTCATCGGAAACCAGGGCCAAGAAATTTCCTTGTTGGCACAGACCTATACAAATTTCATAATTTTTTTTTCTAGATGGAGTACCTGTTTGAAACAATGTTAATACTAAGAGGGGGGTGAATCAGTGTTAAGGCTAATTTTCAATCCATTATGCCAAATTGTTTTCTTATTTAAACTTGACAACCATCCATATAATCAACAACAACATATAATATGGCAACAATATGAAATCAACATACATGCACATACCATGAGAATCATACGCATGAGACACAAGGTTTTACGTGGAAAACGCTTCAGAAAAAAACAACAAAGCTTGTTTTTGTTATTGATGTAAAATAAGAGCACCTACTATATTACATCAATTTTATCTGTGAGCCACCACTCACAAGAAGCACCAACTCCCATTTTTTTTTTGCTAGCATCCACTAGAAAGAAGCACCAACTGCCCCCTTTTGTAGCCACCTATCCAGCTTACCAAAAGCACCATGTGAAGCACCAACTTCACGGATTTGTTGCAAGCACCAAATTGCATCTCCTTTGATTTATGCAAGCACCAAATTACATATCCTTGGATTTATGCAAGCACCAACTTGCAGGAGGCACCAACCCCCAAGCCTTCTCAAGCACCCACTAGAGATGGAAGCACCAACTTCCTGTGTGTGAGAACCAACCCACACTCAGTAAGGAAATAATGTTCACTATATATGGCAACCAATCTGCCTGATATAAAATTTTTCCTATCCTCTGGTCACTTTGCTACAACCTACTCTTCTTCTTAACAATTGTTACTAACCACAACTGGTTCTCCACACTCTAACATCAACTATTCTCAACCCTCTGCCCTCACAACATACATTCAGCTCTCGACCTTCTACTCTCAACTACATGCCTTCAACACTTGGCCTCTTCGATCTATTATCACCAGGCTGGAGCAGTTGGGCTTTTCAACTATCAACCTAGCATAATTATTTCAAAAAAATTTGGATTCAAAGTTAGCCCTTCCATTCAGAGAGGGATATCTCAAAGAAAAACAATGGAAAAATCAAGACAAGATCTATATTTAAAATGGCTAACTCTCTCCACATTTTATGTTATGTTTGTAGGGGAAGAGTGTATGATATATACCATTGGGCATGTAGTCAGCTAAAGGAATTCAATTACTAGAAAATTGCATCCATGGAAGCTGAGGCAGATTGGCTTACAACATAACTTCTATAGAAAACATAACATATGAAGGAAATTGGAGCATACAATTATGAATTCCAAGTAATCATAGTACCATGAAACTGATGACAATATACAAACTGAAGAGACAAAAATACATAAGCGAAGAAGAATCTCAGGCTTCGAAAACAACTATTGTAAACTGTGTATTAGCTTGATCAAGAAAAATTACATAATAGCTTCCTCATAACATTCATCAACTCCAAAAAGTGAAAAATTCCACCATATATAGAGTGAGGCCTTCATACAATAATCTGTCACCTAGACCAGCCTCAAATTCCTACTTAAGAGACCTATTTATAATAGAATTATATCACATGGAGACTTTCTAGGGATATTTTCTGTTTGGTAGAGTTTGTACACAAAAATGATTTTTCGATCATTAAATAGCTCAAAAAATTATTTTAATAACCCTTATCAAATGCAACCAACGTATATTTTAAATTTTATAGACTACTGATGTGTCATCATGCCATGTTGATGTTGACCTTGTTGAGCTAGACCTCCACCAAGTCAAAATTCAAATTTCTGCACAAATCTGCAAAATTTTGTAAAATATGCCTCAATGATGAGTGTGTATTTTCCAAAACCTGATGGATGTGCACAAAATAAGAGAGGATTTTTTATATGGGCTCGTTTTGAAGAAAAAATTCCTTGAGATTTCCAAAATTCATATCCATTTGGTCAGAAAGTGAGCTTGAAGTTGACTACTAAAACAGTCATTTCCAAAAGTTCAGAAGCAAACTTTGGTATAAAATGTCAAAATCAACCCTTTGCATATTTTTTAAATTTTCTGACTATTACAGAGTCTTCCTTGAGTTTAATGGGTTAAAAAAATGCATTGATCCTTCTTATTTCTGAAATTTTGGCTCATGTATACCTCCATGGAAAGATACAACACTTTCGTAGCAAATTTCTACCTTCAAGCCTAGGAGTTGCTGCGAAAGTACCTAGTTTCTTGAGATTTTGCACTTTCTTCCTTTTATCACCTCCAAAACATTTATAGAAGCCTATACATGCCTGTATAATAGCATAAGCCATATTATAGTAAAATATGTGTAATATTACCATACTTATGAAGCAACATATTCAGTTTGTACAATCATTTTTAGGCCTTTCTTCAACAATTTAGCTTGTACCATTTCCATCTGTGTTTCCAAGTCTTTGACCTGACCTAGGGATTTCTTTAGCTTGATAAATGGTATTAGGGGAAACTACGAATTTCAGTATGCCCACTTCAGACTTTGTCCCTTACCATTGACCCTTCTTTTTATTGCTTCCTTTGAGTTGCCATGGCTTCAACATGCAGTGAGCTACTTCTTGACACCTGCAAATATTTGAAGGGTAGCTAGACCAGCTATGACACTTACAGACCTTTCCTAAAGACAAATTAACAAACCAACAAGACAATAGGGCTGAAATTATATATAGCAAGAGTAGCTCGTAAGGAGATGAGACCGAACTTGTGACAACAAAGCTATTCGAAAGTGGAAAGGGAATGGAATGAGTATGCTGTAGAAATTATATGCACTAAGCATGCATATGTCCAAGATCCACCTGATCTCACACTATTTAAATTTATGCAATATATTGAATCTATTCCACTTGTTAATATTTTGCAGAAAAATTAATTGCACACACATGTGAAGCATAAACAAAATTTATCAATCGCACATAACACTGTTTTTAACCGGGAAAGCCTGAAGCTGAAAACCCCAACTATATATTATGTAACATGGAGATCATATGAAAATCGCATACAAGCATACAAAGCTTATCACAAGCCCTCAGTACAGTATAATCTTCATACACTAATCAGGCCTAATCTTGCAAATCCATGCACCGATCTATGCCACCTGCTAGCTTGCCTCCACTGCGCAATCTCTGCTGAAGAATAGCTCTAAATGAATTCGAATTACTCCATCCTTGACTGTGAAATATTCATTGGCATCTCCACTGAGTGTTGGATGCAATCAATGCATCACTATAGTCACAACAGATAGTTTATCTTGCTCTTTCACCTATCTCTCCATTGGTCTCCACTAAAAATGCCATGCATTGTAGTGAATTGATGTATTCTTCAGTTGATTAATGAGTTATTATTTGTGAATTAATTAACTAATTAATTCACTCCACTCTCACTAGTGTATCAATCTGTTAGACTAGATACAACTAGCTCAACTGAGTCTAACTGAGTTAAATTGAATACAACTCCATAACTACTTCTTCCAACTGTGTCATAACTCTGCCACTTGAGTTCTAACTGAGTCCTCCATGCATTAGCTCCAGTAAACCCTCAGGAGTAGCGTAATTTCTTTTGTCAGCTGTTGTGCCACATCTGTTCACTGAACTGAAGTGCTCCAAGAGAATAAGTTGTTGTTTAGAGTCTGATTATTATTAAGAGCTAATAATAATTGTCATGCATCTATTTTTAGATTGACGATCTATAAATAGAATTCGCCCAATATTCTAAAAATAGAATTTCATCTATTTTTCCAACATGACCAACCATCCACAAATAGCATCCTGCAACTTCTGAAGTATGATTATCATGTCTAAAAATAGACATAGTATAAAAATAGACTTGCGCCAAAAATAGCCTGCGGGCCCACTTAGTGAAGGCGACTCTTTTCACTAAGCTCATCATCTTGTTGAATCTCAACACTCCCTCTCAACAAGATAGTGATTATCCTTCACCCCTATTCTGCCTCTATGGTATTCGAATTTTCTCCTGGTGAGCGCCTTCGTCAGAATATCTGCATCTTGATCCTCCGTAGGAATGTACTGAAGCAACATCCCTGATATGATGATACCGGGTATCAATATGTTTAGATATATCATGAAACATAGGATTAACCAATATTTTAATGCAACTATGATTATCACAATGAATCATCATGGGATCTAAATGTGAACTGAACAAACCAACCAGAATCTTCCTCATCCAGATAGCCTCACATGCAGCTAAATTTGCTGCCATGTATTCTGATTCCGCTGAACTGAGTGCCACAGATCTTTGTTTCCTGTTGTACAAAGAAAATGCCATAGATCCGATACTGAAGATCCCTCCTGATGTGCTCTTTCTGTCTTTTGGGCTTCCTTCCCAATCTGCATCTGTGAAGCCATGCAACTTCACCTCATCCGTCTGTCTGTACCATAAACCATACTCAGATGTGCCCTTGAGATATCTCAAAACATGCTTTCCCACCTTCCAAAAGAGCTTGGTAGGCTTAACCATCGCTTGTGAAAGCTGGTTCACCGCATAGCATATGTCCGGTCTTTTATTGACTAAATACATGAGCGAACCCACCAACTGTCGATAAACAGTGGCATCCACTACCTCTGCCGATGTAGCATCCTCTTTCGTCCAATTTCCTGGAAGAGGAGTGTCGATAGGCTTGCAGCCTTGCATGTGAAACTTCTCCAGTATCTCCCGGGCATAATTTCCTTGAGACACAGACAGTTCACCTTCCCGCTACCGTACTTCCAATCCAAGGAAATAATGAAGGAGGCCTAAATCCTTCATCTCAAACTCCTTTGCAAGATCAGTCTTGCATGAGTGTATCAACTTCTCATCACCTGTTAGTATCAACATAAAGTAAAATGATCAAAAGCTTACCCTCAACCACAATCTGGTACATTTTTTCATCCACCTCACTCTTGGTGAAGCCAAGTACAGTGAAATAGCTGTCGATCTGAGTGTACCAAGCACGGGGCGCTTGTTTTAGCCCATACAATGCTCTTTTGAGCCTGCACACATGTGACTCGCTGTTGAAGATCTCAAATCCTTCAGGCTGCTCATTGTACACCTCTTCCTCAGTGATCCCATTAAGGAACGCAGTCTTCACATCCATTTGATGAATGTGCTAACCAATCTGTGCTAAGAGAGCAAGGATGGTCCGTATGGAAGAATACCGTGCGACAGGTGCAAAGGTTTCTTCGTAGTCAATCCCCTCAATCTGTGAGAAGCCCCGAGCAACAAATATTTCCTTATACTTCTCGACACTCCCATCAGTAGCTTTCTTTACCTTGTAGATCCATATTGATCCTACAACTGATTTTCCCGCCGACCTTGGAACAATCTCCCAAGCAATGTTTCTGACAATGGAGTCATACTCCTCCACCATGGCATCTACCCATGTGGGATCCTGCACTGCTTCTTCAAAAGAAGATGGCTCTGTCACAATACATTTTCTTATAAGATCCATGTATCCAGTATATCGGTCAGGTGACTGTCTATATCTACGTTGTGATGTAAGGACTCCTAAATTCTGTGCCGCATCCACCTTCAGTCTCTCAGCTTCTGTGGTACGCTTCCTGCCTTGTCTGATGTTTGGTTATGCATGAGTGGATTCCTCCACTCCATGAATCTCCTCCTGTGGCTGATCCAAATCCAGAGGCTCATATTTGGGAACAAGAAGTTCCTCTTCCGCATGCAAGTGTAGCTCCCTCTCAAGCGACAACTTCATGGCTTTCACCTCATTTAATTTTATATCCTGTCGCATAAAAATCATTCGACTGTTTGGAAAATACACACGATAGTTGTGGGGTGTTTCTGTGTACCCCAAAAATATCCCAACTTCTGTAGTCGACTCTAGCTTCTTCCTGGCATCCTTCGTCACATGAATGTAAATAGGTGAGCCAAAAATCTTCAAATGAGAAATATCAGGCTTCTTACCAGTAAAAGCTTCCTCGGGTGTACTCATTCCAAGTACTCTATGAGGACAATGGTTTTGCACATAAACCACAGTGTTGCATGCTTCCGCCCACAAGTGCATCGGTAGGCCCTGATCATGCAGCATCGCTCGTGCAGTACCCACGATCGTTATGTTCTTTCTCTCCGTGACCCCATTCTACTGTGGGTTATGAGGTGCTATGAGTTTTCTTCGAATTCCTTATTTGCTACAGAAGTCTTTGAATTCACCTGAGATGTATTCACCACCATTATCACTCCTTAGAGCTTTCACCTGCTTCCCTGACTCCTTCTCCACCAATGCCTTGAACTCACAGAACTTTGAGAACATTTCACTCTTCTTCTGCATGAAGAAGATCCAGCATATATGAGAAAATTCATTAAAAAATATCACATAATACCTGTGTTTTGCTGTTGAAGCAACCGAGAATGGTCCACACACATCTGTGTGAATTCTCTCCAGGATCATAGAAGCATGGTTCTCCTTCTCATGAAAGGTGGTCTTCACAAACTTACCCATTGTACATCCGTTGCACTGATCTGACTGTGCAAGAGTACCCTTGGGAATTCCAGTAGAAATTTGCTGCAAAATATTCAAAGCGCCATGGTGAAGATGGCCCAATCTTCAGTGCCATAATTTTCCCTCATCGCGGCTCACCACTTCTTCTGCTTTGCCCACCATTGCAGCGCAGCCATCTACCTTCAGCTTGTAGAGATTCTTAATTCGAACCCCTATCTTCTTGGTTTGACCCGTTGTTTTATGTCGAAGGAAAAATTTTCCCTCAGTGAAAACAACATCATAACCCTCGTCTTCCAGCATTGCGACTGAGACCAAGTTCTTCTTCAGACCTGGAACATGCATGACATTCTTCAACAAGAATGGATTACCAGACTCCCTCTCAAAGGTAATGGTCCCAATGCCAGTAGCACTATACCGATCATCATCTCCCATCTCTATATGCATCTGGAGGTCCTTCTCCTCGAAGTCACTAAACAACTCTTTGTCTCCCGTCATATGGAAAGACACACCACTGTCAAGATACCACACTGATCCCATGCAGCTTGAAATAAAGCATGCGATCAAGGAAAAATCCAGCTCAAATTGCGAGGTTAAGGCCTCTCCAGTTGCAAATCTAGCAGCCTGCTTATTCTTCTTCTTCTGTGGACAGTTAGTGGCGAAATGTCCATGCTTGTGACAGTGAAAACACTTCACTTTGGAAAAGTCTTGCTTCTTGCCTTTCACACTGGATTTAGAAGGATTTTTCTTCCCCTTCCCTTTCCTTGCTTTGGCAGCTGTTACACAGTAATTTGTCACCGTCCCTACCATTCCCCGTCCCGCACAATGGAGGACCCATTTTGTGACCTGTGAACATTGTCATGCCTTGAAATTATCATCAATGCACTCCTCTAAACATGAGCTTCAATTTCCCTAAAGACATCTCCTTGCAAAAATCATGAAAACATCTCCTTTTGCATTGGCGCGGGCAGCCAGTTCATCACTCGCGCTAATGAGGAAAATCCTACAAAGAGGCTGCGCCAACTGGCGCTCTGTCCCAGAGCAACAGTCGCGCCAGCCAATTTAAGGAGTGTTTTTTAAATAAAGATTGTGGAAGTTGTGTTCAACCAACTCAGAAACCATTGCCTATCTTGAGTTGGGAGGTTTGGCTACGGGAGTTCTATGGAAGGGAAGTGGTTTGCCACCTTTCATGGAACCTTCCTTCATGATAGGGCCAATCCCACAATAATAGGGATCCCAACTCCCTCCTTCCCCATCTATAAAAGCTTGCCTCTTGCCATTGCAAGCTAGTCTTGAAGTGCCTAAGCTTTGAATCTCCAGATTCCCAAGAGCCTTTGTGCTGTAAGAGCCCTTTTTCTTCCCTTAAGGCCGACTCAAGTAAGGAGACTATCGTCGAGAGACTCAAGAGAGGTTTGCCCTTTCCCTGGCGAGCTTTGCGAGATGTGAACGACTGGGGACCCTTCTGAAGGAGATCACGGCGTCAGAACATTGGTTGTACTCTCTTTCGATTGCTATTTAATGAATGATTATGGTTATGGTTCCACTCTGTTTTCACTTATGTTAATATGAGTTATATTCTTTCTGACTGATATCTAGTTGTGTATTCTGGATTTTATGCTTGTATTCGTGTTGTTTCTTAAATGTGCAGGTGTCCATCCGCAGAGATCGTGGAGGGATTGTGATCTGCCGAGGCTGAGGAACGGGAACGCTCTCTTCTACGGATCATAGCATTGGACTCCAGGTAGGCCTCCATCTTTGGTCTTTTATCCGTAACTAGGAACTTGCGCTGTAACATTTTATGATTGTTGCTAGACCCCTGCTGGGCTAGTAGGGATCGCCTCTGTCCGCAGAGGGGATTTACCTCCTCAACAGCAGCCAAAGCGCAATTCTCTTCATCTACATTCTTCGATGAAGATCCATCCTTGGTACCCCACCTTATCTCCTCCTGCACAAGATCCAACCAAAGTCGCTCCCATCCTGACAACTTCTCTTGTCCATTGACAGAGTCTTCGTAGCTATGCCGACTCTTCGAAAGCCCAAGGAGAGCCAAGCTCACCAAGTATTCTTCATCAAAAGTAACCCCCACACTTCCTAGCTCATCCTTGCAGTGTACAAACTTCGTGAGGTATTTTTAAATACTTTCGCCTTTCTCCATTTTTATTTTTTTGAGCTTGTCTTTAAGCGCCAACTTCCTCTGGTCACTTATGCTTTGGAACAAGTCTATCAAAGCCTTCCACATTAAGAATGGACTGGATTTACTGTGAAGGCTAGACACAATGTGATCCTTCACACCTTCCAACAGAATCCTCCTTGTCTTTGCAGTCTTCTTTTTCCATGCATCAAGTAATGCAGCATTGCTAGATCCCGACTTAGGAACATCGTTATCGATGAACTCCTTCAGCCCATTATCCTCTAGCACCGCCTCCATCCTGTCCTTCCAGGCAATGTAATTCAAGCTCCCATCAAGGGAATACTCCAATCTCAACCCGTTGAAAGACATTTCAATGTATACTCGATTTCTGCACCAAGAATCTTCTATAGCAAATTTGAATTGTCCACCAGCACAAACTCACTTCACAATTGCAATATTCAATCAGCAATGCTCTGATACCATGTAGAAATTATATGCACTAAGCATGCATATGTCCAAGATCCACCTGATCTCACACTATTTAACTTTATGCAAGATACTGAATCTATTCCACTTGTTAATCTTTTGCGGAAAGATTAATTGCACACACATGTGAAGCATAAACAAAAATTATCAATCGTACATAACACAATATTTAACCAGGAAAGCCTGAAGCTGAATACCCAAAATAGATATTATGTAACATGGAGATCATATGACAATCTCATACAAGCATACAAAGCTTCTCACAAGCCCTCAGTACAGTACAATCGTCATACGCTAATCAGGCCTAATCTTGCAAATCCATGCACCAATCTATGCCACCTGCTAGCCTACCTCCACTGCGCAATATCTGCTGAAGAATAGCTCTGAATGAATTCGAATTACTCCATCCTTGACTGTGCAATCTTCATTGGCATCTCCACTGAGTGTTGGATGCAATCAATTCATCACTATAGTCACAACAGATAGTTTATCTTGTCCTTTCACCTATCTCTCCACTGGTCTCCACTAAAACTGCCATGCACTGTAGTTAACTAATGTATTCTTCAGTTGATTAATGAGTTATTATTTGTGAATTAATTAACTAATTAATTCACTCCAATCTCACTAGTGTATCAATCAGTTAGACTAGATATAACTAGGTCAATTGAGTCTAACTGAGTTAAATTGAATACAACTCCATAACTACTTCTTCCAACTGTGTCATAACTCTGCCACTTGAGTTCTAATTGAGTCCTCTATGCATTAGCTCTAGTAAACCCTCAGGAATAGCGTAATTCATTCTGTCAATTGCTGTGCCACATCTGTGCACTGAAATGGAGTGCCCCAAGAGAATAAGTTGTTGTTTAGAGTCTGATTATTATTAAGAGCTAATAATAATCGACATGCATCTATTTTTAGATTGACGATCTATAAATAGACTTTGCCCAATATTATAAAAATATAATTTCATCTATTTTTCCAATTTGACCAACCATCCACAAATAGCATCCTGCAACTTTTGAAATATGATCATCATGTCTAAAAATAGACATAGTCTAAAAATAGACTTGTGCCAAAAATAGCCTGCGGGCCCACTTAGTGAAGGCGACTCTTTTCACTAAGCTCATCATCTTGTTGAATCTCAACATATGCAACTATGCATTGTGGGAATGGTAAATAAGGAAAAAGAGGCATAATTATGACCCACCATGAATCTCACCCATGTTTGTTTTAAATCAGATTGTTACTAATAGCTGCATAGTTGCTGCAAAAGTGTGTAAAACTATCAAACTCACAATAATGACTAGATCAGCTCATGGACAATGAAAATTTGGAATTTCCCTTGATAATGACTTACATAAAGACTCATAATGAAATTTCAAACTCACTAAGGGACCTTTATACATGTGAAATTTTTGAAAAATCAAAAAATTTAAAAATCATATTAAACCTTAACTAACTTAACCTAATTGACTCCAAACAAACCTAATGGTTATCCTGGATAACACGATATATAGGCTCTCTCTCTCGGCCTTTCTCAACACAACACTACACTACTATTGACCCTCTGCATAGGCACTCTCTACCTCTTCTCATACAACAACACATGCTCTCTTGGGGAAATTTTTTTCTGCACAGGCACTCTCAACCTTTTTACGCAAAACAAGCTCACTTGGCTTTTTAAACAACAGAGCATACGCACATTGTGCTCACTTTACAACTCTCTCCACTCTACTGCCTTTTCCCCCACTTTTCTCATCTGAGCTCTAGGGTTTTTTTCCTCAGTTGCACTTCGCTCGATGTTGCCACTAATACCTGTTTCCACACTTCCCGAGTGTACCTCGGCATGGCTCTTCCATTCTTCTGTTGCGTCTGACTTGGTCTCTGAAAGTGAATTAAGCATGAGAATGGGCATATGAATGTTTCATCATACTGAGAATTAATTCTCAGTCCACCTTCACATTTCAACCAGGCACAATCCTTTCTGTGAGCATATTCCCTTCCCACTTAGGCTCTCCATGCATGTTCATGATTTCACATAGCTTGTTTATACTTCGGCATGGCTTCTTTGATCTCCATTTAATTCACCGAGGCGTGCATAGTAGCACAGAGATGGCTTGTTTCAACTCAAGGCAGACCCAACATAATTTTATGTAAATTGTGGTCCTTATTGCATTGTCCCAACGATCTTTGACAATTTCTATTACTCTTGATACCAACTCCTCTATGCAATCATGGTCCTTGCTTCCTTACTCGTCCATATCCCATATGCCTTTGTACTATTACATCGAAGCCACAACATATCGTAACTTATGCAAGAGGAATGTTACGATATCACTTAGTTCTAATACTCTTAGCCCCCTTCTTGTGCTTTGTCTCTTTAGTTCTTCCACCGTAGGACCAGGACTATGGCTGCCAGTATATCACTTAGGTGCCTAGCCTCTAGGTTTCTATCAGGGGCCTATCTCCCTTTGTTATAGCTCTCTCCCTTGGTTATTTTTAAATTCCACTACCCAGTGCCAACACATACATTGAAACTTCCTAAGCATAGTAAATTTTTCAAATTTCATTTTCACAGGAGTTAGGAGATCCTCAACCTCTAATACACTGACCTCCAATATGCTGATCTCCAAGATGACATCATGCTCTAGTCACTTCTCCATGTGACACCTTCTGAGTGGTGACATGTGTCACTCTGAATTTCCCCATTGAGCCACAAAAAATTCCAAAATAGGATGCCACGTGTCATGTCGTACCTCTACATCATGCTAACGTCAGATGCCACAATAACTTCTTGGAATCAATCTCATGTCGCCATGTGTCTTGCCAAAGGAGAGAGAAGGGGTTCCAACACACCTTGGTTTTGAAACAAAAACCTTTTTCATTTCTACACCTTCGAAAACTTCATCACTTTCAAGAAGTTGTAAGGACTTACATGGTTTTGATATTTCGACGACCTCCAACTTCTGATATCCGGATATGACCTGCTTTGATGTCTCGATATGACATTCTCTGATGTCCCAATATGACATGATTCAATGTCCCGATATCCTGGAACTTCGATATTTCGATGGCCTCTAGCTTCTGATGTCCCAATATGACCTATTCCGATGTCTCGATATGACATGCTCTGATGTCCTGATATGCCATGATCTGATCTCTCGATATCGGGTCCCAATGTGATCAGACTTTCGATATTCCAATATGACCTGCTCCGAGGTCTCGATATGTTGATATGCTCATATATTTCAATATTTTGGTCTCCTCCGATACTCCAATACTCGGTATGCCTCCTACTCCTATAATTTATCCTTCTCAAGGCTCCAAATCCCTGGACATTAGAAGATCATATATTTTGATCCAGGAGCCCATTTTGGAACTTCCCCACATTGTTGGAAAGCTCTTCCAAATAAATTTCCTCTAGATAGGGTCTGATGTAGGCTTGGAGCACATTTGTTGCCTCTGAGGTGACTACAAACTCTCTGCCACACTCTACTTCTTGTGCTTGGAATACTGAGTGCCGAACCACCATAGTCATCATTTATGGCTTCTCAACAAGCCTGCTACTATGATGATTCTCTACCAGAAGACTGAAAATATCAATGGATCACCCCTTGACTCTTAGAGACATATTTTATGGATTTTCAGTAAACCTGCTACTATGGTGATTCTCTACCAGTAGCCTGTAGCTATCAATGGATCACCATTGTCCTTTGGTTGACATAAACTTCCAATACACTCATCTTTTATGGCTTTCCAATAAGCTTGCTACTGTGGTGATTCTCTACTAGTAGCCTACAACTATCAATGGATCACCATTGTCCTCTAGGTGACATCAAATGCCAATATCTGTTGCAACAAGCATCCATGCTAGTCTGGTTTACATCAATGCCAACACTCCTATCAACAGTTAGTCATTGCCAACTCTCCAACTGTGCCTCATGGGATTTTTGAAAATCATTGCAAGAATTAGTGTCCAAGGAATCTAAGGGGCTGGAAACATAAGTGGACTTGCTACATGGAGGTATCAATTTTAGGGGAGAGGGATATGGGAGGGAGGCAGAGAAGCCATGGGGAAGAGGCCATTTTTATTCAAGGTCAATTTTTTTTTGAAGGGCCACCAATTATATTCAATTGTAGGGGACAAGACAAAGAGACTATACCCTAGCAAGAGGATATTTTCAAGTTACTGAGCCAACAAAAAATCCTGAGATCCAAGTCCCAATTCCAAAATGAGGGATTTACAGCAGATGTATGGAAATAATACCAAGTTAGAGGAACCATAAGTAAAAGGGAAAAGTTACCATAATAGTGGGCTCAATATCGGACATAAAAAATCAATACCAGGAGCTGAACCTATGTGGATGGCTTTCCAGATTTAATTTTGGCCTCCAAACCTAAAATCATGGACCTCCATACCACTCAATTATAAAATTGTCGAGTCCATGGAAGCTCTCCTAGTGGGAGAAGTGCACAACAAATCGAATGAAGCCCATTATAGAGCTTTGTAGGCCTCAATTACAATGGCAACACAGTGAAACAAAAAAAGAGATGAACCAAATTCTGAGTGGGCCTCTCCGAGAGATGTCTAAGTAGGAAAGATGACTTCATAATAACCATATTAGGGATAAGATAGAGATTAAATTTAACACCTGGAGGGATATCTTCCCATGCATGTTCCATGGTTTTTTTTTTTTTTTTTATTGAGAGCATTTCATGGAGAATATATGTCTCGGGACTTAAGTAATTAATTTAAGCATGCTTATATGGGAGGAGGTGAAGAATCATGCCACCTTAAGGGGTTGGCCACGGATTTTCATAATTAAAATATCTAGCCAAATTAAAGGGGGAAGATCCACATTTATCCAATGTTCTATATAGGGAGTAAAGGTAGGGAGGATAATGACCATGGGGGGGATCATGGGGGGGTTAAGGTACACAGAGTAAATCCTTAGATCCATTAACTTCCACTTGGATTTCCACAAGGAGAACATCATGTTTTTCTTAGAATCTTCTGAATTATTGGCGCGAAGAATGTGATAAAAGGTAGTGGATAAAAAGGATGCCAGAGTGCTTCGAATTCTTTGAAGGAGGATATGCAAGGAGTTATCTTTCAGAGAGTTACCATGTATCAAATGTTGAATAATGATCAATTAATCCCCAAGGATCATGAGATCACTAATGCCCCATACTTTGTGCAATTGAAAGTCCCAAGTAAATCCCATTCATATCTTCGTGATTGTTGGATCTTCTACCCAAACCCCATGAATATTTGAAAACTAAATTTCCTTTGGGATTAAGTAGAATCCCTCCCCTCATGTCGCCCGAGAAATAACAACCAATGAAATCAATTCTAATTTTGAATAAATATTAATATTTAAATAAATTAAATTAATTCATTATAATATAATTTAATTTTTAAAACATATTATATAATAAAGTTTATTTTATCCACAAAATTCAAAAAAAATAACAAAAAAAAGGGGTAAATAAAAATAACCAAATAGAAATTTGGTATGGAGAGACTTGGAATCCAAATTTACGCTCAAAAAACCCAAAATCAATGAAGTAAATTTTATACACAAGGCAATAAAAAATATAAACATGGAGATACTTGGAATGTCAAAGTCACTAATAATGATACAAACAATTGGTCCCCAATGAAAAATCTGAATGATGTATGTGAACATATTGATAAAAATGAAGGAAAAAAAAAGAAGAAAATGAAAGATACTACCAAACTTTAAAAAAAAAATACAAACAATTAGCTAAACAATAAAAATAACAATGAGTAATGGCGAATCAAAAAGTGTAGACCATGAACTGCCATTTCATGGTCGACTTGTTATTGAACATCGTATCGACTTCAAAACTATGTATTGACAATTCCAACGATGTATTCACAATTCTAAGCGTGTAACCATAAAATGTTTATATGTGATGAGATCCGTAGAAGAGAGCCGTTATA
This sequence comes from Pinus albicaulis, assembly GCA_034641835.2. Classification (NCBI taxonomy): domain Eukaryota; kingdom Viridiplantae; phylum Streptophyta; class Pinopsida; order Pinales; family Pinaceae; genus Pinus; species Pinus albicaulis. Next base: position 218,735,980 of record CM076572.1, read on the forward strand.
GATATTGGGAAGCCTAGGTAGACACCAATGGCTAATATCAAAGGGTGTGCGTCCTGCCTTAGCAACTGTGTTGAGAAACAAGACAGACAATCTCAGAGAATTATGGAGGATAGGCTCCTCGATACGAAGTCTTCATCGTCATCTTTTTCTCGGATTAACAACTAATGCCATTCATATTGCTGCAACGCATAAAGATCCATTTAAAAACGAAGCAACTGCCATTCATATGAATAATTTTTTTCACATTTTCCGTTGGATATCGAGATTAGTGAACCTAAAATGTGAGGGAGAGAAATTACGGAAAAAGACTTTCATTATGCGGGTATAGATATTGGAATTGATCTAGTTTCCCAAGTTATCCATTCCTTTCTAGTAAGATACCATGAAATCCTTGCTCGTGTATAATCGATTTTAGTTCTATAGGTAATCCCAACTATTTTTTTTATCCAACAGTCTTCCATAAAAGATCAGAGTCTAAATCTATCAGTTATCATTACTGGCTTGCATATAAGTACCCTCTTAGATTTCCTGTGTGAATCTACTAATAACTGGAGTTAAAGACAAGAATATTGGCTTCCTTCCATCCCCTTCTATTAATCTCTAACAAGTCTAGACAAAGCACCACTTTACCACTTTTTATTTTTCTTGAACCGTTGTGGTCACGATGTTCACTAGGTATGGAGCTCGATAAAATGAAATTGAAGCTATGAAATTATACCAATACACAAATGAAAAAAAACTTAAGATGATCACCACACAGAATAATAAATATAATCTGTCTAGATCCATCTTAACTCCAGAGAGGGATTAAATCTCTCGAAGGTGAAAACCTATTTTTGAGTGTAAAATTGAGGAAAGGCTTACACCTCGAGAGACTTGATCCTTCTAAGCGTTTGATAGATCCAGAGTTAAGATGGATCTAGGTTGTTTCAGTCTTCTACGGTCAAGGAAAATCTATCGCTAATATGAGCAACATATGATTAAATTTATCAATAATATGTAAATACATCTAACATTAATATAACCATTTTAATTATGCTAAATATGTTTGAGATTATCGATTCATTTTAATTTAAATTTATATAGTCACCTGAGTTTGTTGGGATGATAAATATTGTAAAATAATTTTAATCATGAAAAATGATGAAATAAAAATTTTGAATGCAAATTGACAATGTAATAATACTGAATGATAGAAAATGTGAATAATAACAATGTAGTCAATCACAAATAGTCGTCATTGTGATTAATCTCAAACTATTGTTATTGTCACCCTAGTTGGACTTGTAAACTATTTAAATATCTGGCTTGGGTTGTTGTAGTAAACATCATACCTTGTCTCTCTTTCTCTCCAATATTAATAGGTTTAATTACTATAACACAAAAATCAATGTACAATGTCAATAATTTTGTATGCTTAAACTAAAATCAATGCGCACTACTAATCCAATTACTTTAAAATTAATGCACCATCATAAATCCAATTACATCAAATCATAAATCAACATATGTAGTGAAATCGATGCATCTAATGCAAGAAATCAAATAAGATTATAAAACATCATCTACACTGAAATCAATGCATCTAATGCAAGTAATCAAATAGGATTAGAAATCAACATCTACACTAAAATAAATGCATCTAGTGCAAGTAAGTAAATAGGATTAGAAACCAAGATCTACACTGAAATCAATGCATCTAGTGCAAGCAATCAAATAGGATTAGAAATCACCATCTACACTGAAATCAATGCATTTAGTGCGAGCAATCAAATAGGATTAGAAATCATCTACATTGAAATCAATGCATCTAGTGAAAGCAATCAAATATAATTATAAATCAACATCTACATTGAAATTAATGCATCTAGTGCAAGCAATCTAATAGGATTAGAAATCACCATCTACACTGACATCAATGCATTTAGTGCAAACAATCAAATAAGATTATAAATCATCTACATTGAAATCAATGCATCTAGCGCAAGTAATCAAATATCATTAGGAATCAACATCCACACTAAAATCAATGCATCTAGTGCAAGCAATAAAATAGGATTATAAATCACCATTTACATTAAAATCAATGCATCTAGTGCAAGAAATATTCTTCCCTCTCTCCCCCCAACATCCTTATCTATATCCCCCTCCATCTCTCCTTCTTTATCTCTTTATATCACCCTGCATAACACACACGCTCTCTCACTCCATATCTATCAATCTCTTTGTCCCTCCCTTATTTTCTCCATCTCTCTCTTATTTCTCTCCACCTTACATCTATATCTCTATCTTCCTTTGTCTCTCTATATCAAATCCAAAACATACACTCTCTTTATCCAATATATCTATCTATCACTCCTTCCTCCTCTCCCCCTCTCTCTCTCTTCCCCTTCCCTCCCTCTCCCTTGCTTCTATCTCTCTTCCCTCCTGCTATAATCTCTCCCTCTCTCTCCATATTCATTATCACTCCCTCTCTCTCTCTCCACCTTTCACTCTCTATGTCTTTATTCTTACCTCTATCTCTCTCCCCCTCCATCTCCATATCTCTTTCCCTACCTCTCTTCACTCTCTCTCTCTCTATCTTCACCTTCCAACTTTGTTACTATATGCCTCTCTCTCTCCTTCTCTCCCCCCTTTTCTCCATCTCTCCTTGTTTATCTCTTTATATCGCACTCAAACATACACACTCTCTATCCATCTATCCCTTTTCACTCCCTCTCTCTCTCCACTACTCACTCTATGTATTTCTTCTTCCCTCCCTGTCTCCCCATCCATCTCCATCTCCCTATCCCTCCATCTCTCCCCCTCCAACTCCATATATCTATCCTTCCCTCTCTCCTCCTCTCTTTCAAGTCCCCTCTATTTTCCTTCCTCTCTCTCACTTTCTCTTCTACCTCCCTCTTTCTTCCCCCATCATTCTCTCTCTCTCTCTCTCTCTCTCTCTCTCTCCCCCCTAAAATAATCTCTCTTCTGCCATCACAGTCTTCCTCTCTCTCAAGTCCTCTCTCTTGTCTCTTCTCCACCCCCCCCCTCCCTCTCTCTCTCCCCTCCTATCCTCTCTCTTCCCCCATTATTCTATATCTCTCTCAAACTATGTTACTATATCCCTCCATTTCTCCTTCTTTCTCCTTCTCTCCCCCCTTGCCTCCATTACTCCTTATATGTCTCTTTATTTCACCCCTAAAAATACACACTCTATCTCCATCTCTCCCTTTTCACTCCATCTCTCCCCACTTCTCACTCTCTATGTCTTTCTTATTCCCTCCCTCTCTCCCCCTTCAACTCCATCTCTATATCCCTCCCTCTCTACTCCTCATCTCATGCTTCGTCTCTCTCCATTTCTCTCCTACGCCCCTCTCTCCTTCGCTCTATCCCACCTCCATCTTTATGTCTCCCTCTCCCTCTCTTACCCTTCTATTCCTCCTCTCCTCTCCCCTTTAGTTTATCTCCATCTCTCCCTTGTCACTCCCCCTATTTCTCCACCTCTATCGTATGTCTTTGTTATTCCCTCCCATGTATATCTAGAGTTAATATATATATATATATATATATATATATGTATATATATAAAACAAATCTAATATTGCATTAATCCAAATTTATTAAATTAAATAATATTAATATGAATATTATATTTAATAATAATAATAATATTAATATTAATATTTTAATATTATTGTTGGTTAATAAATTTTTTTTTGCATGGTATTAATAATAATTTGGTGGATGGTATTTGACCCATAGGGTTGGTATATAATTAGAAGTTGATTTCTAATCTTATGACATGTATTTTTATTTATTTACCTTACCTCTTTATACCTCTTTTATATTTATTTATTTACCATACCTATAGTTTATTTATATTTAAATTTATTAACCTTATCTCTTTTTTGAATGTTCCCAAACTTCTTCATATTTTAAATTTATTTTTAATGAATTTTTATTGTTTATTTATATGGTTATATAAGTCATTGTTTTAGCCCACATTATTTAGATTTTATTTTGTAAATTTTCTTTATTTTCTTTATTTTGGCTTTCGACATACATTGGGGTCATCCTGGGTTGTAGAATGTGTTTCTCGGTACAACAATAAAAATAATATTAGCTATAGGGTACTAGTACTGACTAATATTTAATCAATGTTAAAACTCTAACCTCTTGAGGGTTCAAACTGGCTGAGAGACCACATATGTAATTTTTTTATCCATATACACTTTCAGAAGAGAATCAAACCTATGACCAACAATAAATATGCAGTGTGATCAAATTTCAAGTGCTCAACAAAAAAAATGACGAATTTGATTGAGAAATGACTCCTAATTTCATCCTTAGCCTGGTCACCTCCATTCCCCATAACAACCTTTAACTCAATCGTACACAATAGAATCATCATCCTTCAAATCTGTTGAGAGACATTAGATTCACGTGGCAGTTTTAAATAATTTGAATGAAAAATGAACGTGGCACTCATTCATAGGTTGCCAACAAACGATGAAAGGCTCCAGAGTAACTCCCTTAAAAAAAATTCTCTGACGTAATTAGACAGTTGATGAGGACATCAAAGGATGATATAAACATCATTAAAAGCCACTTTCAACTTTATCAAACTAATTACAAATGTTTGGTTCTTGGTAATACTATGTAGCTTTGATACAATGCTCAACCGAATCATTAGCTTAGTAGTATTTACAATGAAAATCAACTGATGACTACAACCAATACCACCCCACCTTGTATAGGAATTAAGTTATCATTGAAATAGGAATAAGAAACCAATTTATTCTATTGGTATGTATAAATATTAAACTATAAATTAAAATATATTAGTGATAAATCAATATGATCAAGTTGGAGGTACTTCACCATCTAGCCTCTTTTAGAAGAAGGGAATAACGATGAAATTGCATATAACAACCCAGGGTCCCTACCCCTTACACTCATGTGTATACAAGTTGTTTCAATCTTGGGTATACCAAGACCATTATCCCTTTTTGATATCAATTATGTAGACATTATTAGACCTTAATAATTTTCTACATTCCAATACTTTTCATTCTAAAAAAAATATCAGTAGGAAGAAAGTCACTGGTTCTCCCTCTTTAATTTTCTTTTCATAGTTTAAATTTCATAGTAGTATACTCCATTCCCTTGAGTAGTTACTTTCAACTAGTCTGGTCATCTCCTTTGGATTCAATGGCATCATTTTATTTGTTTTTTTCATGTTATATAGTTTTTTTCCCTTAATCAAAGCTTCTATTATTCCATTCACATACGATCATATCAACATGCACGCTTCCTTAGTGGTAATGTCTAGAAGCTCTGAGATAATATCAGTTTTGCGAGTTAGTGCCAATTCTAATCATTTTAATTGTTTACCAATATATTTCATATGCATAACCACAAACATGTATTTACATTATTCATAAATGCATTCAAACAATACCCCAACCATTCCCATCAACATGATTTTGCACTACTTGCACCTTTTTCAATATTATTATACATTTATGAAATGTAAAAACAACCTACTTTATGAGAACTTATTGCCATTTAATGACATGTCCCATAATTACAATTTTTTTTCCTGTTTCATATGAAATCCACTAAGGAATAATCTATTCCAAGTATCATGGAATGAAAAAGTGACCATTAACACCACCTTAAGCGTACTTAATTCCAGCTCTTGATTTACTTTCCATTCATGCATTCATATCATTACAGAATTTAGGTTTTCTAGAAGGTAATTATTACTTAATTCCCACTCAATATTTTGAACCATTCCTTCACATATTTTTGTAATTATTGGATGCTACCTGATCAATTGGTGTCTAAATGAAGATTCTTACACTCCACTTCACCAAACTCTTGATTAATACTTTATTATCCCTAGAATTGTCCCCAGAAGGCTCTATACAACATCCTAATCAACTTCTCTAATCATATAGTCAACCTATCATTGATTACATATTCATCATTATCCCTTGGTTAGTCATCATAATCATCTTATGGAAATAGAATACTCTGAGTTCACAAGAAAATCACATGTATGTTCAATCATTATTTTAATGCATTGCAACTACTTTGTGTTCATTTAATAACTCATTTTGATTATGTCTATCAATGCATATGTAATCTAGTTATTCAATCCCTTTCCATGTCATATTATTACACTCTTATTTACCAACATGTTGTAGAACCTTTTAGAATTCAATAAAGCATAAAAATAACAAGAAATAAGTTGAGATATTCCCCTTCATAATCATGGCTGCATCACTTGGCCATGTGCTTTTGTACTTATCATTTATTTATTTGTTTAAGGAGTGTCTAGTCAGTCTCTTAATTTTCTCCTCTTTCACAACCCTGCAATCAATTGTTGGCATTATGGATAATATGTTGTCCTTGATGGAAACCTACATGTTAAATATGTCCTTGATGTCAACTTGGTTATAACATAATGTGTTATCTTTGATGTTTATAGAACATGAATATTGGTATAGGTATTGCAGAAATAAGGAAGTGTATTGTCAACCTTGTAATTGAGAAAAAATGGAAAGTGTGCAGTTTTAAAAGTATACACGACCATTTTGAAGAATAGTTGCATACATACATAGGTTTATGAACAAAAGTCACGTACATGATATTACCCATGGAAAATAGAAAACCATGATTTTTCCCATTATAATTTCCCACAGTATCGTAACGAGAATGTCTATTTGATTTCATCAACAAATACCAATTGTAGATTTTAACCCTGAATAGAAATTATCTACACACAAATCTTATAACAGAAAATAAACAACAGCAAGAGCATAAAACATAAAACAGATAAACACAGATATTTTCCCCTGGATCCCAAATCGGGATGACCAACTTGATATTTCATTATATTCCTTTTAGTGTTACAACACATATATATACATGCCAAGGCATACATAAACCCTAGATTAGAACATAACCGTAGTTCCCTTGACCGGATCTACAAAAATACCAAGTGCTGAAAACCATTGTACCCCAAAACCATGTGCAAAACCATGCACAAAACCATGGGCACGGACCGCCCACCGGAAATTAAGGACCAAAACATTTTCGCTAGGGCGCTGCCCCAGAGCCCAACAAGGAGGGCTACCGCCCCCCCTGTGACCCCCCCGTTGCGCCCAGTGCAAAGGGGGGTCTATCACCCCCCCGCCCGTGCATGATTAGTCATGGAAAGAATATAGCACATACCCAACATTCTCCCACTTGTTGTTTTCTTTCTGCAGGGGGCCACAGGAGAGATTAGTCATTGGCCCAATTCTTCAACACCCATTGTTTCTCTACACCAAGATAACTTCTGAGTGCTCACAGAATTTGTCAATGCATCTGCAACATTCTTCAAAGTGTCCACCTTTACCAGCAACACCCTTTTAGCGTCAACCATATCTCTAACAAAGTGATATTGAACATCAATGTGCTTTGTCTTTGAATGATAAGCAGGGTTCTTAGCCAAGAAAATTTCACTTTGGCTATCACAGTCTATCCTTATAGCTTGTTGTACAAACCCCATACTTGAACACAATCTCTTCAACCAAACTGCTTCCTTGCTTGCATTAGTCACTGCCATGTATTCTGCCTCTGTAGTTGAAAGAGCCACTACAGATTGTCTTTTACTCATCCAACTGACTGCACCTCCAAATAGTCTAAACAAATACCCGCTTGTAGATCTTATTTGGTCCAGATCTCTAGCCCAGTCTGCATCAACAAAACCATGAATGTCCAACATTCTTTCCAATCCTGTCTTCCCTGGTAGCATGAGCCATAATCACTAGTGCCACGTAAATATATGAAAACCCGCATCATTGTTTTCCAATGCTCCTTCCCTGGGTTTGACATAAACCTGCTCAATACTCCCACTGCATGTGCAATGTCTGGTCTAGTACAGACCATTGCATACATCAGGCTACCCACTACACTTGCTTATGGAACACGGGACATATCCTCCTCTTCTTCTTGTGTCTTGGGACATTGTTCAGCAGACAGCTTTACACCTACAGGAATAGAAACATTCACCGGTTTACTATCCTGCATATTAAACCTCTACAATATAGTCTCAACATACTTCCTCTGGTTTAACCAGAGCTTCCTCTTTGCCTGATCTCTCTTAATTTCCAGTCCCAAAATATAGTTTGCAGCACCAAGATCCTTCATGTCGAATTTGGAGAATATTTGGGTCTTCAAATCTTGGATAATTTCCTTGTCATTTCCAATCAACAACATATCATCCACATACAAGACCAAATAAATAACCTGGTCACCAATTAATTTAAAATAAAGACAGTGATCCTTCTTGCTTCTGGTGAAGCCAAGTCCCCGTATATAGGTATCAAATTTCTGATACCAAGGTCTCAGATCAATCTATACAGACTTCAACTCCGCATACCAGCTTCTTTCTTTGTCTTCATCGCCATCAAGCATTCAGCACACAAGTGTGGATCTCCTCTTCTTTCAGAGATCCTGTGAAGAAATGTTGTCTTCACATCCATCTGCTTCTATCTCAACCAAATGCAGAAGCAACAGATAAAAGTAATCTAATAGAAGTAACTTTGGCAACAAGAGAAATAATATCACCAAAATCAATTCCCAGCACCTGGGAATAACCTTTTACTACCAACCAAGCTTTGTATTTCTCCACCTTACCTTCTACATTAATTTTCTTCTTAAACACCCATTTTCTCCCGATGGGCTTCCTTCTAGCCGGCAACTGCACCACATCCCATGCCTCATTTTTATGCAAGGATTCCATTTCATCAACCATGGCCTCCTTCCAGAGTTTTCCATCCTTTGAATCTATTGCCTCTGTGATGGTTTTGGGATCATCATCAGTTATAGTTAAAGAAAAATTTGAATAGAAAGAAAATGGACTATACCTTTCTGGTTGTCTTCTTTTCCAAGATGATCTTCTCACAGCGGGAGTTTGTGGATCTTCCTCTTCTGGGTCTTCTTCTATTATAGAGTCTCGATCTATACTCCTTTGAAATTAAATCTCATCTTCTTGTGTTCTTTGGTAGGCATCAAGGTTTATAAATGTTTAACAACATCTTTCACCTCTCTAAACACCATATATCCACTGCACACAACCTTACTTGTTTTCGTCTCCAAAGCTTGTAACCCTTTAAACCATCCTTATACCCAGTAAAGATGCACCTTTCAGATTTATTATCCAACTTGGTCCTTTTCTGCTTTGGAACATGTACATATGCATCACATCCAAATACCCTTAGATGTGAAAGAGAGGGTTTCTTACCAGTCCATATCTCATGTGGAGTCTTATCCTCCAACACTGATGAAGGTGATTTGTTAACCAGATAGAATGTAGTCTCCACTGCCTCTGCCCAGAATTATTGTCCTAACCCAGTACCACTGAGCATGCTTCTTACCTTTTCCATCAGTATTATGTTCATTCTTTCTGAAATTCCATTTTTCTGAGGTGTGTATGGAGTAGTCTTCTGCCATGCTATACCACACTTCTTACAGAACTCTTAAAATTCCTTCTTTCAGAACTCTCCACCATTATCTGTCCTCGGCGCCTTTATCTTCTTCTCTGTCTGGTTTTCCACCAGAACCTTAAATTATTTAAATTTGTCAAAGATTTTAGATTTCTTCCTCAATAAATATATCCATGTATTCCTTGATAAGTCATCTATGAATGAAACATAGTACACAGACTTTCCCAGTGATGGAACTGACATAGGTCCAAACACATCACTATGCACAAGTTCTAATATATTGTTCGCCCTCTTAGCACCAGAAGGAAAACTCACTCGATTCTGCTTCCCATATACACAATATTCATAGAAGTCAAAATCTAGAGATAAATTAGACATACCTTCAACCATACCATTTCTATGCAGTATCCGAAGGCCCTTCTCTCCAATATGTCTAAGCCTTTGATGCCATAGCATGGTCTTTTCTTTAGAGATAGCTAGGCTTTCTGCTCCACTTTCAGGAACCACAGAACTGTTACACCCATAAATAATAGTGCTACCTTGTAGCTTGTACAGAGTTCCAGTCCAAACTCCCCGCATTAATACCAATGCTCCCCGAACCATCTTGCAGGCATCTTTCTCGAACACTATTTTTACACTTTCATCATCCATCTTTCTTACAGAAATCAGATTTCTGGCCAATGCGGGAATATGCAGAACACCAGGAAGTGTTCTAATCCTTCCACCTTGCAGCTTCAGTTTGACCTTTCCACATCCGACGATTCTGGCCTTCCTATCATCCCCTAGGAAGACATCACCACCATCATATTTCTCATACTCATAGAACCACTCCCTATGGGGAGTGAAGTGAAAGGATGCACCTGATTCAATCAACCATGACTCATGATCTACATGTGTATTTGAAGAAGAAGCCAAATACACATCCCCACCTTCATCCAAGGTGGTTTTTTCCTCTGCAGAAGGAGCATCATCAGATCCCTTTCCTTTCTCAGGAGATTTAGATCTGCAGTCCCTTTTGTAGTGCCCTTCCTTTCCACATTTCCAACATACCTTTACAAACTTTCTAGGAGATTTAGATCTCCCTCTAGATTTGGATCTCCCACTCAAAACCTTATTCTTGTTTCTATTTTTGGACCTTCCTCATACAGGTAGGGCATCTCCATTATGGCCCTCTATATTTCTCCGTGTCATTTCCTTTGGCAACAAGGCTGAGACAATGTCATCAAAATTCATGGTAGTTGTATTGCTACCTATTGCAATAACTAGACTGTCCCACAAGTCTGGTAGAGAACACAACAAATTGATGCACTTATCTTCATCTGAGATTTTAATATCAATAGATGACGGCTGACTTACCACAGTATTGAAGGCATTCTGATGCTCTGTCACCAAGTCTCCATCCTTCATCCTCAGGTTATACATTTTTTTCCGCAGGAACAACTTATTCACCAGAGACTTATATTGGTACAAATTCCCAAGTTTTTCCCACAAATTCTTCGACGTAGCTTCCCTAGATACATTCAAAAATACTGAATCTGAGACACACAACTGTGTTGTGCTCTTAGCCTTCCGATCCAATTTCTTCTAGTCATCATCTGACATTGCCATTGGTTTAGTACCTGGATCTACCGCAATCCACTAATCTTTATCCACCAGCAGATCCTCCATATTGAGCTTCCACAACTCAAAAATCTAACCATTAAATTTCTCGATCTCTATCTTTCCGCCGCTCGCCATCTTCTTTCACCGCAAGAATTGATCCCGTAGATCTCCCACTGAAAGGGGTCTACCTCAGGCCAAAGCAAAAAAAACCCCTCAGCAGCAAAGGCGTCCCCTTGAAGCCGAAACTGCTCTGATACCGAATGTAGGTTTTAACCCTGAACATAAATTATCTACACACGAATCTTATAACAGAAAATAAACAATAGCAAGATCATAAAACATAAAACAGATAAACACAGAGATTTTCCCCTGGATCCCAAATCAGGACGACCAGCTTGATATTTCATTATATTCCTTTTAGTGTTACAACACATATATATACATGTTGAAGCATACATAAACCCTATATTAGAACATAACCGTAGTTCCCTTGACTGGATCTACAAAAATACTAGAGGCCGAAAACCATGGTACCCCAAAACCATGTGCAAAACCATGCACAAAACCATGGGTGCGGATCACCCACCAGAAATTAAGGACCAAAAATTTTTCACTAGGGCGCTGCCTCGAACTCTGACAAGGGGGGCTACCGCCCCCCCTGTGACCCCCCCCGGCATGTGATTAGTCATGGAAATAATATAACACATACCCAACACTAACAACAAAACCAAGGTATTTTCCTACGGTATTGGCAAAAAAAAATGGCTATAGAAGGAGAATGAGATCAAGGAGTTGAGTGTGCAATTAAATGGAGTACTCATGTGTGATCCAATGTGGAACAAGTGTTCTCTAGGGAGTAAGGAGAAGGCTTAGATCTTAGAGATATGAAGATGTGTTTAAAGATATGCTTGATTGATTTTCTTGTTGCAAAATGTTTTAATTGCTAACAATTCAAGATCTGTGTTTATAATAGAACTGTGATATGGATGTATCTACAAAGATCTACTTTTTTACAAGGTTTGTATGCAGGACAGAGATAATGCTTATGGAAAGGGTTTGATATTTCTAATGATTAATATGCTAATATTTGTATATCTGTTATTTTTTAATGTCACATACATACAAAAATATGCGTCATAGTAGTCGTGTGTATATTATGAGATAATATGTTTGCTGCTTGATCAAAGTTGTTAACAATTATTTTGAAATTGATTGATGTATGTATTAAGGTTTTCATTGAAAAAGAAAAATGATTTGTGTAACAACCTTGGTCAAAATTACATGTAATAAAGTTAACAAAGGTAAAATAATAACCAAGTTCATGGGACATGTATTCCAAGCTGAATTTTGGGGAAAACAAATCCTAGTGTGGGTGTTCATTTGGTTTATTATGACTAAAATTAATTGGAAAATGCTTTGGAAAGACATGAGGCATTAATTGGCATTTTATTTATTAAAATAATGGTTAGGAGAAAAGGAAGGTGAAAGGTCATGGGTTGCATGTGAGGAGGAAAATTAAGGAAAATAATGGAAAACTAAAGAAAATAAAGGCCTCGTTAATGAAAAGGCTTATGAGGATCAATTGGTACTTTTTGTCAGTTTAGTTTTGGAGCTCTCTCTCTATTCTCTCTCTCTCACACTCTTAGACAATTATAGAATTATTGGAGCACTCTAGCACTGGATCAAGGAAAGAAAAGGAAGGACCAAGAAGGTAAAGGGAAGTAAATATCAAGAAAGGAAGAGCATGATCAAGCATCTATAGTGGGATTACTTGCAGGTATCGATTTTCATGTGTGATTCTAACTAGCTCATTTCCCCTTTTAAGGAAAGAGATTAATCTATAAGAAAAAATTGTTCATCACAATAAATAGATGAACGGATGCATGAACCTAGCATTAGCCCTCTTTTATTAAAAAACAAGAGTCTCTGCTCAGTACATTAGGGGAATTTTGAGGTCTAAAATGGGCCTTCTAAGAAAAATTTACAACCAAAGTAAAATTTATAAGAACCAATAGGATTCAATATTATGATGTCAACTATGGGGGATGATTTACCATTTTTGGAGTAAAAAGGTAAAAATACTAAAAAATAATAAAATAATAAAAATACCTTTTCAACTTATATCCCTAATGTTTACTCAAATTTCGAGTGGGAGTACTCATTGAATGTAAAATTTAATTCCTCATCCAAGGAGTACCCATGTTGCATACTTTCGATGGACCCTGCTCCACGAAAAATGAAAAATACATGAAAAATGTGATTACATATCGAGCCTTACTTGGATGCATTCATTTGAAGTCAATACGTAGATACTCCATGTCTCCCCATCATGAAGTTCTCATCTTCCTATCGAGAATGATGTCCTCTAGTATTTTGTCCAAGTATTCATCTACAAAATTTCCCAATGTTGGAACCTGTCCAACCTCTTCGATGTCCATGATCAAAGGAGGCTCATAATGCTTCAAAATTTCAACAGTCACCACTAAGCATGTTAGAGTTGGTATCTTCATCCCTCCGTCAGAGATCAAATTTCTCTTGTTGCATTTAATTTTAGGTGTCTCACTTAGTTCAGTCAGCTGAATTCCATTAGGAGCATGGATCATCCGACGATAGGGTCTTGTCACTCATATCCCTCATGTCTTGTACTTGCTAGTCTATTTTTGTTCATTAAAATCATGCACAGTCATGTTTGGCCTCATAGTTGGCGAAGAGTCATTTTAGAGTTTTTTAGTCTTATTAGGTCTAGGGTTTTAGTTATTCAGGTCTCAAAATGCCTAATAATGGTCAGCAGGCACATGAGGAAGCTTCAAATAAGGTTTCAGTGCAAAAATTTCATCATCATAATGCTTGATAATGATTTTTCTTCAAAACTCTGTTTTGAAGAAAAATTGTCTATTTCATCTTTTTGTAATAAATCCAATGTAATTTTCAATTTTTTCAGTTGTAATAATGCTCCATTCGCAGCCCTGGTCACCTTTGCCAAAATCTCCATGCCATTCATTCCCTACAAGATAGACAGAAGCTCGTTATTCAGTTCAAAAGCACAAAGGAAACAAAACAGAGTTTTAAAGTGAAATGTCAAGTTGCAAACATTACAAAGTGGGTTTGTTCAAATGAAAAATAAAATTCTTTGGTATATATAAGATATTTTAAAATTCAAAACTCCATTTGTGTGTCAAGAGATAGTAGTGAACAAAGGAGAACCCGTGAGGAGTGAAGTTATTGATTGGAGGGCGGACTGTGTGCAAATTGCCAAGCGCGACGCATTGGGTAGCTGGCGCGATGAATCAGGCGTACATGGCACATAGGGTCTCTCCCCTGTGTGTTAGTTTTTTCCTGCACGGCACATCAGAAGTGCGTGGTGCACTGGATTGGCTGTGCAGCGCATTGGGCCAGAACACAAAATTTTTTCCATTTCTCAAAAACTCCAAATCGATTCGGTCTCCCTTGCTCCAAGTAAGTCTATGTGACCTTGTAATTTCCATAACAAATGTTTGGTGTTGATTATGAGATTGATTACGAGAATTTAAATGCCAAAAACTCAAAACCCTATTCTCTTGTTTTAAGATTGCTCCTAGGGTTTTAAGATTGGTTTTGAGTGTCAAACATTTCCACTTCCCTCACTTTGTTTTTACCCTCCTCACTGTTCATTTTCTCACCACAGTCCCCTTTTCCCATTTCACCTTACATCCCTAAAGTCAATTATCCTTATCCTATTTCCATTGTCCCCATATCATTTGTGAATTTCCCTCAAATCCCAAGTTATCCAAAAAAAGTTAAGTGGTTGTCCCAACACACAGTTTTCAAACTCACAATTTCACTTGATTATAGCCCATCACTTTCATTACCCCATTCTTCCATATTCCCTCCCATTTGACACATATTTGGCGATCCAATAAAAAACACCAAAATTCTCATACAAGACAACATAGACATTGCATAGACCTTGGACATCATGGACACGGATACCGATACATCCTATGATCAAGACAGTGATTCCACCACTGAACAACATGCACCTAAAAGGCCTCATAAGGGTGACAAACATGTGAGAGAGGAGCCCACCTCATTGGCTGAATTGCAGGCTTGTCCACTTGCCATGGCATGTTTCCAACAATAGTCATGTTATCAATTTTGTGAAATGATTTCTAGGATCCATTATCATCGGGAGCTGGCTCGTTTGTTTGTGTTTCATTTACATGATGGTCAGGTAACTCTTGCTGGTGTAACATTCACTCTAACACCGGAAACTATTTCTCAAGCAACCGGAATACCAAATGTGGGAGAATAGTGGAAAAAAAGACAGCAGGTGGACAGAGTGCATTATGAACCATATATCAGGCCTAGCTTTGTGAAACAACTCAGCAGAGTGTTTCCTTTCTGGTTCCTAAAGGATTCCTATGCTCCTCTAATAAAACTCATTATCAGATATTTCAGTTGTGAGGGCCGGTTTTCACGCCTCTATGCCTATCATATCAGGTTATTGATGCATTTTACCAGGGTGAGGATGATGAACCTCCCTTATTTCATGTGCCAGAATATCGAGAGAATGACCACTCTTGTGCAAAGGAAAACTCCTGAGCAGCAGTACAACAGTATTTATCACTATGCATTCATTAAGATCGTGGTTGTGCATCAGCTCTGCTTGCAGGGTATTTCATGGGAGGATTTCATTTCTAATGATTTCTTCATAGCACCTCAGGTTCCTCCAGAGGTTTTTCATGATGCAGGTGAACCTTCATATCATCATGGAGGTTAGGAGACAAAGACTACTAGTGTGCCGACATATGTCACTTATCAGAGAGGCACTAGAGGATTATTTGCAACAGCCTGGTGAGTATTATCTCCACCTGGGGTGGAAGGGGTCTCGCTTCCATCATCAGCAGCATAGGTACAGGTATAGGATAGAGGTAAGAGGCCCATGTAGGATGAGGGGCATTCAGGAGGCCAAGATACAGGTTTCATACTCATTGATCAGGATTTGAGCTCTCCAAGCTCAAAGTTGAGAGAGACTATTCAGGAGCAGAAGGCGGAGATAGACACCTTGACCGTCAAATTTCAAAGATCCCAATGGATTATAAATTACCTTGAGCAGCGAAACAAATAGTTGGAAGATCAGCAAACAATCATGGAGTTGCAAAACATCCGTGAGAACCAGCAAGCTGCCCAAAGAAGCCAAACCGAGATGACATACGTTGAGCAAGAGATTGAGGCTGATAGAGAGACTTGGCTTGAGAGGGTCAATATTAATCTAGAGAAGCTATTGGAGAAGGCCAACAAGGAAAATAACATGCTCAGGCACATGCAAAATCATTATTGGGCGAGGAATCATGTTTGCAAGGCGTGAATCAAGATCCTGAAGGCAAAGTTAAAGAGGGCATTAAAGTGTCGCAAAAGGCATGATAAACTCCAAATGTTGGACAAAGCTTCTTTGGCTCAGCATAGTGCTTGATGGTTGACATTCAGCCCAAATTTCAAGAAATTTGGGAAACTTTTTGTCAATTTTGATTTTTTTGGCCTTAACACAGATTTTCCTGCCCGACGCATAGTGCCACTTGGCGCGCGCTTATAATTGGAAGCTCCTCTTGAAGAAAAAATTGTATTTCTAGATTTTTCATCAATATTTATGCATGCCTACCCATTACCTAAATATTTTGACAAGTTTTGGGTTGCCTGAAGGGTCAAAAACACCCTAAAAATGACCTTTCTGCCCTCTTTTGGACACACAGGAAGCAGTGTTGGGAAAACTCATTTTTGGAGGGGAAAATGGAAACCAAATTTAGAAATTCCACTTGGGTTGGAAATTAGACATGAATATCTTTCCAACGAGCTATCTTTCACTCAATTTGGACTCCGGGAAGGCCCTCAAAATCAGCTCCAAAGTGGCGCGACACATAGAGATTTCAGGCACGACGCATTGGGAATTTTGGCCTAGTTTTCACTCAATAACTCAGTTTTTCGCCTAGTTTTGGCCATTTTGACTTTTTTTATCTCCAAATGTAAAGCTCTTGATGTAACTTGATGTAATTTCATGGTTTTTGATGTAATTTTGACAAATTTTCACTCATGTAAGTAGATTCATTCACCAAAAAGTGAATTGTAACTGAATGAATCAGTTTCCTATCTTATAGAGGCAAGCTGTTCCACTACCTATTTTCCAGTTATTAGTTTATATCTTGTTGAAATAGCTCCTAAAATAGTGAGCTCGACCCCTAGAGGCATGGGGATGAGTTAGGCTTGTCTATATCTTGTATTTTCTCAGTCATTTTCAGGGTTGGACACTTGGGATTGCTTTGAGCTTCATTGTACATTTCATCTATGCATTTTGGCAAAGGAATAGACTAGGGTTTGCAGAACTCTTTGGGATCCATGTGGCTCTATGTTTTTATGGTGTATTTCTCTCTGTGATTGTAAGTTTACTGAAGTTTCATTTGTATCATTTCCCTTCTCCTTTATTCTTAAATTAAACAAACAAGTAATAAAGGTGGAATTCATTAGATTTGCAGTGCTCTGCCTTGAATTTTTGTTTAATTTTCCATGTTTTCAACTGTCTAAAGAGGATTCTTGAAACCTCTTGCCCTCTTCAAATCCTCACCGGTCTGAGCTATCCATTTCATTCAATTTTAAGCATCAAAAAAATTTCCTTCCTTGCCCCATTCAGCTCTTTGCAAGACTGATCATTTCTCGGACCCAAAATCTGCCTTTCCCTTTGATTCCAACAAAAGCCCCAAGATCAAATCAAACTCTTTCACATATATACCTAGCCTAAAATCAGCCTTTATTTCAAGTCATCTCAAGCCTTACTGACTATTTTTGCTGAGATTGACAAAGGAGACAGCCCTCTCCCAATCTGGTAGGGCTAGCTACTAGATTAAGTGTGGTTTGATGTTACCCTAGACTCTGCCTTTCTCAGCCTGAGGTATATTTAGGCAATAACATAGTGGTGACCATACTGTGGAATAAAAAATGGTTTTCTTGTTAGTGTTATTCGTTTTATAAGCTACAGACGGAGCCTGAAGTCATGCGAGGTAGCCTTCGAAATGCTCTTGCTTTGCATTAGTGAAAGTAGATAAACGCTGCTTCAGTCAATCTCTGGTCTTGTTTGTAAACGTAACCTTTGACTTGTAAATTTCCCCAATACATCAGATCATTCTAGACTTTTGGATGATGAGTTTAGAATTTGATAGGCTGAACAAGTTGGTTTTGTC
This sequence comes from Pinus albicaulis, assembly GCA_034641835.2. Classification (NCBI taxonomy): domain Eukaryota; kingdom Viridiplantae; phylum Streptophyta; class Pinopsida; order Pinales; family Pinaceae; genus Pinus; species Pinus albicaulis. The sequence goes on from CM076572.1 coordinate 218,754,272, forward strand.
TCTTTGATTTTTGAAAATAATTCAACACACTGGCTTCGAGACGACATACCAGAGAAAATCTGGATCCCGATCCACCTCCTGTGTATGAAAATCCCAATCTTATTTCGAGAATCCTTCATCGAGAAAGTCATGTGATTCCTCTGTTTAAATCTCATTCATGTCCCGCTATTTTTGAGTATCTTGAAGATCTTGAATTTGATGAACAATTTGAGTTGTCATTGTTTGAGACTAAGTCTGAAAGTGCTATTGATTCTACTGTCATAAATCCATAGTTTATCAAATATCTTGAAATTGAACAAGCTAATAGATCCATTGACAGTTACATTTTGAATATTCAGAATTCCATTGTGGCAACAAATATCCCTGAATTCATAGAGTCTACATCTGCAACTCTTGGGTCATCAGCAGTTACATCTGGTTCACAAATTCCTACCGAGCCTCCTTTCATTCCTACCATTCCTGTGCAACCATCTATCTTTGATCAACAATCTGCAGTAGTATCACCTCGATCCACACCACATACACCTCATACATCAACTATGCTGACTCCTCCTATATCCCCAAGACCGGTTGTAAATCCACCTAGAGCAATGGTTGCTCGATTCACACCTCTCGTGTTGCCTCAAAACTTAGATGACATGCCCGCAGATTATCAAAGCAAAATTCCATTGTTTGATGGCACTCCTCAAAGTGTCACTGCGAAGCAACATGTGTATAGGATGGCAGATTTCTTTGACCTTCATGAGATTGATGCGGAAAATGTGACAATGAGATTGTTTGTTCAAACTTTTGGAGGAGAAGTAAGAAAGTGGTTCAGAGCTTTGCCAGCTAGAAGTATTGCTACACTGCCTAATCTTCAGAGACAATTTTTGGATCGATGGGAAGTGCAGAAAGATCCTCTTTCAATCCTTTCCGAATATGACAATATCAAGCGAAATGTTGGTGAGTCTGTCCAAGATTATTGTATAATTTAGATTCAATTCTGTTTATAATGCAATTCCTGTTGATATAAAGCCACCTAGGGGGTCAGCTTTGATTAAGTTTCCGGATGGATTCGATCTTGAAATGGCCTATCAATTAAGAGAAAGAAGTCCGACCACTTTAGAGGATATGCAGAAAATTGCAGTCAGCGTTGAAGTTAATTTGAATGGCAGGAGAGCTAGAATGAGAACTGAAAAGAAAGTAGCAATAAAGGAAGAGGTTTCCACTTCAGATCAAATGCTTCGGAAGATGGAAAATATGTTTGAAATATTAATACTTGATAAGCCTAAATCGGAGATCAGAAATCCTAACTTTCGTGGCCAGCAGCAACCGCAATTCAGAATCAAGAAAAGAGAGCAGCGAGCACAAGAACCGACAACACAACAGCAAGTGAAGACACCCTTACAGCAGAATTTTTTTGGTCCTGAATAGATGATGAAGAGAATGTAATTGGAGAAGAGAATCATTTCTTTACACCTGATGATATGCCAATTTTTATCACTGAAGATGAGGAGTATTCAGAAACCTCAGCTGTACAAAAAGACGAGGATTTCATCTTGGCAAATGATACAGCTCTTGAAGAAGAGTATGATGAGTATTAGAGGGGATACATGAATGCCTTGACCGCCCAGCATCAACAATATTCACTCAGAAACAGAGATGTGCCCATTAATCCAATTCAAAAGAGAAAGGAAGTTTCAGCACCGAAGAATGATTCACCTGTTGTGCAGAAGAAGGGAAAAGAGATAGCTGATCCCACTACTAGCAAATCCCCATCAGCAAATGAAATATCCAATCAGCCAATTGTATCAAAGGAGAAAACTGAAAAGAAGGATGTTCCAGCTAAAGAGGTAGAGAAAATTCCAGTTTTTAACTTAGAAAATGAAATTGCTAAGTTAAAAGTATCCATTCCTTTGACTGAGTTGATGAAAAATAGCAGCTATAAGGGTCAGGTGTCTAAGATTTTGAATTTAGATCCATTGTCTGATATGGTAAATGTGGAAGATTATCAACCTGAGTTGATTTTTGGTCCAGCATTGGATGGTGAGTCTTCAGATAGTGATGTGCCTCCTTTTTATATCAGCCTTAGATTGCATGATTTTGTGTTACACAATGCTATGTTTGATTACGGAGCCTCTCATAATCTCATGCCGAGGGAAATCATGGAGAAATTGGGATTGGATATCACTAGAAAGTATCATGATATTTACTCTTTTGATTCCAATAGAGTAAGATGCATTGGGCTTATCAAGGATTTTGGTGGTCAGTTTGGATCAGATTCCTACTAAAAATGTTTTGATGGATGTGGTTGTGGCAGATATTCCTCCTAGATTTGGCATGCTTCTTTCCAGATCTTGGGGAGCAAAAATTAAAGGGACATTGCAGCTTGATTTCTCCTATGCTACTATTCCTGTGTTTGGTCAGATGAGGAAATTATATTGGGAGAAAAAGATGAAGTATATGATCACCAGCAAGGAGAAACTGGTAAATCATCCAATCAGTTATGTACATACTGATTTAGAATCATTTGTTTTGTATTCAGATAGTTTAAATGATGTAAATAGTGAATTATTTGAAGTATAAGACATTCCGGAAATCACTGAGAATTGCAAAGAAGTCTTAAAGAAAGAGAGACAAAAACTTGAAAGTACCGCTGAGCAATCAACCTTCCGACAATAGCAAAAGGTTGATGGACAGCAAGCAGAAATAACAGAGAAAACAGAATTTCAGCAATTGGAAGAGGATGAAGATGGTTTATGGACCATGGATTTTGATGGTGCAGTAGGAAATGACAGTTCTGGAATTGGCATTTGGGTACGCAGCCCTTTTTCCGCCCCAAACAAAGTGCCGAGTAATGTAAGGGTCTATTCTTATAAAATGGCTTTTGATTGTTCAAATAATGAGGTTGAATACGAAGCTTTAATTGCTGGTCTGAAAATTCTTAGAAAGTTGAATGCTAAGAGGATTGCAGTGTATGGCGACTCTGAGTTGGTTATCAAGAAAGTGAAAGGTGAATATCAAGCTAAGCATCCTCGAATGTGGGCTTACCGAAATGCAGTTCTAGATATCTTGAGATTTTTTTTCAGATTATACTTTGACTTGTGTCCCTCGTATTCAGAATGGTATTGCAGATGCACTTGCAAAGGCAACAAGTAATTTGAAAATTCCGATGAAATCAAGTAAAAAATTTGAAATTCATGTGAAGCATCATCTGACTGTCCCTGACAATCAAAGGTATCGGCAAGTGTTTCAAGATGATGAAGAAATTGATGAATTTCTGCAAAATGAAGGTAAATTCAAAGACACTTCTATTGATGTGGAAAACATGATGATGGTGGGGCTGATGTAAAAGTAAATCAGATGGAAGTTTTGCAGCTAAAGGACACTGTCATTCCTAAAGGTCTAATACCTTTAGAGGAGCTTTTCGATCAAGATGACGTAGCTCGAAAACCAACCTTGCGGCCAACCGAAAAGGGAGTTGAAGATGTGAAAATTGGATCAGCTGAAAATCCAAAAATGGTGAAATTGTCCAAAGCATTGCCACCATAGGTAAAATCAAATTATATCAGTTTGCTGTCTTCTTTTGCTGATGTATTTGCTTGGGACTATTCAGATTTGAAGACATACGATACAAACATAATTCAGCACACCATTCCGATCAAGCCAAACCAAAAGCCCTTTCGGCAGAATTTGAGAAGAATAAATCCAAAGTTGCTGCCCTCAATAGAGAAGGAATTGAATCAGTTGTACAAGGCTGGTATCATCATTCCCATAATATTTTCAGATTGGATTTCTAATTTGGTGCCCATACACAAGAAAACAGGTGAGATTCGCTTATGCATTGATTTTAGGAATCTGAATAAGGTTTCTTTGAAAGATAATTATCCGTTGACCAAAATGGATCACATACTTCAGCGAGTAGTTGGAGCATCCCGTATGTCACTACTTGATGGTTATTCCAGTTCTAACCAAATTCTGGTCCATGAGGATGATAGAGACAAAACAACGTTCACCACTCCGTGGGGAAATTTCCATTATGCTAAAATGCCTTTCGGTTTGAAGAATGCTGGTGTGACCTTTCAGCGAGCAATGCATATGGAATTTGCAAATGAGAAGGACATTTTTCTAGTTGTGTATCTTGACGATTTGACATTTTTTTCTAATTCAGCTGAAGAGCACCTTTACCATTTGAAGATTGTTTTTCAGCGGTGTAGAAAATATGGTGTGTCACTCAATCCGAAGAAGAGTTTGTTTGCCATGGATGAAGGCAAGATTCCTGGTCATATTATATCAAAGGATGGCATCCGCATTGATCCAGCTCAAGTAGAAGCTATTCAGCAAATTGATCTTCCCCGAAACAAAAAGGAGATCCAATCATTCAATGGTAAGATGAATTTCTTATGCCGCTTTGTGCCCAATCTTGCAGAACATTTAAGGGAAATTACAAACATGCTTAAGAAAGATAGCGTAGTGAAATGGACTGAGGAAGCTGTAAAGTATTTCAATTTAGTAAAATTGGCTCTTTCTTCAGCTCCGGTTTTGATCAACCCGGACTATACTCAGGATTTTATTTTGTTTTCATTTGCCTCGGAGCATACTATGGCAACAGTATTGATGCAGAAAAGAGATCAGCATGAAAAACCAATTTCTTTTTTCAGCCGAACTATAAGATATGTAGCTTTAAAGTATAACATTATTGAAAAGCAAGCTCTTGCCTTAGTGAAAGAGTTGAAATATTTTCGAGTATATATTATGCATTCTCACATTCTTGCTTATGTTCCTAATGCTGCTGTTAAGGATGTTTTAGTGCAGACAGATCCGGAAGGGAGACGAGGAAAATGGATTGCTGCCTTGTTGGAGTATGATGTGGAGATAAAGCCTACAAAGCTTATCAAAGGATAAGGGCTGGCTAAGCTAATGGCTAAGTCAAATTTGCATGCATTAATCTCATTGCTGCTATGTCTAAGGAAAATGAAGAAAGTTCGCTAATTCAGGTATCATAAATCTTTGTTCTTTCTCCTTGGTATTCGGATATTGTATATGTCCTCCAAAATTTGTCACCACCACCAGGGATGGCTAAAAACAAAAGTAGGACTCTGAAATTGAAGGCTGCCAAGTTTTGTATTATGAATAATGCACTCTATTGGAAAGATCCCAGTGGTGTTTTGCTAAATTGTTTGGTGGAAGAAGAAGCAAAATAGGTTATGGAAGATTTTCATAAGGGAGATTGCGGAGGTCACCTTTTCTGGAAAACAACAGCCAAATTTTTTTTGAGAGTAGGATATTATTGGCCGACTCTCTTTGCTAATGTGTACAAAACTATTAAAAGCTGTCATGAATGTTAGATTTTTGAAGGGAGGAAAAAATTGCAGCCTTTTCTGCTTAAGCCCATTGAAGTAAGTGCTCCTTTTCAGCAGTGGGGTTTGGATTTCATTGGAGAGATCCATCCCGCTTCTTCAGCTAAGCATAAGTGGATCCTCATAGCCACGAATTATTTCACTAAATGGATTGAAGCGATTCCCACCAGGTAGGCCACAGATTCGATAATAATTTCATTTCTTGAGAATAATATTTTGTCTCATTTTGGTTGTCCAAATAAGCTGATTAATGATAATGTAGCAGCTTTCAAATCAAAAAGAATGATTGAGTTTTTTGATAAGTACCAAATCACTTTGGGGCACTCAACCACTTATCATCCACAAGGCAACGGATTGGCCGAGTCCTCCAATAAATCTTTGGTCAACATTATCAAAAAGCTGCTGGAAATAAACAAGAAAAGTTGGCATAAGAATTTGGTTAATGCACTTTGGGCAGACAAAGTGAGTCAGAAGAAATCTATAGGTATGTCCCCTTTTGAGCTAGTATATGGTGTTGACACGTTATTTCCTACCTCTCTCGCAGTTCCAGTGGTCAAACTTCTGCAGGAAGCTAGTAGTGAAGATGATCATATGCAAAGGAGAATAAACCAAATGATCCATTTACAACAGAATACAGAGGAGGTTTTTCAGAACACTTTCAAGCTGCAAGAGAGAATTAAGAATATATATGACAGAAAATCAAAAGCGGACAAGTTTCAATTGGAAGAAGTGGTGCTGAAATGGGATGCAAGAAACGAGGAAAAAGGTAAGCATCGTAAGTTCGAAAATATCTAGAAAGGACCCTATAAAATTGCTGCATATTGGGGTCAAAATTCTTTCCTTCTAAAGGAGATGAATGGGGAATATTGTCCAGGAGGGCCGGTCAATGGTCAGCTGCTCAAGCGGTATCATTTCTGAAATGTTTTCTGCTGTTTTACATTGTCACTGTACATACCAGTTTATTTCAGTTTCATTGCAAGTGTGTGCTGTCATCTTTCCTTCATTTTGGGGCCCGAGGTGAAGGCTATAACTTTGAATATTGATTTCAGCTTTGATTTGAGCTTATTGAGTCAGGTCTTTCGGTCATTTTTGGCTTCGAAATTGAGTCGGTTTGAGTCAATTTTCAGTCAATAAAATGAGTCAAGAGTCTAGTGTTGGTTTTTCAAAGTTATTGATTCCATAGCCCAATGGACGAAGGCACTGCCTACTCTCCCAGAAATCTGTAGTTCTTGGAACCTCCAAGGAGCCACCATCCCCATTGGAGCCAATGTTAGAGTCGGTATCTTCATCCCTCCGTCAGAGATCAAATTTCTCTTGTTGCATTTCATTTTAGGTGTCTCACTCAGTTCAGTTAGTTGCATTCCATTAGGAGCATGGATCATCTCACGGTAGGGTCTTTTCACTCATATCCATCATGTCTTGTACCTGCTGGTCTATTTTTGTTCATTAAAATCATGTACAATCATGTTTTGCCTCATAGTTGGCGAAGAGTCATTTTAGGGTTTTTTAGTCTCATTAGGTCTAGGGTTTTAGTTAATCAGGTTTCAAAATGCCTAATAATGGTCAGCAGGCACATAAGGAAGATTCAAATAACGTTTCAGTGCAAAAATTTCATCATCATAATGCTTGATAATGATTTTTTTGAAGAAAAAATTTCTATTTCATCTTTTTGTAATAAATCCAATGTAATTTTCAAGTTTTTCAGTTGTAATAATGCTCCATTCGTAGCCCTGGTCTCTTTTGCTAAAAGTTCCATGCCATTCATTCCCTGCACGACAGATAGAAGCTTGTTATTCAGTTCAAAAGCACAAAGGAAACAAAACATAGTTTTAAAGTGAAATGTCAAGTTGCAAACATTACAAAGTGGGTTTGTTCAAATGAAAAATCAAATTCTTTGGTATATATAAGATATTTTCAAATTCAAAACTCCATTTGTGTGTCAAGAGATAGCAGTGAACAGAGAACCCATGAGGAGTGAAGCTAGTGATTGGAGGGTGGACTGTGTGAAAATTTCCAAGCGCGACGCATTGGGCAGCCGACGCGACGCATCGGGTGCACACGGTGCATAAGGTCTCTCCCCTGTGTGTTAGTTTGTTCCTGCGTGGCACATCAGAAGTGCGTGGCGCACTGGGTTGGCTGCGCGGCGCATTGGGCTGGAACCCAAAAATTTTTCCATTTCTCAAAAAATCCAAATCGATTCGGTCTCCCTTGCTCCAAGTAAGTCTATGTGACCTTGTAATTGCCATAACAAATGTTTGGTGTTGATTATGAGATTGATTATGAGAATTTAAATGCCAAAAACTCAAAACCCTATTCTCTTGTTTTAAGATTGCTCCTAGGGTTTTAAGATTGGTTTTGGGTGTCAAACATTTCCACTTCCCTCACTTTGTTTTTCCCCTCCTCACTGTTCATTTTCTCACCACAGTCCCCTTTTCCCATTTCACCTTACATCCCTAAAGTCAATTATCCTTATCCTATTCCCATTTTCCCCATATCATTTGTGAATTTCCCTCAAATCCCAAGTTATCCCAAAAAAGTTAAGTGGTTGTCCCAACACACAGTTTTCAAACTCACAATTTTACTTGATTATAGCCCATCACTTTCATTACCCCATTCCTCCATATTCCCTCCCATTTGACACATATTTGGCGATCCAATCAAAAACACCAAAATTCTCATACAAGACAACATAGACATTGCATAGACCTTGGACATCATGGACACGGATACCGATACATCCTATGATCAAGACAGTGATTCCACCACTGAAAAACATGCACCTAAAAGGCCTCATAAGGGTGGCAGACATGTGAGAGAGGAGCCCACCTCATTGGCTGAATTGCAGGCTTGTCCACTTGCCATGGCATGTTTCCAACAATAGTCATGTTATCAATTTTGCGAAATGATTTCTAGGATCCATTATCATCAGGAGCTGGCTCGTTTGTTTGTGTTTCATTTACATGATGGTCAGGTAACTCTTGCTGGTGTAACATTCACTCTAACACCGGAAACTATTTCTCAAGCAACCGGAATACCAAATGTGGGAGAGCAGTGGAACAAAAGAAAACAGGTGGACAAAGTGCATTATGAACCATATATCAGGACTAGCTTTGTGAAACAACTCAGCAGAGTGTTTCCTTTTCGGTTCCTAAAGGATTCCTATGCTCCTCTAATGAAACTCATTATCATATATTTCAGTTGTGAGGGTCGGTTTTCACGCCTCTATGCCTATCATATCAGGTTATTGATGCATTTTACCAGGGTGAGGATGATGAAACTCCCTTATTTCATGTTCCGGAAGATCGAGAGAATGACCACTCTTGTGCAGAGGAAAACTCCTGAGCAGCAGTACAACAGTATTTATCACTATGCACTCATTAAGATCGTGGTTGTGCATCATCTCGGCTTGCAGGGTATTTCATGGGAGGATTTCATTTCTAATGATTTCTTCACAGCACCTCAGGTTCCTCCAAAGGTTTTTCATGATGCAGGTGAACCTTCATATTAGCATGGAGGTCAGGAGACAGAGACTACTAGTGTGCCGACGTATGTCACTTATCAGAGAGGCACTAGAGGATTATTTGTAGCAGCCCGACGAGTATTATCTCCACCTGGGGTGGAAGGGGTCTCGCTTCCATCATCAGCAGCACAAGTACAGGTATAGGATAGAGGTAAGAGGCCCATGCAGGATGAGGGGCCTTCAGGAGGCCAATATACAAGTTTCATACTCATTGATGAGGATTTGAACTCTCCAAGCTCAAAGTTGAGAGAGACTATTCAGGAGCAGAAGGCGGAGATAGACACCTTGACCGTCAAATTGAAAAGAGCCCAATGGATTATAAATTACCTTGAGTAGTGAAACAAACAGTTGGAAGATCAGCAAACAATCATGGAGTTGCAAAACATCCGTGAGAACCAGCAAGCTGCCCAAAGAAGCCAAACCGAGATGACATCCGTTGAGCGAGAGATTGAGGCTAATAGAGAGACTTGGCTTGAGATGGTCAATATTCATCTGGATAAGCTGTTGGAGAAGGCCAACAAGGAAAATAACATGCTCAGGCACATGAAGAATCATTAGTGGGCGAGGAATCATGTTTGCAAGGCGCGAATCAAGATCCTGAAGGCAAAGTTAAAGAGGGCATTAAAGCGTCGCAAAAGGCATGATAGACTCCAAATGTTGGCCAAATCTTCTTTGGCTCAGAATAGCGCTTGATGGTGGAAATTCAGCCCAAATTTCAAGAAATTTGGGAAACATTTTGTCAATTTTTATTTTTTTTGGCCTTAACATAGATTTTCCTGCCCGACGCGTAGCGCCACTTGGCGCGCGCTTATAATTGGCAGCTCCTCTTGAAGAAAACTTTGTATTTTTGGATTTTTCATAAAAAATTATGCATTCCTACCCATTACCTAAATATTTTGACAATTTTGGGTTGCCTGAAGGGTCAAAAACACCCTAAAAATGACCTTTCTGCCCTCTTTTGGACACACAGAAAGCAGTGTTGGGAAAACTCATTTTTGGAGGGGCAAATTGAAACCAAATTCAGAAATTCCAGTTGGGTTGGAAATTAGACAGGCAGAGCTTTCCAATGAGCTATCCTTCACTCAATTTGGACTCTGTGAAGGCCCTCAAAATCGGCTCCAAAGTGGTGCGACGCATAGAGATTTCAGGCGCGGCGCATTGGGAATTTTGGCCTAGTTTTCACTCAGTAACTCAGTTTTTCGCCTAGTTTTGGCCAGTTTGAATTTTTATCTCCAAAATTAAAGCTCTTGATGTAACTTGATGTAATTTCATGTTTTTTGATGTAATTTTGACAAATTTTCACTCATGTAAGTAGATTCATTCACCAAAAAGTGAATTGTAACTGAATGAATCAGTTTCCTATCTTATAGAGGCAAGTTGTTCCACTGACTATTTTCTAGTTCTTAGTTTATATCTTGTTTAAACAGCTCCTAAAATAGTGAGCTCGACCCCTAGAGGCATGGGGATGAGTTAGGCTTGTCTATATCTTGTATTTTCTCAGTCATTTTCAAGGTTGGACACTTGGGATTGCTTTGAGCTTCATTGTACATTTCATCTCTGCATTTTGGCAAAGGAATAGACTAGGGTTTGCAGCACTCTTTTGGATCCATGTGGCTCTATGTTTTGATGGTGTATTTCTCTCTGTGACTGTAAGTTTACTGAAGTTTCATGTGTATGATTTCCCTTCTCCTTTCTTCTTAAATTAAACAAACAAGTAATAAAGGTGGAATTCATTAGATTTGCAGTGCTCTGCCTTGAAGTTTTGTTTAATTTTCCATGTTTTCAACTAACTGAAGAGGATTCTTGAAACCTCTTTCCCTCTTCAACTCCTCACCAGTCTGAGCTATCCATTTCATTCAATTTGAAGCATCAAAACAATTTCCTTCCTTGCCCCATTTACCTCTCTGCAAGACTGATCATTTCCCGGACCCAAAATCCACCTTTCCCTTTGATTCCAACAAAAACCCCAAGATCAAATCAAACTCTTTCACATATATACCTAGCCTAAAATCAGCCTTTATTTCAAGTCATCTCAAGCCTTACTGATTATTTTTGCTGAGATTGACAAAGGAGAGAGCCCTCTCCCGATCTGGTAGGGCTAGCTACCAGATTAAGCGTGGTTTGATGTTACCCTAGACTCTACCTTTCTCAGCCTGAGGTAGATTTAGGCAATAACAAAGCACATTTTCATATATGATGGAAAATCGAGACAAAAAAAATTGTCTCCAATATTCTCTACTATGGTGAATTGACCATATCGAAGTGGTCGCAACTTCTTTCCTTCCTCTTTAATTATGTCCTTGATGATGTGGAGGCAAATTTTGTCCCCAACCTAAAATTTTTGATCGAGGGCGGAAACGTGAAGCTGGGTTACACTTTTGTGAGAATCGGGGGCAAAATTTTTTTTTCGGCAATAGTTCGGCCGAACCTTTTATAAAGTTCGGCCGAAATTTGTAATAGTTCGGCCGAACTATTTTAGTACGTTCGGCCGAACTTTTGAATCCGTTTATATTGACGGCACTGTGACGGCCCAGTAAACAGAATTTTTGCCGGAGGTTTGGAAAACCGGCAATGGTAGTTCGGCCGAACTCAGTTGAAAGTTTGGCCGAACTAATAGTTCGGCCGAACTTTTAAGTTCGGCCGAACTCCGTTTTTATAAATAAATCGCCCGCGAAGGTTGTCAGTTTACTGTTTTGATCTTTTTCGCGCGTCTGTTTGTTTTCCGCGCGCTGGGCGAGGTTCGCACGTCTGTTTGCAGGTCGAGGTTTTTTCACTGGGCGAGGTTTTTTCGCGCGTCTGTTTGCAGGTCAAGATTCTGCTGCGCTGGGCGATTTCCGGGCGATTGCTGGGCATCCGGTCGAGGTTCAACGTGCCAATACATTTTGAGTGGTAAGTCTTCAAACAACATTTTTAATTTCAAACTGTCATGAAAATATAATTTCAAAGTAATTTTTCAACCTGCATAAGGAAGCTTATCTAAACCCAGTCATAATGCAACGATAGATCTAAGCTTAGCTCCTCTCCCTATTTGTCTTGCTTGCTTTCGTATCTTTTATCCAATGTACCAGTCGCACTTAGTTATTGGAATAGATTCTATAAAAGCTTATCATTCAATAGTTTCATTCAATAAACTGCAAGAAAATAGAACTTAAGCATGTCTTGGTATTAATTTTCCTGTATTTTACAATGTTTGATTTAATAAATTCTTGTATTTTCCTGTATTTTATCAATTTGTAGAACATTCTTCCAAATTATTAAATAGCTTATCAAATCATATAGCATAGGTGGAAATCTTGATGTATTGTCACAATCAAGATCACATTCCAAGTCATATTTGCACTTATTCACATAGTGTTACTCTCGCAAAACAGAAGGGGCCATGAGTCTAATGATTAAGAAGTTGATTGAGTTGATTTTATCCAGGTCTACTTTTGTCATTTTGTGAGAAATAAGATTTGACTAGTTAGCATGCATTTTAAATTTATCAGCTAATATGTCGAGTAGTGAAAATTGCAAATTAGAATTTGTTTCTATTCTATCCAAACCCAGAACAAGGAACTGCTTTTCCTTATCAAAACAAAGGTTCTGTCCTAAAATTTGAAATTTGCAGATTCAGCTGCTAAGAAGATTAATGAGCACATGTTTTTCCGACCTCAACTATGGATATAAAGATCCAAATATGGTGTAAAATTAATCAGTGTTTTCATAATCATATATTGTCTAGTACAGTAAACAGTAAACAACAATGGCAGCAACCCCCCCATGTGGGCTGTGCCTCCCCAAATAGGGAAATTGTTACAGGTTTAAAAACAGAACTTCCAAATTTCAGAAAAGGGGAAACCGATGTAGCACATTGATTTAATTCACTATCTGGGGCCATGTCCAATGTTTTCCAATCTTGGGGACTTGGGGATTTGTAAACCCCTAAAATAGTCAGTGAAATCACAGAACCAAATTAAAATTTTCAGATCAGATGTTTATTATTCTATAAGATCTTCTATAACGAGTTGTACTTCTATGTATGAGCTCAATTTGATGTTCATGATCTCTAGCCAGAGGTAGATCATTTTAGTTCTAATGGAATATTATATTTCTACTCCACTTCCATCAATTAAATTTTAGCAATGACTCCACGACAACTCTTTTCTAGGAAATTTTCCCTTCTGTGTGAGCTGATCATTTGAGAAAGTGGAGAACTTAGCCCATTGAGTTCATAATCACTAGCATATAATTTGAATCTCATAAATAATTCATTATAGTTTGTATAACTATACGGAAAGTTCATAGTCATTTAATCCCTAGAACCACATCTACTTTTCCCAAAGGAATGGCATACATGGGGCTTGATAAGTTATAGTATCTAACTCTCCTATACTAAGTTTTATTTTTATAGTGTTGTCCTCCACAATAAATACTTCTTTTGTTAGCGACTGATACTTCAAAATTTTCCATTGGGCACACAAAATGACTCAAATACTTTCATAATCTTTGATCGTTGAACCTATGGATACTACCAAAACCAACAAGCGCTATGACTTTTTGATTCTTAATATATCTTATGATATCAGGGGTTTGACTTATCGATACACCTAGCAATGCGTGAACTAATATTTCATTCTCAATATCTTGATCTATGTTGAGCAAAAGTTCTACTAATTTTTCACTGTTCTTTTAGGTTCACAATTTCTTGCTCACTCATTTGTGGGGGCATTCCATTGATATTTTACATATCAATGGAATGCCCAACTCCTAGCATGGTTCCCACCACACCAACACAACTATTGGAGATTCAAATGACCTCACCACTTAGAAAATGATACGAAATTATTTCACCCCCTTGTACTAGAACAATACATAGAAAGAATAACATAATTAATAGAAGAGATAAAAATATGAATTAGAGAAAGGCATGGATCACATATTAAAGGAAATAATAGAGCTCATGTACAAATTTCCACATTTGTTGCATTTATGTGTGTCTAACATAACTCTACTTTCAACATCTTGCTTCATGCAACATGCACCATACTTTGAATTTGCAAAGACCCAGGAATTCTCCACCCCCCATTTAAATGACCCTACAAGTTGATTCTTTTAGTTTTTTGACTCTATAATCATAAACGTACGATTATGCATGACGGAGAATCTCTAGCGCTTTCCCTTGTTAATATATTTAACAAGGGAAAGCGCTAGATATTCTCCGTCATGCATAATCGTACGTTGGATTTGGTGATAATTGTCTCCATATTTTGGCTTTAGCATATATTGTGCAAGTGTACTTCAGAAGTATAAGAACCTCGATTGACATTTAATGCTTGTAATTTATCTCACAATTAATTTACCCATTAGGATGCTTTGACCTAGTAACTTGAGAGATGAAAAAGATCCTATCACATTAATGTGAGGATCCATTTTCACAATGAACATTAGGAAAAGACAATATTCATTGTAGTTGGTAATATAGTCAACTAGTATACTATTCAATTATTAACAAAGTTGATGAAAGAATGCAAGGAATTTAAGGTTGCATTTCAATTTTGAAAATTTTCTACAATAATTTTTGTAGGATAATTTGTTAATGCAAGTTTCCATAGTTATTTATAATTTTTATTTTAGAAAGAACCTTCAACCAAAAATACACAAGGTTAGTCCCCTGTGTGCCCTTTGAGACACATTAGGTCATCCCACCAATTCATGCCCGATGCTTCATGAGTTGAAGAGTATCCTTCATACCCCTTAAGCACCCCCATTTCTCCCCACTCCATCATGTGATGTTGCCACCTCATCACGTAATAAGGGTTTAAGAACCAACGACCTCTTGTCTATTTATGTGAAACACAAACATTATACACAACATTGTCTCAATCTCTGACGATTTCAAGATGTGCTGGTCACCATACATCATGCCTCAATAGTAGCACCACCACTTACACCAAAATCTTGTGACATCTTGTCACAAACAAAACCATCAAACTGAAAACACATCATTTTCTCCTTCAAAGAAAAAAAAATTCACATCATGTGAATATGTCCATGTACTCTTACATATTGGTGTACAAAACCATCAACCAAACAAGTTCACAAAACATGCCTCTTCAAACAACTGACTCTTAGCTCAAATAATAGAGCTCATGTACTTTCTCTAACAAGGGAAAGCGCTAGATAGTCTCCATCATGCATAATCGTACGTTGGATTTGGTGATAATTGTCTCCATATTTTGGCTTTTTGACCCGCAAAACATAATTATTTTAGAAGGGAGGGAAGGAGGGAAACCAATAGCTAATTCTTCTAACTAACCTTGACTAAAATGAGCTAAATTGTACTTTTATACGAACTTGATTTAAATTGTCCACCCCACATTAGGCACCAATGATTATAAGGTAAAAGTGGGGGTATGTATTAATCCTAGAATCATGCTTTACATAAGGTAAAAGTGGGGAACTCATGACGTGTACTATAGATAAAAAAAAACATTTACACTTACCAAAAAATATATGATAAAAATTGACAAACTACATACCCTTAAGCTCAAGGGGATATAGTACACGTAGCCTTCCATATAGATAATCAAAATGATTGTTCTAAGTCTCATGTTGCTTCTCATGTTATTTTATAAACCTTGGTTGGAAAGAAAAATAGGAGGGTTGAAATGTAAGAAATATAGAACATATTGGATTTAACATCCCCAAATTGGATTTTACTCTGAGGTATTGATTTTTTGAAATCTATTTTGTGAATGTTTACCAATAGATATACATCATGGAGGATGAAAGACGAAGATCAACCGAATCCCATATGGAGTCTCGGGGATCGGAGGATGTTCACGGTATTTAAATATAATCTTAAATCTACATACATGTGTGTACATATGGAATTGATTTTTTTACTAACTTTGTGAGTGAAATTAGTTGGTAACAAGTTTCATATTTTAATTTTTAGGAGGCAAGAGGAGAAGGCTTTCTACTCCATCAATGGAGTGTGGCCAAGGTTCAACCGGTCGAGGTAACATGGTGCCGGAAGGGGGTGATATTTATTCCCCCGAAGGCCAGCAATCAATGGCTGCTGGTTCTCAACAGGGTCGTTGTGGGTCTGGTTCTCAGCAGCATCATTCTGGGGCTGGTTCTCAGCAGGGTCGATGTGGGTCTGGTTCTCAGCGGCATCATTCTGGGGCTGGTTCTCAGCAGGGTCATGTTGGAGATGATGTTAACCAACAACATCAAGGTTGCCATCAATTTCAATATTTTTTCATTAAATTTTTACAACTTTTTTTACACATGTTTTTTCTAATATATGAAATTATATATATATTGATGCAGAGGCTCAAAATGTTCAAGCCAGTGGTCAAAAAAGACGCAGGGCAGCGCGCTACATTGAAGAAGAAGGCTGTCAACCTAGCACAACTTATCCGGCTGAGATTACTGATATACCATGGGAAAGCAACATGGCGGAATGCACCTTACAAAGGTGTGAAAGCCTTTATGCAAAATTGCAGACAGATCTCCAGGATTTGACTATACCTGCTGAGAGTAGACAAAGCCTACAGATAGTTGCACATTCATTGAGTGAAATGGTAAAAGTGTACAAAGATTTGGGTTCAACCACTGATTCGTTTGTAGAAGTGATGAGACAGAGAAGAGAAGCAGTGATAGGTCCCGATAAATGGCAGGACATAAAAAAACAAGTTTCAAAACAAGACGCTAAGTCAATGTTTAATTTTAAGGAAGGGCCAAAAAGAAAGATGTTGAAGGTGCAGTATTTCAAGCACCAAGACATAGCAAAATATTTGTATAGTCGACATCTTGCGGCCTTTGGAAGGCTTCCATGGAACGATGAGGTTCCTCTTTATTTTGCACAAATGTTTTATGCAGAATTTTTTAAGGGTATGAAACCCGACTACAATGATCTTCCTTCAAAATTTTTTGGCCCGGGGAGAGGTCGATTATGTCAATGTAAGGGCGCAAAGCGAGATGTGGAGTTGCCTCGCCCTGAGCCGCCATTGGTGAGTCGACCGTCTCGAGTCGAAACCTTGCGATCAGAGATGGATGCGACTTCTCAAATAAGTTGTGAAGCAAGAGATGTTATGATCGAAAATGTTCATAGCGGATTGAGTGGAGTCAATATTGGCTTAAATCGACAAAGAGCACGTGAAAATGCACGTGCCAATTTTGTTTATCATACAGATGAGGAGATTTACAACATGAATGTTGAAGATCTCCGAACATACGCAATAAATTGTCGCAATGGTCTGCAAGACCTAATTTTTCGTGAGGAAGAGGGCACCGGAACGGTATGTGTTAGTGACCTTAGGGTTTGAAATTATATTTACATATACATGTGTATGTACACATGTATACATTTATTTGTATGTGTACATTAATCTAACAAAAATGTATGATTATATGTTAAAACACCATTTACAGTTCTCAGGCATGATGCGTGATGAAAATGTTAATATTACGTTCGGGACCTCTGGCTCAAACGATGCAGATGGGTCTGCCCATCATGATATGTTGGCACATGTAAGTTAGTGTTTTTTAAGTGACTCTAAAATAAATAATTGTTGCCACACATGTACATGTATGTATATATATAATTCGATAAAATGTTTTAACAGGTACCGATTTCGTCTGATGTTTTTGGGATCCCGGTACCTTCTTCTTCTTTAGGAGATATACCTTCTACTTCATTGGGAGATGACCAAGTATGGACAAATTTTCGCAAGTTCAAAATTTATGTTACCTCAAAAAGTTCCATAAAAAATTGAGATATAGAGAGAGAGATCTATATTTTGAGTTATTTAAAATTTTTTGAATTTAGGTTTGTATAGAAGATTTTTTTAATCCGAGGACTTTAGCGATGGAGATAGGTACATCCACAGCATTTGAAGAAGTTGTCTTTAGTTCTTTTTTTTAATATTATTGTTCAAATAAGTTTATATATATGTACACACGTGCATTTTCATTTGAAAGTTTTAATTTATATAAATTATTTATGTATATATATATATATATATAAATTTATATTTAACTGTACATGTATATTGTACAGGTTACCACTACAGATGTTTCTATGGCAGATACTCTTCATCAAATGGAGAGGCAACCTTACGAGGTATTGCGCGATTTTTTTGTTATATTTTGTATTTTACATGAAGTTCTAGATATATATATATTCTCGTTAATTTTTAAAACTTCAAATTTTAATGTTCAAGTACATGTACATTGTGTATGTAGGTTTTCCCTTTACAAGGTAGCGAGCCAATCGGGACCCAGAGGCTAGATCTTCCATTTGACAGACAAGACATACAGTAGATTTGATTTTATTTCAAAATTTAGATGGTTTTAAAATTTGTTAAACTTGATACAGTTTGATACTTGAGTGAGATTTACAATTTTTGGACATATTTTATTACAATATGTTTTTTGGACATATTTTTGGACATATATATGTTAAAAGTTTTTGTTGGATAGTTGAATTATAATTGGCATGGCAGGTGATATTTTATGTTTTAAATGTTTTTGTTAGATAGTTGAATTATAATTGGCATGGCATGTGATATTTAATGTTAAATGTTTTTGTTAGATAGTTGAATTATAATTGGCATGGCATTTGAAGTTTTTAAAACTACATGAATGATGGAATGTGAACTTACATTTGCACATGTGGTAAATTGAAATGTTAAAGTTTGTAACAAGACAATCCCCATTGATTTCATTACATTATATATGTTGATTTCTGATTTGATATAATTGCATACATATGATGGTACATTACTTGTAAAGTCATTGGATTTCATTACATTATATATGTTGATTTCTGATTTGATATAATTGCATACATATGATGGTGCATTACTTGTAAAGTCATTGGATTAATAACTTGTTCATTGATTTCAATTTTCTTTGGATGGTTTTAGTACTTTTGGCATGTGAATGTGAAGTAATGTTGTCATTGAATTACATTTGACATTTGATATTTAATGTTAAATATTTTTGTTTGATAGTTGAATTATAATTGGCATGGCATGTGATATTTATTGTTAAATGTTTTAGTTGTATAGTTTCAAATTATAATTCTAATGGTATCTGAAGTTTTTAAAACTACATGAATGATAGAATGTGAACCTACATTTGCACGTGGTAAATTGAAATGTTACTTGTAACAAAACAATCCGCATTGATTTCATTATGTAGTATATGTTGATTTCTGATTTGATATAATTGCATGCATGATGGTACATTACTTGTAAAGTCATTGGATTAATAGTGTTCATTGATTTCAGTGTAAGCGCAAAAAATTATTGACAATGTAGAATGATTTTTGTGTTATAATAACTAAACCTAATAATATTGGAGAGCAAGAGAGACTTGAGGTATGGTGTTTGCTACAAGAGTTTGAGCTAAATATTTAAATGGTTTATCTATCTTTCATAAAATAGTTTAAGATTGATCACAAGAATTAAGAGTTCATGTCTCGGTCCATCATTGGTATGGTCCATCATAGAATGATCATCCATGTCAATGACTCTTAAGTCTATCTTTCCAAACCATGACCCTACTCTCACATGTGTGCTTTTCATGACACTAGTCGTGCTACTTTTATCCTTGAGTTGACTGCCTTGAAAGAACTCAACTCTTTCTCGATGCTAGCCTTCCTCTTTCTAAGAGATGAAGCTGCCTTTCGACTTAGGAAGCTATGGGTAGCCCCGTGTCTATCAAAGCAGAGAACTTTTTCCCATGTATGGTTGTAGACATGAATCTCAAGTCCAAGGAACTTTCATCATCATTCCTCCTTGTCTTGTGCCTTACTTTCGCAATCTTCTTCAACATTTCCTCTTCCAATATGTTTTTCGAACTAGCCCTTGGCTTAACAGTGCTTTTCACATATCTCTTCTCATGAAGCTCCATATAACAATTTGATCCTCGGCTTGCTTGAATTGGTTCAAGCTCTTTCTTTTTCGAATTCTGTCTAATTGCTCCAATACGACATATATTGACTCCTTCCAAACGAAGTGCACCAATCCTCTTAGTGTGGTCGTCTTCTTTTCCAAGTGTGCCAACACATGCATTTTCTTTCTTCAAACCAATAGGTTTCAGATCAAGAAAGTCCCTCTTGATCTTATCTTCCATGTTCTTGACTTTAGCCTGCAACGTGGTGCTTCTTTCCTTCAAGTGAGCCCTTTCCATAAAGAGTTCCTGAAGTCTTTGTTCACCCTGTCGTATCTCCATGTCAAGCTTTTCAATTTCAGCAGTTTGTCTAGAAAGTCCATCCTTGGAATTTCTTGCATGAAAAACCAAGTAGGTTGAACCAACGTTGGTCTAGTGCATTGGAATTCATTAAAGAATTGGTCATTGGCGTTGCTTCAAGCTAGGAGTGAGCATCGTCACCAACCTACATTGAATATTTTACACTCCCTATGGTGAATGATACTTTAAATTGATTGACAGTCTAAGACTTTCGAATTTTTTCGAATGCCAAATGATCTTACAAAGTGAGTATTTATAATATTCTAGTAGGTCATTCGGCGACAACTTTTACCAAAACCTTGAAACGACTTTGGCGTGTGATATTTAATTTGTTAAATGTTTTTGTTGCATTGTTGAATTATAATTGGCATGGCTTAACAATGCTTTTCACATATCTCTTCTCATGAAGCTCCATAGAACAATTGGATCCTGGGTCTGCTTGAATTGGTTCAAGCTCTTTCCTTTTCGAATTCTGTCTAATCGCTCTAATACGACATATATTGACTCCTTCCAAACGAAGTGCACCAATCCTCTTAGTGTGGTCGTCTTAGTGTGGCGTGTGATATTTAATTTGTTAAATGTTTTTGTTGGATTGTTGAATTATAATTGGCATGTGGCATGTGTAGTTTTTAAAACTCCAGTTTTGGATGGTTTCAATCTACATTTTGCATGTGATATTTAATGAAACTTTAAATGTTAAATGTTTTAATGATGCACAATATATAATCGAAAGGGTTTTAAGACTTAAAGTTTTGGATGGTTTCAATTTAAAACTTAAAGTTTTGGATGGTTTCAACCTACATTTGCACATATGGTAAATTGAAATTATGAACTACTTGCAACAAGACAATCCCCATTGATTTCATTGTATATGTTGATTTCTAATTTGATATAATTGCATGTATGATGGTACATTACTTGTAAAGACATTGGATTAATAATGTTCATTGATTTTACTTTAAGCACAAAAAATTATTGATAATGTCTAGAACGATTTTTGTGTTATAATAATTAAACCTAATAATATTGGAGAGCAAGAGAGATGAGGTATGGTGTTTACTACAAGAGTTCGAGCGGGGCATTCAGTGACAACTTTTACTAGAAACTTGAAACAAAGAGAATCTATCTTTGGCTAGGACATCATGTAAGATGTTCGACATAAACAGTAAAATTGTACTTAAAAGCCGAGATTCGGGCAAGTGGGGACAACCACTTGTTATCTCGTCCCTTGGAGGCTAGGCCATATGGGGACCGAATCTGACTTTACAAAATAAAGTGAAATAGTTTGTACCATATAGTCGGAGAACATATACAAAAACAATTAATATACAAGAACAATTAATTTCATTCTAGAATATATATATCCAATACATATTTAACATTTTTAATCAATGCACATGTATAGAAAAACTATTTTCAGTGGAAATTAGAGCACGTGCTTGTACCCAAACAATTTGTAACATTTGCAAACCACAAATAACATAAGCAGTTCAATTTTTAGTTGAGTACTGAAAGGTTTAAAAGATAATAAATTGTTGTCCCGACACTTCACTCAAAAAAATTCTAATGGAATTCCATCCTCAATAATCCGTTCATGATCGGATTTTGACATTTTCCATTTCTTAATTTTTGATTTTTTTCTTTGATTGAACTTCTATCAACTTTATGCGTGCTGCACACACCAAGTGACTATATTGACAACTTATGGAATCAGGTTCATAGTCTTCGAAGTAAACAAAGTCTCCACTTTCACGAGTTTGTTTGAAAAAATAACCTTTCAGTATAATAGACCCTTTGTCATACTGAAATCCGTGATCATTATAGTCTTGGAATAATTTCATTTTTTGTTCAGTGCAACGCATCAAATAATACTTCACATTTTCATCGTTGTCAATAGGTGCAATTACAGCAAAAACATCTCCTGCACAATAAAATAAATTTAACATTTAGTTATGCATATTTAAATTTAAATTTGTAAATCTTTAAATCATTAAAAAGTAATTCAATTGTTACCTTCTCTAACAAGATCAGAAACTCGATCACCATCGGATGATATTGTAGTTTCCTCTGATTCCATTTCTTCAATCATTGCAACAGACATTTTTCCCTTTGTATTTAGCTCTGTATGTTTCCAATCGTTCACATACATTTTTTTTTCACAGATGTCATTGGATTTTGTGTTGTCTATGTAAACATCACAAAAACAAGAATATTTTCTTTTATCCAATGCAAACACATTTGTGGACAATTTTGTTTGAATTGAATGCAATTTTCGAGTCCCTTTTATTGTTCCAACTTCATTTCCAATTGATCTATTTACATCTCCGATTCCAATATGCCAGAAAAACCTTTATATGGAAAATTAGAAAGAATTTGTAAATATGATATCAAAATACAATTAAAAATAATCATTGCATGATAAATGTACAATGTTTAAAATTAGATTACCAATATAAATTAAATTGAATGTACCTTTTCACTTCTCGTGATGGGTTAATCTCATGGCTTAGAGCATTTTTGCACCATTGAACAACTTCTTCAGCGTTTGCAAGTCGGCGTGCAAAGTGGTTCATTTGATATCTTCGAAGTACTCGTTTTATGCATGCTCCCGCACCGTCATGTTCTCCTTTTCCATGGCCAGTCTCAAAGAAATTCCAACAATGTTTAATGCAGGTTTTCTTATGAAGACGACACAACCAAAAAAATGATCGTGCAGATTTGAATTGACCTGCGCATCCGTCTGACCATATCCAATGTTCATTGAATGTTATTACACGATTTTTCAATGAATCATAAATTTTTCCAAAACAATGTTGTACAAAACATGTATCATGCGTACGATCGTCACTGATATAAAAATGATATTCTTTAATGATATGTCGATTTTCACTCGTGTTTTCTATATGATCGACATTTTGTTCAGCATGTCTATATAGAATATGGACGAGCATGGAGACTTGGTCAGAGTGATAGTATTCACTCTGAATTTCTTTTTGTGGAACAAATGTGTAGTTTTCTGCAAAATCAATCACCGACAAAATGGTTCCTGGTGGAAAAACTTCACGAGATTTTTTGAATTGCAAGTCTTGCCATCGAGCTCTATGGGAATGCATGGTGTATTTGTAAATTTCTGCTTCAAACTTTCTAAAAAAGTCTATTAGAAAAATTTCGTCTTCTCGTAATTCGATTCTTTTAACACTATCTGCACTTTGAATCGATGTACTGGTATATTCGTATCTCTTCCATTTCACTCTCATGTTGGACAATGATTGATCATTTATATCAATACGATATTTGTTTTGAAATTTAGTCAAATTTCCACAATCATCGCATTTTTTACCACCAACACATTTCTTTTTGTAAAATAGTTCATCGCTTTTTCTTTCACATAGAATTTGAGATATGAATTCGCGGATAGTGGAAGGAGGAGGTGAATCCTTCCATAATGTTCTACCGAAATCAAGGAATGTGTCATAATATAACTCAAATTCCACATGATAACGGCAACAACAAGTGTCGCGTACGATGATAGGTTTTACATACCATGGTTTTTGTTGAACAAAAGCACTGAGTGAAACTTGAATTTGACGATTCTCTTCTTTGAACTTGTTGAATAACTCTATTTGAGTGGTTTCCAAGAGATGTTTTTCATGTTCTTCGTATTGATTTCGTGCTATTCTTCTTCGCATCACATGTCTTGCAGTGGGTGAAACAAGCGAATTGTTCTTCCAATATTCATATATTATTTTTTTAACATCTTCTCCAAGTCTATCTTTGTATGGTTGCCTACAAATAGCTCTCCAACAAGCGAGTTCATCATTTACGTCTATTTGCAATCGAAATTTTCGATGTTTGTGCAGAGTTTTTCGCGAGGTTCCCAGTGCTCGTGCCATAGATGTTAGATTCAAACGATTCTCTTGAGTACTTGGTGAAACCATTGCCATTTGTATTCCTCTACGTATATTTGAAACATTTTTATCTCTAGATCTCCTAATTGACTCTATAGCACTACCCATATTTTTTATAACCTCTTCTTTCATTTTTTTATCTTTGGTTGATTTTCGAATACCCAATAGTGTCGTCGCTTCTTTTAATTTCCTTGATGATAAGAGACATTTCAACATTTGAGCTTGAACTGTCACCTCAGTTTTGAAAAACATTTCCAAAACTTTCTCGACACGATATCGTATAAAATAGTCAGGTTTTTTATCTCCATATGTGCGAGTGTCGACATTTTCTAACATCTCATTATCGATAGTGATTTCATCTGTACATATTCGAAAAAATAGTACATATTCAATAAATAACTAAATTAATAAATATGTCAATAAATATTAGGAAAATTTTAAATATATCAATAGATCATAATATCTACATTTACATACCCGATTCAATTTCTGCTTGAGGTTGATTTTCTTCTTCAATATTTTGAGGAGTATCTCTGTCTGTTTACATTAAACAAAACATTTTTCAAACTAGTTCATCAAATAAAAATTAAGCTTCACATTTTACATTGGGAAAACTTTAAAAATATATCAATAGATCATAATATTTACATTTACATACCTACTTCAATTTCTGCTTGAGGTTGATTTTCTTCTTCAATATTTTGAGGAATATCTCTGTCTGTTTACATCAAACAAAATATTTTTCAAACTAGTTTATCAAATAAAAATTAAGCGTTACATTTTACATTAGGGAAATTTTAAATATATATCAATAGAGCATGTAATATTTACATTTACATACCTGCTTCAATTTCTGCTTGAGGTTGATTTTCCTCTTCAATATTTGAGAGAGCCTCTAACTTTCTTTTGCGATATTGTCTCGTCTCTTCTCTACGTTCCTCGGGCTTTCTTTTTCGATCATATTTTCTCACAAAAGTTCTTCGATTTCCCATGATAATAGGGTATGAGGTTTAAAAAATTTCCTTTAAAAAATTAGACAATAACTCAATTACAAACAATATCACAAAAGATTTAATTTAAAAAAATCTTTTCTAAAAAATACGTAATCCAATCCAAAACACGTACATATCTCTAAGAAAAATCACACCGCCTCCAAGAAATGTCTTCCAAAAAAATTCTTTAAATCTTAAAATGTAAAGAAAAATTTTTGAACAAAAAGCTCAAAAGATTTATTTCAACACAAAACACGTACATACCTCAAAGAAAAATCACGTCGCCTCCAAAAATGTCTTCCAAAAAAGTTTTTTAAATTCAAACTTTGAACCTCCAAGAAAAATCACGCCGCCTCCAGAAAATGTCTTCCAAAATTTTTTTTTGACCCCAAACTTTGAAGAAAAAATTTTGAATTCAAAACAAGTTGTAAGATGAAATGAAGTGCGAAATGTGCGAAAATTGTGAATCATTTCGCGGCAATTTATATTGACCGCGAAATGTGTGTTTTGTAGGGGGCTCCACAAAAAATTCCGGCCGACGGAAAATTACACAATTGTTCGGCCGAACTTTTGATAATAAGTTCGGCCGAACTATTAAGGCGTTAGTTTTAGCGGCCCATAAACGGAAAATATAGTTCGGCCGAACTGTCGCTAATAGTTCGGCCGAACTATCGCGTCACTGATTACGCAGAGCCAAGCTCTGAAAACGGTTCTGCAACTTTGGACTGATTAAACTCCATGAAAACTTGTTAATTAACTGTCGGAACCAAGACAAGCATTTTCAGAATTGAATCTACTTTCAAGAAATATAAATTTTATGAAATTTCGTAAACGTTTATTAATTTTAATTATTTTTCTAATAAAATGAGTGCAAACAATTTTTGAGGGTCATCGTGATTCAGTGAAATCAAAATTTTGTATCTCCCAAAATACATTGTAAAAAAAATTTAAAAAAATATGGAGCATTACATTGGTCCGTTCACTGTAATGGGTAGCTTTTAGATTTTTAGTTTATAACTTGTATGTTAAGAAATTTGTTGCCACACGAAACATATAAAAAATACGCAGTTTTTCGTATTAGATCAGTTCAAAAAATTCTAGTAATTATGATATGCATCCATTGGCTTTGTAAATATGACGAAACCAAAGTAGACTCTGTCTAGATTGTTGTAACACATTTTGTTTTTTCAAAAACAAGAATTTTCACTGAATACAACGTTGCCACATAACATGACTACTTATGAATTCTTTGATTGTTAAGAAACACACACTCAAAGAAACGCTAAGTTGACATATCAAATCCGCATAAAAAATTTTCAAAAAATAAGTAATAGAAAGCTAACAAAATTTCTCACAACTTTTATTTTTACCGCAAAATGAAATTCTACACGGAAAAATTGTTATAGTTTGCAGAAAGTTGAAGAACCCAAAAAAATGAAAAATTTTTCTCAAAAAAGGGCAAAAAGTGTAACCCAGCTTCACATTTTCACCCTCGACTCAGTGCTTGTCATGGTGAGCTTTGTATCGAACTTGAATTTTCTCTAACTGCTCTTGCATTGCCTGGTGAATCATTTGTATCCACGGAATGAACTTTTGTGCTTTGTCCTTATCATCTTACCCAATGGAATATTCATTTTTCCCAAATACCATGTCTAAGGGATCCTTTGGAAAATAACCAAAGCATGTCTCGAACATTGAGCTTTGAGTGGATGAATGCACTGCTCGGTTATATGCATGTTGCACATAAGGAATATTCTCATCCCACAACTTGGGATGCTTTCTGCCATAGCCTCAGAGTAAGTGTATCACATTTTGATAAATTGATCCACAACGACATACAAATAGTCATGACCTCTCCTAGACAAAGTAAAAACTGTGTACAAAAGCCATTGACACACTTTCTCATGGACGACTCGGAATAGGGAGTGGTGTGTAGAGCCCTATTTTTCTATTAGAGGGATTTTAAATTTAACACAACGCACATCCCTTTGCATATCGAGTCAGAATATTTTTCATGTGAGGAAAAAATAAAAACCTATGTAAATTACACAAACTATTTTCTACACCAAAATGACCTGACACAAGAGAGATATGTGCCTCTCTAATTACATTTATCCTTTCATTCATGGGAATACAAATTTTTCCAAAGAATTATTTGCAAGATACCTGAGATCCATGGGTTAGTTTTGCATAAATCTCCTTAAAATCATCATCATCATCATCAACAACATATTGTTTAGAATAAGTTTCAAAAGATAAATAATCATTCTTCAAAACTATAGATGTTGAAATGGGAGGGCAAGAAAGCATATCTTCCACTTTGTTGTTGGTGCCCTTCTTGTATTTTATCACCAAGTGAAACTTTCAGAGGAATCCCATCCATCTAAAATGACATGATTGTTGAAGCTTGGTCTACGACTGAAGGAACTTCAAGGGTTGGTGATCTATGTGAATGATCATTTTCGTTTAGATCAAGTAGTGTTTCCACCTCTTCACGCTTTGAACCAAGGCATACAACTCCTTTTTGTATGTGGGATAGTTCACAACATCTTGGGAGAACATCTCTAAATGGTAACATACAGGTTTCCTTTGTTGCATCAATACTTCTCCCATGGCGTATCCTCTAGAATTTTTCTTGATCTCAAAATATTGTTTGAGGTCTGGTAAGGCCAAAATGGGTGCGATGTTGATCTTCTATTTCACTGTATCAAAGTATTTTTGCTTCTTTCCTCCCCACTAAAATGTTTTCTTCACACTCGTCAATGCATGTAAAGGAGATGCAATGATAGAGAAGTTGGAAATGAATCTTCTCTAGTATTTTAATACACCTAAAAAGCTATGAACCTCGGTAACATTGGTGTATATTTTCAATTTTCCACCACCGAAAATGTGACCCAAGTAAACCAAAGAGGTCTTACCAAATTCACACTTCAACATTTTGACATACAATTTTTCGTTTTTCAAAACATCAAGCATCTTATTAACATGACACACATGATCATCCCATGTCCTACTATAAATAAGAATGTCATCAAGATACACAAGTACAAAATCATCAAGAAAAGGCCTGGAAATAGCATTCATCACCCTCATGAATGTAGCCAGAGCATTAAATATATAGAATGACATCACTAGCCATTCAAACAACCCTTGTTTTGTCTTAAATGTAGTTTTCCATACATCCTGTTCTGCAATCCTGACCTGATGATAACCACTACGCAAGTCTAGTTTTGTGAAATAGACAAAATTCTTCAATTGATCTAATAAATCATCAATGCAATGGAGAGGGTATAGATTCTTCACCTTGATTTTTTTGAGTGCCCTGTATTATATGCACATCCTCCATGTGCCATCCTTTTCAGCATCAACAAGATAGGTGAGCCGCATAGAGGAGAACTTGGTTTTATGCCCCCTTGGTTCAACAATTCTTGCACATGTTTTTTTATCTCCTCCATCTCAATGGTTGACAACCTATACACACCAATGTTGGGTAAAGGAGCACCTTGATGCAAGTGAATCTCATGTTGGATCTCACACTTTGGAGGAAACCCAATTAGTTCCTTAAAAACCCATCATAGTTAGAAATAATTTCACATAATTCCTTTTTATGAGTAGGATCACAACCTTTGAAAGTATCAAATGTCTCCGAAATTTTTTCTCTCACAACCATGAACATGCACCCTTTGCTGGAATCCACCAACCTCTTCATATGACCTTCACTTACAATACTGGCACTAACTTGGGTGCGATGAGCTCTAAAATGTATTCCACCCCATATTTCATGAGATGATACTTGTTTTCATGATGAAAGAAGACTTATTTCATGTCATATAAAGATGAACTTCCCAATACAATAACACAAATATCCAAGGGTACAACATCAATATCAACTTCATCAACTAGTTTGGATGCAATCAAAAATCTAGCTCAACCCTGATTGGTTACGTGTATTTTTTCTTTATCACATACCCAACCAAGACGGTAAGGTTTCAGATGAGGCTTGGTTTCTAATCCCAATTTATCCACCAAGGATTTTGAAATCAATTTTTCTTGTGAACCCAAACAAAACAAGGCTTCCACTTTAGTATGTTTTATTATGAATCTAATATGGAACAATTCAATTCCCTTCCGTTAATTAACAAGAGGGTCATTTGAAGAACTTGTACTTTCATGCGATTCAGAATTTTCATTAGCATGAAGAGAAAGCCTTACCTTATGTTCCCATTGTTGTGATCAATGTCTCATCGCCGAAATTGGATCCAAAGTCCTTCTCCACAGTTGATCCCATATTTTTCTTTCCCTTTCCACCAAATCACTTTGTCTCCAGCCCTAGATGAAACTTCCAACAGTTTTCATTATCATGGCCTTCATTCTTGCTATGTGTGCAAGATGGCTTTAGCTCCAGATGCAACTTACAATAGTTTTCATCATCATGGCCTTCCTTCTTGCAATGTGTGCAAGATGTCTTTGCTCCTTCCTCATTCTTGGTTGTAGTTTCCTTCTTGTCCTTTCCCTTTCCTTTTCCTTTGAACTTGTCATTATGAGGATTGAGATATTATTTCTTTAACTGATCTTCTTGGTCATTATTGCCCCTGATTCCAAGTTTAATGGCCTTCACACCCACCGTATCAATATTAGTAGGCTAAAATAATAGCAAATAATTTATGATGTAACTATGTAAAGCAACAATATACTTTGTTACATTTTTAGGTGAATCAAGTGGAATTCCCAAATTCAATTATTTTTTTCTAAATTCTTCTGTGAAAATTTATACATTTTGATGCTTTCCTTGTCTTAAATATTTACATCCCATTAAAGCCTTTTTTCAATAACCCAAAGGATAAAATTGATAATTTAATGCATAAACAAAATTGGACCAAGAAGAAAGGAGATTACCCAAGTTTTTGTTGCTTTTATGCAAATTTCTCTCCCACCAAACGAGAGAGGTGCCACTCAGTCAAAGGGATTCTAATTGGATCTTTGCATCATAATCCTTGATCTATTGAATTCACAACTAAACCTCGATATGTATAATCCAATTGTTAAGTTTCTCTGCATTACATTCTCCATTTTATGTGAGAAAATAAAACTTTACATCTAGCTTTAAAAATGGTTTCTTAGATGTATGTCTATTATGTCGGTTACAATGATGAGAAGATAAAGAAGAAGAATAACTTCCATGGGTAGATGGAGCGGGAGGAGGATCTCCTCCTCAATCTTCATGGTGTACTAATGTGTGATCCTTGGGCTCTTTCTTCTCACGCTTGATTGTATTCTCATATTCTGTAAACAACTTTTCAACTTTGTCTGCCATTTTGAATAAGATCTTGCGAAATTTTTTCTCTTATTCATCTTGTGCATCATCATCTACCATGTTGCATTTTTCGTGATACACACCCCACTTCAAAATCAAAGGATTTGATTTTTGCTTCACCTTTTTGGAGCTTGTTACTCATTAGCATATACTCATGCAATTTTTACCGAGAAGACCTACTCTGATATAAAACTTTATCCATGATATTTTAAATTCAAGGATGAATTCATAATTGCATATAACATATAATATTAACCAAGTAACTTAAAACACATGAAAATAAGTGGAAACATAGGCAAACATGAGATCAAAGACACAACTATTTTATTATGGAGTTCACCCAGTGTGGTCTACGTCTTTGGGACCTGCTCAAATGTGGGGATACATTCTTTCATTAAGTGGCATTAAAGAAATCAGTTACAAGAAAATTTTATAAAAAATGACCCTTATACCTCCAATCCAGATGATGGCCTAAAAATGGAGAACTGAGCCGGATAAACAGATGTCACCACTATATTCGTGTCGCGAAATCATGCAAAATAGACTATAAACTTGTCCAATTATAATATCCGCACCTCTAGCCCTCTAATAGAATATTTTCAGCATCTTAATGATACCCTCATTTAGGATTCCACACCCCAGGGTCGCTCAGGCTTGTGCTTCTCCTCCACCGCTCTACCTTGGTCGAATGGAAAAATTGGTTCTTATTAGTGTTTTCAGTGGATTTTATAAGATAGGGTTGTTTGGCCCATTGGAAAAGTGTTAAACTTGGTGGGGGAGGTCGGGAGTTCCAACCCCCACCCAACCGAACTTTGGCATGCCACTTTTTTTTAATACATTTCAGTTTTATTTAGTTGGGGCCTCTCTAGAGGTGGATTCAAGCCCTGCCAACCTCGTTGGTTATGAAATATGGCACAAATATATATATATATATATATATATATATATATATATATATATCGAAATATGATCGACTTATTTATTCCCTTCCTGCATGGAGAGGAACTAAACATTGATGGAATGAACAATAAAAAAGGGTTTCTCCGAGGATTTATATTGCCTCGGATATTGTCTAGCAAATTTCAATCTTTCTATCTGTGCTTTTTTCTTCGAGCGGGTAACTCAGCCTATAGAATCAATAGTAATGTTTCCTTATCAATTCCACCCTTTTAGTAGCAAATTGATATATATATATATATATATATATATATATATATATATATATATATATATATATATTGTATGTGTCGTGGGGTGTGGCAAGGGTGGTAGCTCGCCATCCTAGTTATATATATTTTTTGTTTTTTAAAATAACAATAGTCATTTTTGATCCACAGAAAAATAAGGAATATTAGGAAAATTAAGTAGTCAACAAATTCACTCATTCTGGTGGCCATATTCTACGCATCAAGATGCTGCCAAATTGTTGCCTCATTAACGCTACCAATTGGCCAAGTTTTACCAGAAATTTGACCATCTCTAACTTGAGCATACAAACTCGGATTTGAGTGTCATTCGCACTGTTGGAATCAAAGCGATGAGCACTACGATCTGGTCTTAGTTTCACTTCCATCTGATGACTTTGTTTTTTGAGTTATTTTCAAGCTCACTTGTATTTCTGGATCCTCCCAGATCAAGGGCCCATCCAAACTAGCTCGTTCTCCCTCTGTCTATTATATTTTGTGATAAGTAAATGGTGTGATTAATGTTTCTATGTGAATTTTTTCTTGTAAGAGGCATGCACGATTGGATAAACCTTTTGTGTTTTCTTTTGAAACAAGTGATAGAAGTTCAGATCTGGACTCTTACATTCTTGCTTTTATGTTTGGGGTTTACTTTTTAAAAAAAATTCTTTATCATTGAAGATTTTTTTATGATCATTGTAAGTTACAGTAAGGATTTGTATTTGGAAAGTTCCTTTCATTTTCAAATTCATATCTTTAGTTTCAATATATTCTATGGTGCACACAACTATTTTGAGTTAAGATCTTCATAGGGATTAATTAGATCTTGCTTGGTGATTGATACATTTATTCTTTAAATAATTTTCACACAACAAGTGGGTGAAAACCCTTGTTTTGGTGCATGTAGATATTTGACAACGTCAATGTGCAAGTGCATTTTTTCTCTTCTGAGAACCTTATGTTTTAATATTTAACCATATTCTTTTGGTCCTGTTGGAGGTACATTTTCCTTTAGCTATTCGGGAATTTTAAGTGTAGGAACAAAACACCATCATATTTAATTAAAATGAAGCTATTAGTTGAGTTTTCTTTGCAAAGTTATATGCACTGAATCCTACCTTAAACATAGTGTTAATTAAACCAGAACAAGTTAGATATATTTGTGAGGTGATATTTCCATTTATGCATAAGAGTTTAACATTTCCTTTGATATTTGATAAATTCTTTAGGTTCATGCATTCAAGGTGTGATGAGTCTAGGGGTTTTATCTTAATTCAAGTAAGGTTTCTTTCCACAATATTTAAGTTTGGACTTGTTGCACAATTTTTTTTTCTAGTACTAGAACAAATTGTTTTTCTTCAGTACAAGAACAAAGTGCAGGAATTTTTTTGTCTTTTCCTGTATAGGAACGGAGTGCAGGAATAGATTTATATTGGAAATTATTTATGTTTTTAAATGGTTGATCTTGCATGGTTTGAAATGAACCCTGGATTTCTTTTTTATTGAGTTATTTCTTTCATGTCACTATTTATTATTTTTTTGAGTGAAGATTCAGTCTCTAGATTGGTACGGTGTCATTGTGTTGATAATACAGGAACAAAATTGCAAGGATTTCTTTACAGTTATGATTTTTTCACCTAAGTGATTTAATTGTAGGAATAAAGATAATTATTACAAAATTAATCCAGAATCCTTGGAATTTCCTTTGCTACTCCTCTAAGCTTACAAAGCCCTAGATTGATGATTAAGTG
This sequence comes from Pinus albicaulis, assembly GCA_034641835.2. Lineage (NCBI taxonomy): Eukaryota > Viridiplantae > Streptophyta > Pinopsida > Pinales > Pinaceae > Pinus > Pinus albicaulis. The sequence continues at coordinate 218,787,527 of CM076572.1, forward strand.
TTGAGAAATTGAAGTTCAATTCCATTGCCCAACAGTGCCTTTAATTCCTTTACAGTCTTTGCATAATCACCTCTGAAGGTCGATCTCAATGTCATGATGTTATCCCTAATATTTTAATGTTATGGTTAGAAGTCTAGTCTCAAGAATTTATGTTGAAAATTTTTTATTTTTCAATTTATTTAAAGCTTGAGTGAACTTAAGACCTGGCATCTGAATCAGGTTGATCTCTTGGTAGACTAGTATCTAGACTGGATACCCTTTACTAATACATCGTACTATTTTTTTTTTTTGATAGTCTGGGGTCTCTAGTTCGATGGGTTTTGTGCACCTTTGGAAAACCACGAGATACCAATTTCACCAACTATGTTTGAGAATGGTTGAATTGTACCAGAGATCCAGGGTGGGACTCGAAAAAGGCGAAGCAAAGGCACGATACCATATTTCCCTGCAGGAAGATATTCTATTCATAATATGGAGCATTTGGGAGTGGTAGAGATAGCCATAGGAGTAAATTTTCTATATTGGATGAAGTCTATATGCTTATTTAGAATTGTGAGTGATCCAGGTTCATCAGGGTGTAGAAGTGGCACACGATGTCCACTGTGGAATAACCCTAGATTTGAGTCTCCTTGCCAAGCTATAATATATCTAGGGATCTAGGGGTTTGTAAAAGGGGAACATTTGTGTGCACCCCAGATTTCCCCTGATCCGTATACAACTAAGAACAATGATAAAACATGAAATGGTGTGGGCCTTATGGGACCCATGAGATGGGGTGAGGTGGAAAGCACCATGGAGGCCTGGTATTAGCCACAAAGATGCCATAATGGTTCCACATGTGATGCAGGGTCTGCTTAGGGTGAAGTGGAAAAGCCACATAAGACACATGTGGGTCACACGTGGTGGTCCCTTGCTGAGTTGGCATCATTTAAATGGTTAAACTTTAAAAATGGAATAACTCTCAATCCGAGAGTTGGATTGAGAGAAAATTTATATCTTTAGAAATCTCTCGATGAGTTGGAAATGATTGTGATATTAGTAATTAATTCCACAAATTTCAGCGAAGAAGTATTTTTAGTAACCTTGTCTTCATAAAAAAACCATGGAGGTTGGGTTAATTCATAAGTAACACCTTCCATAGAATAAGAAGGGTTAAGGGGGTGGGAGGGAGTGTTACAAAGAAAGGGAAGCGAGTTAGATTATTTAATTTTCATGGTAAACTATATTTGAGGGGAGATTATATTTAGGTGGAAAAAAAGGAGTTATAGGTATTTAGGCCATGGGGCCAAGACTCAAAGATATCATGAAAAAAATTTAACCAAAATTTCGATTTAAGGTGGAAAGTGTTGAGGGATTTGGATTCAAAGTGCTCCTTACACATGTTTTTAACTAGAGGTGATAATGAAGAAGCCATGGTAGTGCCTTCAATTTTTCGTAACATCTTCCTTTATAGGAAAATAACATGGAGGAAAGATAGAGGTTGAATAGGTTTAGGGTCTCATGAGTGACCAGCTAAGAGATGAGTCTAATGGTTTCAAGGACTTAGCTTTTAGTAAAAAGTGACACAACATTGAAACTAATTATAATGTCACGTTCATCAAGTTGGAGAAGTTTAGTTTCTTTAATAAAGTATTAGGAATATTTGATAAAGGGAGGGGTAAGGGAAGTAAAGGTTATAATTTTAAGGGTTAATAATTTGGGAAAGGGCATAGGTAGGTGAACCAATGGTGTTGGTAATTGTTTTAAGGGGGATATTTTTTTATGACTCTTGGTTTACCCATAGATTCTGTGGGTGCGAGGGTTTTGTGGAAGGAGTTGTTTCTGAAATTTTGGAGGGAGGGAGAATTATTTTAATAGCTTGGGAGATCTGGGTGGTGATGGGTTCTTAATTATTTCTTGTAGTTGTAAACATTTATATGGAGCACCTTGAATATGAAGCCCTCAATAGTTTCCACCTTAAACGCAAATTTTGTTTCAGGTTTTTTGATGATACCTTTTTGGTTTGTCCCTGTGGCCTCAATACCCTTAACTCCTTTCAAAGTCCACCAAAATAATATCTCTCCTCAATTCCAATTCACCATGGAAATCCAATAATCTAACTCACTTCCCTTTCTTGGTTTCCTTATCTCACAGAAGTGGCTTTAGTTTTTTCGTAACATCTTCCTTTATTGGAAAAGAACATGGAGGGAAGACAGGTTGACGAGGTTTAGGTTCTCAAGGTTGGCCAACTTGGAGATTAGCCTAATGGCTCTAAGAATAATCTTTTTATTAAAAAGGGACACAACTTTGAATCCAACCATAATGTTGTGTTCATCAAGCTGGAGAAGCCTAGTTTTTTTAATAAATTCTGAGGATTATTTGACAAAGTAAAGGGTAAGGATAGTAAAGGGTTTTAGTTTAAGAGCTAAAAATAAGGAAAGGGAATAGGTATGTGAACCAATGGCACTGAAAATTTCTCCATGGGGAATATATTTTTAATGAATCTTGGGTTGCCCATATATTGCAAGGTGCGGGGGTTTTGTGGAAGAGATTGTTTTTGAATGGTTGGGGGAAAGGAGGAGGATTTAATAGCTTGGGAGATTCAAGTGGTGACAGGTTATTCATTATCACCTATAGTTGCAAACATTTACAAGGATCAATTTGAATCTGAAACCCTCAACAACTTCCACCTTAAAATAAAATGTTGGTTTAAGTTTTTTGATGATACCTATGTGGTTTCGCTCAATAACCTTAACTCCTTTTTACTCCACCTAAATAAAATCTCCTCTCAATTCCATTTCACCATGAAAATTCAACATAAATGTATCTTCGTACCAACTCTCACCATCATCCTGCCCAAAAACTAGGTGTTCTCAACACCTTAACCACTAGAGTTGTTTGAAATTCTACACCCAAATTTTTTGAATTGGAAAAAGGCCATTTAACTAAATCCATACTATCAAATGTCTACAACCTCCCTTAAATAAAAAAATCGTTATGATCTACTATCAATCCCAAAACCTCATCCATCCCCATTGTTAAAATCACCCTTCCGTACATCCAACGAATCATTGAGTGTATCTCAAAAAATCTTGCAAAAAACAACATTAATACTCTCCTAAAACCTCACACTACCCTTAAAAAATTACTTATGTCTGCTAAGGACCACTGAGACCCAATTCTTGGCCTTCATATTCCTATAGGAAAACCTACATTTGTCAAATAGGAAGATGCTTTAAATCTCATCTGAAAGAGCATAAGGTTACACTAGTTACAATAGAATCTTCAAATCAGACATTACTAACCATTCCCACAATATCAAATACCTTACCAACTTTTATGATTACAAAATTCTATCTCCCCACCCCCCTTACTACCTCCAATGCATCATCAAGGATGCCCTCAAAATGAAAAACACCCTAACAATTTAAATTATGAAGATGGCTTGAAATTAAGTCACTCTTGAAAACCAACTATCCATTATTTCTCCTATGTTCACAACCATTATAACTCAAGTTAATCCCCCCTATCACCTATGTTTTATTTTCACCATTCCCTATTTCATTTTTTTTATCTTTTTATGACTCTAATTTGATGATTCTAATCTATGTTTTTCACTTCTAGTGTATTTTTATCAGTTATAATACTTCAAATATATTTCTTTTAACCTCGTTTTCCTTTATCTTTCTCAATATTATAATTTTTCCTTCACTTCCTTTTAACTAAAACCACCCCCGATATAAAAATCTCAATTTCTTTATAAATTTTTATCCTTCTTATTCTTCTAATTCTTTAATATAAATAATGACTAATAGTATAACTTTAAAACAATTTTCTAAAATAAAATCTAATAACAACTTTATTAATAATAAACCTAATGGTAATTATATTAATAACATATTAATATGTAAGGACTTAATTGTTATGTATCCATATCAAAATAACATAAAAACATAAGGAAATGTATATCGACAAGTTGATAATAATCCAGTTCAAGGGGGTAACCTCCTTTTACATCACATAAATGAAAATTTCTTAGATGAATCAACTGAAAATACCTCCATGGTATATATAGGAATCTAAAGGGTGAAACTATAATTATGGCCTACATAACAATAGTAATCTAAGGGGACAACAATAACAATAGTGTGATTATATGGGGCACAAAAATAACAATATAGGGTCTACAATAGTATTATAGAGACCTAACATGCCCCTATGCTTCATAAAAGTGTTGTCCTCAACACTTGAGTAGTTATAGATGCTTTTTTCTAAAATACTCATCTTCCCATGTGGAACGTTCAACAAGTTCGTTCTTCCACTTAATGAGATAATCTAAAATTGATCGATTTTGTAGTTTTAGTATTCTTGTTTCAGTGATTGCTTCAAGATAAAATATGATTTTTCCTTATTTCTAAAGTCTTGGAAATACAGTTTGAACTAGGAGCTTGTCACCTATAACCTTCTTTAAGCATGAAACATGGAAAACTAGGTGTACTTACGAAGATGTAGGAAACTTCAATGTGTACGCCATAATACCAATATTTTGCAACACCTTATAAGGGCCATAGTACTTTGGTGATAATTTATTATCCTCCTTATATTTCTTGAGGGACATTTGTTTGTATGGTTGTAGCCTTAAAAATACCCAATCGTCAAAAATTCTTTAATTGTGATGTTGATATGCTTGTTATTTCATTCGATTTTCACCAAAGTTGGGTTATCCTTTAAGATTTTGAGAAATTATTTGCTCGATGTGATATTCCACTGCTTAAACCTTAGATTTTTATCTTAGATACAATGTGATGGATGATGGATAATATCCATAAAGCGCCATAAATGGGGTCATTTTTGTTGCGGTATGGAAGGAAGTGTTATACCACCATTCTGCCAGGGGTAACCATAAGACCCCTTTTGTTTTTTCATCATATACAAATAATTGAAGATATCCCTTCAAAAAGTTATTCACTATCTCAATTTTCCCATTATATTTAGGATGATAAGATGATCTATGAGCCAATTGAGTACGAAGACAATAAAATAAGTATATTTAAAAATTTCCACTGAAAATGGGATCTCTATCACTTACAATAATATTTGGGTTTCCATGTAGCTTTTGAAATATCTAAATTTATCCATAAACTACCATGGATATTCCACTGGAGATTTAATTACAACATATTTGGTAATATTATATTAAAAAATATGAGATTCTGCACTATTAAAATTTTATTAAATTTCTAGATCTATAGATTTTACTATAATTAGTGCATGCATGTGAATTGAAATTATGTAGAAAATAGATCACAACAAAATAATATATCGCACATGCATAAGACATAAGATATGCTCTAGGAAACCCTTTCGGAAGAAAACCCAACTAGAAGGTGAGGCCGCTCCACTCTCTTTCTCTATCTAGAAATATGGTTGTAGGTACAAAGAAGTATGACATATGTCCCATGGGCTGCTACATTGAAAAAATATTTTGTGCTCTACCTCCCATCCTTCTTGGATATTTTTTCTCATCTATGGAACAAATTCACTCAAAAGAATGGAATGCCTCTTAATCCTAGTGATCCAATTATAACACAAACTGACTCTTCAGTTGCTTGATCAGGTCTAGAGTCCACAAAATAGCCTTATTATTGAAATGGGTCGTTTTCTCAACTAGTATTGATAACCACTTATACAGTTCACTAGAAAATTATGAGAAAAACATCTCGTGATGATTTGTAAAGATATACATCTGCAACCACTATTCATTCGATATGTGCAGATTTATGTTTTCTTGTGCTGAAAATTTACGTTCTTCTATATCTACCCAGTTTTGAATGTCTTTCATAGATGGATACCACATCCACATATCCCTCAGTCAGATCTTGGTCCCGGCAACGGAACCATTTTTTTGGCTTGATGGAGCCTAGACCAAGGTTTAGATATGATTGTACGAACCAACAATACCCACTATTACCTGCCCTTTCAGCAACAATCTGTTGTGCAGACCGAAGTCTCACTCGAAGCAATATAAGGGGATTCTAGAACTAGGTTTCTACGTCGAGAGGGAAAATGGAGTGTGGCTTTAGGGCTTATCTTCCTTTCAATACTTGACAGAGCTTTGCATAGCAGATAACTTAATTATACAACCATAGTTCAACTCTTCTATTGAACCAACTTGCAGACTACACGATCTTACTTTAAAAAGCATAAAACATCATAAATAACCATAAACTTGACTTCGAGATGTATTTATAAGTAAAACAACACATATAACATAAAATATAATTAAATCAAACACATAAACTCAAAACACATATATGTCTTCAAGTGTATTTCATTAGTGCTTAGATCTTCCTAATATGATTAGTTCCACCCGACCCACTCAGCTGCAGGGGTCTACTCACTCAGTTGCGGAATTCCTAAGGTCTTTGTGCACTCATCTACAAGATCCATTTCTCTAACTGAAACCATAGAACATAGACTCAAAATAATGTTACATCAAATTTCATTCTATGATCTATCTATCAAGTATGATATCATCAATACTATCCTAGACTCCTTATATAGTCTTTTACATTTACAATACCATGGTATAAATACCATGGGTGGAGCTAAAAATATACAAAATATTCCCATTATTTTATAAAATAAGGGGCTTTGATCCAACCCAAATCCCCTAAGACTCTAACTTAACCACTACTCGATCTGCGGAGTCTTTCTAAAAATCTTCAATCGAGGGGTAGTTTGTCCAACACTAGTGGTTAAGTTTGACTACCTAAACTCTTAAGCAAAGTTAAAATATTTAATATTATAGAATATTTTGTATCATAATGACATGGCTAGCCCCTTTTTCCATGAATAATGGGGGTTGACATGCCATCCTCTTGAACAATGGTGGTGAAAACAAGAAGGTGAACTTTTGAGTGTCATGACTTTTACATATAGACTTCGATTGATGTGCTTCTTGTATTTTTGGAAATATCTCAGTGTGTAGAATATAATGAAAAAAAATCAATTTAAGAGAAAGATTTTAACCCCAAAAAACATCATTTGATGCCTCAAAATGCTCTCATAAGGTTTCAGACCTCATTTTGCCACGCTGTGTTTCAGGTAAAAACGGCCCTGTGAGCTGATTCCTTCACTTTTTCCATATGGATGAAAAAAAATATAATGATATAATCCAAATCAAACATCCCCATTTTCATAGGATTTTGGTCCCTAAAGGTTTCTACTTAATGTGGTGAGAAATTTTTTCCTCCACCTTCTCTCTGGTGTACCATTTAGTTTTGCCTGGAAGTCATCCCTTCAACCTAATCTACCAAAGGTCATGTTGCCCCTGTCTTGTAGTTCTCGAATTATTATGAAAAATTGTATCTTCTATCAACTCTTCCTGAGCATATAGTGTCAAATCCTCCACAGAAGGTAGGATTTGTTCCTCTTCCTTGTCTAGTATGGAAGGTTCATAGAGTTTCAAATTCTCTACATTCACAAATGAGTAAATAAACATATATGGTGGTAAAATGAGTCGATAGTAATTATCAACTACCTTTTCTAGTATTTCAAAAGGTCAATTCCTCAGAGCCTTGATTTTCTTACCAATCCCTTGTAACCTATCCTTGTTCATTACTAGCCATACTCTGTCTCCCAGCTTGAACAATTTCTTTGTTATATGTTGATCATGCCTGGCCTTATACTTCTCCCACGACTTCTGTAGTGTTTCTTGTACCTATAGAGGGATCTGCCTTATTGTATCTATAATGCTTTCAGCCCTCAAATAATATCATGTAATATCTTCCATCACTCCTCCTTTCTTCCCATATGCAATATCCAAAGGTGAAGGTGGAAAATATCCAAAACAAGTTTCAAATGGGGACTTTCCTATAGAAGTGTGGATTTCTCTATTGTAAGAATGTTGTATATATACCATATTTTCATCCAAGGTATTCATATGCTTCTGGTTGTATCCCCTCAGAAGTTGCACCAAAGTATTGTTGACTACTTTTATCTTCCCATCTATCTGTGGAGGGAATATTGTAGATCTCTTCAAATTTATGTCCATATTCTCCAACAATATAATCCATAATGCATTGATAAATCTTGTATCCCTATTTGAAATGATGCTCCTTTGTATCCCAAAGTGCACCCAGACTTTTCCAAAGAATAATTTTTATGCTTCTTTCCCATTCATTTTATTTTTACAGGGCATCTGAACACACATCTTGCTAAGCCTGTCAACTACCACTAATAGGTAGTCGTGTCCCTTAATGGTTCTTCGTAAACCTTCCACAAATTCCATGGAAATTATTTAAAAAGGATGAGTAGGTACATGAAAGGGATGATATAGAACATGTTTCTTGTTTCTAGGCTTGCTGGTTCCGAACAAAGCATGCATCCCCTTATAAACGTAGCTACTTGATCTTACTTCTTGGGCCAATACACATACCTCTTCAAGTTATCCACAATCTTCCATACACCAAATTTCCCTGCAACCTTGGAACACATAGCTTATCTAGCTTCTAGAGTAACCCATCCTAGTGATGGTATTCAATGGTGTTATCACCATCGTGCGTATAACTCTAACTCTACAATTGTTGATACACATCCTTGAAGTCCTCATCTTATGAATATGCCTCTTTGTATGCATCATGGGTGAATGTGTCCATGTTCATAAGAGTCCCCAAAGTTGTGATCTTTGATGTGGGTGTCCTTGAAAGAATTTCAACCAACTTCTTTGTGTTTCCATTATTATACTTGATCACTACATGAAACTGTTGTAAAAAACCCATCCACTTGTAATGTGTGGTTTTTTGTAGCTTACTATGGGCCTACAAGTATTGTAACGGACGATTATCTATGTGGATTACTACATCTTTTCCAATCAGATAGTGCTTCCATTTCTTCACAGCTTACACCATGGCATGGAGTTCCTTGTCATAGGTAGGGTAGTTAATAATTTCCCTGTAAAATACTTCAGAATGGTAGCATGCATGCCTTCCTCCCTACATCAAGACAACTCCCATAACATACCCACTCACATCTGTCTCCACTTTAAAGGTTCACTGCAAGTTTGGCAATTCTAGAACTGGTGCTTCATTGATCTTCTTCTTTAGCTCCTCGAAAGTCTTTTGCTTACCTTTTCCCCACTTGAAATTCTTGCCACTTTCTATTATGGTGTGGATTGGTGTTGCTATTGTTGAAAAAAAAGGCTATGAATTTCCTCAAGTACTATGTTTCCCAAATGAAACTCTTATTCTCAGAAACATTAGTATGCATTGGACATTTCATGATGGAATCCATCTTGGAAGGATCTATCTTCATCTCTCCTCCATCGATTGCATACAAGCTACTAAAACGTTTTTTCCCAAAGGGAGTTCTCCCCCTACTATAGTCGCACCATCTGCTAGAATTTTTCCCTTATTTACACATTCCCCTTCACAAACTTGAGGTTTTTGATGCGTACAATCATTTTTATTAGAACGTCGATATATAAATGATTTTATTCGTACCCCAGATACACCAAATACTACTACACAAACTCGCACTTCTTGAGATGTGATAGCAGTTGATGATTTTTCAATGTTTCCAACACCTACGTCAATGTGAAATGCACTCCTCCCAGATAGAACTATATACTAGTATATCATTCAAACAAAAAATAAAAGATGAATCTATAAAAGGGTGTAGTACATCATTCATTAATCTCATAAATGTAGTTGGTGAATTGCATAGGTAAATTTACATGATTAAGCACTCTGTAATATTCCCAAATTTTCACATGATATTTGGAATATTAGAGTTCTTAATAAAATTAATTAATTAAGTAAATAAAAGGGTGGAGGGACCCACAAACCTCAAAGATGAATAAAATCCACTTTTAATGTGTGTATGTGGATATTCTAGATCTAGATCTAAAATCATGGAGTAATGGAGCAACTACATTAATGGAGATCATGTCTCATTTATGAGATAAATTATGGAGGATGAAATAGTCAAATAAGATTAGGGATCTTAAATATAAAACCATGAGGATCCTTGATAAGGTAAACTAAGATCATAGTGCATTCAAAGAATATTATAAAGCACTTATCATAAGATAGTGGAGGAAGTGATACATTTAATGCACACATGATGGAGAGGGTGATCACCCATGTGAACATGATGGAAGACATGTATCAATAGCGCAGTCAACCATGGAGAATTTTTTCCACATGTACAGCACAGTTTTGGAGTGGGCCTAGGCTATGGAAGTCTCATATCTATATAATGAAGGTGAAGGCACATTGGAGAGCATGATTTGGATTATTCATTTCTTGATCTGTTTAGATCTAGATTTGTTTGAGGACATTTCTATGCAGGCTTGGGATATTTAGCAGAGTTTGCTATGTTTTTTAGCATGGGGTGTTCCCAAGAGGGAATCCCACCCCTTTCTTTGAGGGATCTCTAAGGAAGAGGATTTTACTTCATTCCTTATTAGGCATTAGTGCCATCTTCAGGAGGTTGTTTCTAGAATTAAGCTAGGAAACCAGTGGAGGATTCATCCTACCACTTTGTTCTTCACATTCAGTCTTTCAAGAGCAACAACTCTATACCTGTCATTCAGGCCATTGGGTTTTACCTCCATGAAGCAACATTCCCATCAAGGATTGCGCAGTCCAGTATTGTAGTTCTACTCGAGGAAGGAAGTTTCTAGTATTTCAGCTGGAAATCCCATGAGGGATTATCTCCTCACATTGGATCTGTTGTTTCCATCATTCAGGAGCTGATTTGACATATCTAGTAGTAGGTTATTGAGATTCCCTCTTTGATAGCATAGTTTTCTGAAGTTTTTGTTCATCCAGTATCTATTTACAGTGGAGGAGATTGGAGGAGCTAGATCTTGAGATTTTATCCCAAGGATCTAGTGAAGGGATCATCCCTTCTTGTATAGATCTGATTGTGCATCATTACAACCATCATATCATCAGATCTAGCTTCAGATATGCATTCCCAATAGTATATATGTGAAGCCCTAATAGGGTGGGTTTCTTAGATTGACATATCTGAGAAACCCTTTCTGGGTTATCTTGGGAATCCATCATAGAGCCCTGATCTACATTTTTAGCATCATTGGAGCTCCCATTCTACCTAGACCCGACTTTGCATCTTTCAGGAAGTTGCAGTCCCAATAGTTACAGCAGGGACAACGCAGTTTACCTTCCAGTAGTTCAGTAGTTACACAGTCCCTCTTGTGGGATCATTGTAGGGTCATTCTAGGCCATCCCTTTGGCTTGAGTGTCTCACTTGATTTTTCACCTCCAATATAATAAAATGGCTCAACTATTTATGTGCATTCTGATGTGTATATAGATTTATTGTTTACTTTGCTGCAGTTCTTTTATTTTTTTTCAGTATTACTGCATTCTCCCTTTTGGGATATTACACACTCATACAAACCTTACCTGGTTTTCAAGGCAGTCTTCCAATTATCTTATTATTTGACTCCAACTTGGTGATATCCAAACTTCAAGTCCAGCTTGCTGAAGTATTTTTCATGCTACAACTAATTTAGTATATCATCTATCCTAGATAAGGAGTATTTGTTTTTTAGTGTGATTTTGTTCAATTCCATGTAATCTATACACATCTTCCAAGGCTCATCCTTATTTGGCACAATGATGATGAGTGAACCACATGGTGATATACTTGGTCGAATGACACCATTCTCCAATAGTTGTTGCCATTTTTTCTTCACCTCACTTTCTTCTATAACAAACTACTCGTACATCCCAATATTTGGCAATGGGGAGTTCGACAATAGATGGATCTCATACTCCACTTCTCTCTTAGGTGGTAACCCTTTAGGATCTCGAAACACATCCTTGTATGCCTATAAAAACTCCTCCAATTTTTTTTATATTTATTAGTACACCCATCTAGGGATGTCTTTCCTCTTATTGAATCTTCTATAGACTGACTTTCTCTTAAAAAAAATAAACCATACTTCTTGCTGGAACTAGTCAATTTCTTGTCTTGGTTGGCACTTACCAGTGAAATTTTTTACTTTCCTTTATGTGCATTGATGATGAATTATTCTCCATACTTAATGAGATGGAACTAGTTGGCTCTCCTCATGAATATTGCATCTCACATGTACATTTATAGAATCCCAAAAACAACTCCACGTACATCAAGGGGAACCACATTTAGATATACTTCATTAATAAAATAAGAATTGATAACAAATCTAATTTTTCATTGTTGTTTGCTCGAGGGGTCTTGACACAGGTTCGGAGGTTAAGGGTTACCAACAAACACCTATACTAATAGCCCTTAGAGCTATTGGCTCCTTGTGATTTACAAGAATGGTAAGAATAAACGCTGCAGGGGGCCACATCAGAACCACTTTGGAATCCTAGGACCTAGCCTTCCTGGATTCAGAGAGGGATCTCTCTATTAAGTGTTTTCAAATGATATATCTTTATGCTTTGTTTATGATATTATGCTAGTTATGAAGCTCTTAGGAACTTGTTTTTTTGGTTGGGATGGATATCATTAACTGAAGAGGTTAGTTGAAGGGTGAAGGTGAGAGTAAATTGAAAGAATGTTTCGACTGAAAAGATAGGTCATAAAATAATATTAATCCATTGGGAAATGGAGTCACAAAAGGATTTAATTGTACAACAATTCTTCAAGGGTTTCCATAGGGAAAGTCATCTATATCAAAGGATATTTGAGATTGAATTGTGATATGAAACATTAAGATATTGTGAAAGAAGCAAAGCTAATAATCAATTAAGAATCTATTAACTCCACTAAAAAAGAAAATCCTTTCAAAGTAGTTGTTTGAAGCAAGCCAAAGGACAAGGAAAACCATAGACTTCTTTGGAAAAACTTTTATTAAAGAAAACTTTTTAGACAACAATCCAGTAATCCTAAGACTACTTTCAGAAAGGAGAAAACATATAAGATAACAAGGAAAATAGCCTAAGATCAAACATAAACTGTGAATCTAGCCTACTTTTGGCATACTCTCAAGGGATCTTACAAAGAAACTATTAAAGACTAGCCAAAGGACAGGGAAAACCATAGAATTCCCTGGGTTAACTCTACTTAGCAAACCTTGAAAAGAACATTCAAAAACAATATCTCAAGTTGTACTTAGAAAGACATAGGCTCACTAACATTTCTTCACTGGTTATACTCTATTGAATCATTCTCGAAACAACAAGGTGGATAAACCTAGAGGGCAGTTAAGAATCCTATAAACATACCTTAGCAGAAGAAAACATAAAGATAAATCTTTAAGACAGAAATAGAGTACTTCGACAGTAAATCCTACTCTAAATTTTATGTTCTTTATCAGAGAAAATGGACAGCATGTAAAAAAGAAGAAGAAACAAAAATAGTGAGGAATAACATCACCATTAACATAGACCAGGATCCCATGAATCATCTTGTATTATTAATGTTCAAACCAGTTACATACTTCAAGTCCAACAGTTCTTTACAACTCAAAACTTCTCTTCCCAACCTAGTATTCTTCAACTATTGAGCAGCACTTCAACAGCTTCAGCAACTGTCTTACACTTCAATAATAATCCAACCAACAACTAAAATGAACTCCTCATAGGGTATTTATAGATAAATGAGGAGGTGGAGTGAAAGGAAGGGTCTCTATTTGTTCATAAATGACAGAGTTTAATGTTTTTGACCTTTGAGACCATGCAAGACCCAAGGCAAAATGTATTTATATCTAACTCTATGTTATATTAACTTTTTGAACTATTTAGTGGCTTTTGTTGACTTTTAGGCTTTTTTAGGTAGGCTGGCAATAACTTCTGAGCTGTCATTTGGAAATATCTCTGACTTGGAGTAACTTAATGTGTCTTTTGAGGTAAATTATGCCTATAGGTGGCATTTTTTGTCTTTGGAGAAGTAATTGCTTTAGTGATTTGTCAGTCGAAGCACTCCTTCTTGCTGATCTGTCTGTTTGGTGGCTTTAACTCTGATTAGACCTATGATTTGGATTTTAGGCCTTTACTGTATCATCTTCTGTCTCTATCCTTTTTGCTGACTATTTTAATTTTAATTCTTTTGTCTTTGCACTGTGTCTTTATCCTTGGTCTTCTCAATCGAGCCTTTGATTTTCTTGCTTTATTGATTAATATTTAACCTTCACTGCTTTGTTTTTTTTGTGTACAGGTGTTCCTTTTGCTGCGATGGAGGGTTTATTATTTAACCAGTGTTCATGAGGCACTGGTCAAACATTAGAATTGAACCCTGAATCTCCCATTCGACATCTTGGAACCTAGGATCTTCATCCTGGGTGTTTGCAACTTGGATGTTGTTGTGGGAGGGCCTGTAAACTTCGGGCCTCCATTAAAACTGCATACAAAACAGAAAACCATTAAATAAAACCTGCATTGTGGGAATGCTGCTTTCAGAGGCGTTGGTGCATTTGCAGAGGAGGGGGATTATGCAGCGGAGGGGATATTCATGGTGGAATTTATGCAGAATCGGGGCGGATTTGAATTTGGGCGCAAAATGAGGAAAGCCTATTTTGCACAATACCAGAGTGGTATTCGCACAGGGTTCAGGTGGTAAGTGGTATTGGCCTGAATGAATACGATACTGCTTAGGAGCTGACACCTGTCTGAGAAAATCTGCCCATTTCGCGTAGAAAATGTGCGTTAAAATATTTTGGTGAAATGGGCGCGAAATTAGTTCTGGGCCATTGGATCTAGGGGAGCCAGATCAACGGTGGAGAGGGAGCGTGATCGAAAAAGGTGCTTGGAAACGGAGAATGGAGGAGGACAGGTGGCGGATGGTAAATGGATTAGCGGGAGGATAGTGGAAGGTGAGCCAGGGTGATGATATCAACAAATTTGTCGGGAGATGGAAAGGTTGATCGGACAGAGTTAGCACTTTAGTTTTAACAGTGGTCGTCGGATCAACAAGATCTACGATGGAGATTGTATGGCAAGATAAAGTGGAGCGGAGGTGAAAAGAAGTGGAAAAGGGGTTTAAGGAAGGAGCAGAGGTAAGGTCCTGTGGGGGATAAGATAGG
Source organism: Pinus albicaulis (assembly GCA_034641835.2). Lineage (NCBI taxonomy): Eukaryota > Viridiplantae > Streptophyta > Pinopsida > Pinales > Pinaceae > Pinus > Pinus albicaulis. The sequence goes on from CM076572.1 coordinate 218,802,549, forward strand.
ATCGAGGGTTAGGGTGAGAGGGGTTTAAGGTCTATAGCACATGGTAGTGGTGTTAGGTCATATGAGGAGGAAAAGGGGCTAAGGTTTAATCCAAGAGGGCTTAAGGCCTTATTTTCAAAATGGAGCTGATTTAGGCCTTAAAAAAAGGTTTTTTGAGCCTTTTTAGAGGTTCTGATAGGATAGAAAGGGTGATTTAAACCATATAAAGGAATTTTATAAGGTTTAAAGGGTTTTTTATAGGGAAAATGAGGGTAAATGAAGGGAAAATTAATTGTGAGGATGAATGAAAAGATGGGTGAAATGGAGTTTATGAAATGAATTGATGGAGAAGGCCTTGAAAACATTTTTCTTTGTGTCTTAGCAGGGTAACTTGGAGGCTTTGAGTGAAGTTTATAGCAAAATGATTTCTTGAAGATAATTAACATAGTGAGGTTTCAAGAACTCACAAAGTTTGCATAAAATTTGTTTCTTGAAAACCTAATGAACCTTTTTAGCCATCATTAGGTATAACAAAATTTATAGATGGCTAACAGTGGCTCCACTTGGGGAGGGCAGCTCCTTGGAGGTGTCAAGAACCTTAGAGATAAATCTCTGTAAAGTAGACTAGTGCCTTGTGTTTTGCCGCACTTTGACAACCTCTTCCTTCTTTGATCATGCTGCTTTAAAAGATGATCGGTATTTATCATAATCAGATGATTTTCTCCAAAACTTCTACCTACACATCCTACTTTTACTAACATTTTTTCTTCAATGGGTGCACTTGGACTTGCAAACCCTTTCAACATCATTTTATTCTTTTATTTAAAAAGTAGGAAACTAATCTATTTCTACCCTTATATCTTTCATGAGTTTAGATTAAACAGTTGAACTCAGTAATTCTCTACCTATTCTAACTATCTGTCAAGATTAGGTTGTTTGACATATTTTATTCTCTATTTTCTAAAATAGGAAATTTAAAACACATTCAAATCGAGATTAAACATTTTGATTTGCTATGGTGTTATGTACAGGCTGCATATAGACTTTATTTGTAGAAAATTTAAAACAAAATTATGAAGGCTTAAGATCTGAAATTTTCTAAGCATCCTTCCTCCTTTCTTTGGCTCAGGTTTTGATCTTTTTGGATCCATTTCTCTTTTCTTTTTTTGGTTCAGATTTTGAGCTTTTTAGAACCATTTTTCTCTATCCTAATCTATTCTACTGATAAGCCAAGATTACACTGTTTGGAAAATCTGTTTTCACTAACCTATCAGCACAAAATTCAAATTTACTTAGTCATGATTAGGTAGTATGACTAAATAATAGTTTCTTTTCTCAAGCAGTGGCATTTGAGCTTGCACACTTTCAAATTTTTCTCTTTTATTGTATGGGGTTGTACCTTTCTTCTTTTTATCTGCCCTCTTTTCTCTTTTTCCAGTTTTTTTTGTATTTTTCAAACTTTCTTTCAAGAAATGTTGTTTACAGTGAAAAAATAACATTGAACAAAAAATTTAACAAAAATAATGTTTGAGCATCCTACCATTGACAAGACCTCCAAAAAGTTCTGTTCCATCCATCTCCTGAAGAAAAATGCATTGTTTCCTATAGTAGATTGAATGAGATAAGGGCCTTTCCATAAATTTTCAAACTTTCCATGTTTGCCTTTATCTTCTTTTATGGAATCCCATTTCAAATCTTTGTCACCAATGTTGAAATCACTTGCCTTTGTTCTTTTATCAAATAGCTTCTTGATGTTTTCTTGTACTTGTTGTGCTCTGTTGTAAACTTCCTCTCTAGTTTGTTGTAATTGTACAGTTTGGTTTATTCTTCTTGTCATGTCATCTTCTTCAGACTATACTTCTTGGATCAACTCCATGACTGGCACTCCTAGACTGGTTGGAAATATTGCATCTGCTCCATAAACTAGCTGATAAGGAGACATTCCAATTGACGTTTTGATTGTCAATCTGTCTGCCCAAAGTGCATGTACTAGCTTGTTGTGCCACGATTTTTGTTTTCTTCCAACAACTTTTTTATAATGTTTACCAAACTCTTGTTTGAGGATTCTGTCAACCCATTACCTTGAGGGTAATAAGTTGTGGAATGGCCCAATGTAATCTAATATTTGTGACAGAAATCAACCATCTTTTTGGATCCAAATGCAACAACATTGTCAGTGATAATTTTCCTAGGACAACCAAATCTAGATAGGATATGATTTTCAAGGAATGAAATAATAACTGAGTCTATGGCATTCCTAGAAGGGATGGTTTCTATCCATTTGGTAAAGTAATCAGTGGCTGTGAGGATCCATTTATGTTGGCCAGATGAGGCAGGATTGATTTCCCCAATGAAGTCTAGAACCCACTGCTGAAAAGGAGCTTCAATAGTGATTGGTTGCAGAGGTAAGGGAAGCAATTTTCTCTTGCCTTCAAAGATTTGACATTTATGGTAGGCAATGACCATTTTGTGGATATCTTGAAAGAAGGTGGGCCAGTAATAGCCAGCTCTAAGGATTTTGTTCACAATAGTTTTCCAATAGAGGTGGCCTCCACATTCTCCTTCATGGAACTTATGCTTGATCTTATCTGCATCATTCTCAGGCAAACATTTAAGCAATAATCCACTAGCATTTTTCCAATATAGACATTTATCTAAAATGGAGGAATTTACAGCCTTTAACTTTAAAAACCTTGCCTTTGTTTTAGAAAAACCCCGAGGGACATTAAGATTAAGTAGCACATACAAAATATCAGCATACCAAGATTAATTCAAAAAATGATCTTCAATAAGTGGAGTTGCCAACTCCTCCTGTTCATCTAATGCATTAAACGTGTTTATATCAAGAGTTTGAAAGCTGGATTCAGTCATAATTTTTTCTAGTCCTTGACCTTTGATGAGCTTAGTGGGCTTGATTTCTAAGTCATATTCTAGTATTACAACAATCCACTTTCATCTTTTGCCATCAGGATCTTGTGTCAAAATTTCTTTTACCACTGAATGAGCCACAAATGCTATGATGTGTGAATGTAAAATGTAAACTCTGGAGTCTTTTAAGGCTTTAACCAAGGCAAAAGCTTGTTTTTCCATTATGTTATACTTCATAGGTGCGTCTCTTAATTCCTTGCTGAAAAATGCAATAGGTTGCTCTTGTCCCTTCATGTTTTTTTGTAGGAGGACAACAGCCACTATGTGTTCTGATGTAAATGAAAATATGAAAAAATATTTTGTAAAATCAGGACTGATAAGAACTGGTGTTTGGGTGAGTTCTTATTTTACCAGCCCAAATGATTTCTTTGCTTCTAAGGTCCATTTAACTCCTTCTTCTCTTTTAAGCATATTTTTCATGTTTCTAAGGAGTTCAACTAGGTTGGGTATGAACCTTCTCAAGAAATTAATCTTCCCAATGAAATATTGGAGTTCCTTGATGTTTCTAGGATGATTGATTTTCAGTATACCTTCAATCCTCTTTGGGTCTATCTTTATTCCCTTTTCAGATATGATATGTCCAAGAATTACCTTCTTGGAGACCAAACAATGTTTTCTTGGGATTTAAGGATAAATCATATTTTCTGCATTTCTCAAAGACTTTTCTTAGGTGTATTAGGTGTTTTTCATCTGTTTTGGAATAGACAGTTATGTCATCTAAGTAAATCACAATGAAGTGACCTATTTCTTCTGAGAAATAAATATCCATGGCTCTCTGGAAAGTGGCACCAACATTCATTAAACCAAAAGGAATTTTCAAATACATGAAAGTGCCCCAAGGAGTTGTGAAGGCTATTTTAGGTTGATCATCTGGATGTACCAATACTTGGTTATATCCTCAAAATCCATCTAACAAATTAATTCTTCTAGAACCTACCACCCTTTGTAAAATATGATCCGTTTTGGGCAACGGATAGTTGTCCTTTAATGAGGCCTTGTTTAAGTTTCTGAAGTCGATACAAAGCCTTATTTATCCTATTTTCTTCCTAACAGATACAATATTAGATACTCATTCTGAGTATCTGACAGGGACAATAATTCCAGCATCATACATTTTTATAATTTCTTTCTCAACTAGAGGTAATTGAACAGGGTTTATTCTACGCAATTTTTTTCTAAAAGGTTTCTGGTTCTCTTTAAGGGGTATCTTATGCTGGATTATTTTTGTATCAGATGATTTTAAATCTTCATAACTCCAAGAAAACACATCAGAAAATTCTATAAACAGCTCAAGGTATTTCAGTTTAATGTGAGCTGGCAGTGTTTTGGGCAATTTGATCATTTTAGGCCTTTGTTCACTGCCTATATTTCACTCTTCTACTTCAGCTTTAGTAGGCTCTATTTTTGGTATTTTGAAACATCATTAAAGTCAAACAGTTCTTCTAGAGGGACCAGTCCTTTTGGCAAGCTTTTAGTTTTGGATTGCAGCACTTCTAGATCTCCTTTTCCTAAATCTGTGTATTTTTCTATTTCATATTTGGTTTCTTTGGTTAATAGATTTATATCAACAATCTCAGGAGTTTCTTCTTCTTTAAAAAATCAATTTTTCCTTAGTAGGACAGTCTTCATCATAATCTGAATTTGAACTTGGCATTTTGAATTCATTTCTAGACTGTAGGAAGTCTTATATTTGTTTATCTCCTTCAAAAACTTGCCAATATTTTTCATTATCTGGGACTGCTGGTCTATATTTGACTTGGACTATATATTTTTTACTTTCATGAGGTTTTAGACATGTACTAGCAGCGAAGGTTAATCCATTGGCAAGAATGTTTTGGTTTCTAGGGACAAAATTAAGTTGGAATTCAGCAAATGATTTCAGGAGGTTCATGGAATCATCTCTATAAGCTCTCAGTCTGGGATGTTTGGTAGTATATTCCCCATTTACTTGCCTAATTATCAATTCTGAATCTCCATGAACTATTATCCTCTTGGCTCTTATTTTTTTAAGCAATTGTAGTCCTAAGAGGAGTGCTTCATATTCTTCTATGTTGTTGGTGCAGTGAAAGTTTAACCTGTATGAATGACCTTCAACATGATTGTTCTCAGTTTTGTGCACCCATATGCCTGCTCCTGCACCAGTTTTAGTACAATACCCATCAAAACTCATGCTCCAAAGAGGAGTTTTTTCAGATTCATCATTAATTCCCTCTTTGTCCTCTCCGCTTTGTCTATCTTGATCATCACTGTGTTCTTTTTTAGGATCTGCACTATGTTGATTTTTAACTTGTTACTCAGGGTTTTCAATGTGTTGAGGAATTTCTGTTTGATTGTTATGATTTGCACTAAGTTGATGACTGTTTTTATGCTCAAGACCTTCATTTTTTTTCCTGTGTTTTTCTGAATTAGCAAACTGTTTGGATTATTTTTCTTTTCCTTCCTCTTGTTCTATGGCTGCCACTACGTTGGTAGGTGTTTCATTTTCTAGTCCTTTCTCATTAGGAATCTCATCATTGTAAAGAATGAATGAGTCAAGGTCAATATGTATAGAATAAAGAGGAGAGTTTTCTGTTCTTTCTTGGCTACTCACCATGTATTTCATGCGTGTTTCCCTATAAAGTCTTCTAGGTTAACTGAAGACAGGGGTGGTGGCATAAGTCATATCCATTTGAATTGTGCCTTGCAACTTAGCACCCCAAGATCTTGAAAGAAACATGCCATATTTGGGGGGTATATCAACCACAAAAGTGTCTATTACTAAGCTTTTGGCTGGGATTTGTGCTAAATTGACACAAAGATCTTTTATTAGGCCCATGCATTTGACTCTGCTGGAATCGAAGGAGTATAAATATTTATAAGGTCTGGTTACCTCAAGGCTTAATATTTCCATTATTACTTTGGGCATGAGGTTATGTGATGCTCCTGAGTCAAGCATGGCATTGTGCAGAATGTTGTCATGGATGTTTAAGCTGACATAAAATGGAGGAACTCCACCTTTTAAAATTTTCCTTCAATTTTTGGTCCAAAAAGAAGCTCAGGTTGGTCATCATTTAAGTTGACAGAATCATTGTGATCTCCTATGTTCAAAGCTTTTAAAAATTGGGACCTATATACATCTTGAGTGACTAACTCAATGAGAGGGATGGATATTTTTATCTTGGCAATTTCACTCTCTATGCTAAAAGGAGTTTGTAATATTCCTACTTAGCCTAAGCTAAGAGGAATATGAAATTTTGTCTCATTTTCTGTTGCATGCATAAATGAATAGAGGACATGTAAAACTCCTAAAAGAATGAATAAATCAATTCCCATATTAACATGGATAAATCTGGGCTATGTAAATAAATCACTTGCAGGTGTGAAAGGGGTTTGAGCTATGATACTGTATCAACCTTGGCCAAATCTACAACGTTGTCTAGATACAATGCACCTTATGAAGGGACAGTGCAGTTCTAGAAGGAGGTCCCTCATGTGAAAGGAGCTAACTCACCAAGGTGGTTTAGGGTTTGAAAAGGCTTTCATCTTATAAAAGGAAGGGGAAGGCAGCAAGAGAAGGTTGTTGATTGTCTATATTTATGAGTATCTTGTATATTTAGACAAATACCATTCTCTGATGTTCAATGGAGAATAGTGTTGCTTAGCACCTAGAGTTCCTATGCAGGGATTTCACCTCTTCCATTAAGGATTCTTGGAGGAGTCTTGCTGATTTCATCCACTATCAAGCATTTGGCCAAGCTCTACTTCCAAATGCAATGTAGATCCAGTGAGGGTTTGGTTGTTTTTGTAGGCTACAACAAGTGGAACTCTAGATATGTTCAGATCTAGCTTGTATTGGAGCCTCTTCTCAGTGAGTGTGTCTTTTAACCTCCTGGAAGAGTGCATCCATTGTTTGAGCTTCAGATTTGCATCTTGGCATCAGGCCAAATCTGTTATTCAAGATACAATGCAATTTCCCTTGAGGGACTGCATTATTTTCAGTGGAGGTTTTGCAGGGTGTTTTGATCCCATTTTTGATGAGATATCTCTGGTGCTGGGCTTTTCCTTTCACTTTGGTGATCCATGGATTAGCTTGCTAATCCATGCTCTGTTTAAATCTGATTTGTTTCATGTAAATTCATCTTTAGAAGTTTCTGAATAATATTGCAGATCTGCTACTTAAAACTCAGGTCTACTCTTTGTATTGCATGATTTGATCAAAACCCCAAGGGGATCTTGTAATAGAGTCTTTCTAGAGTACAGATATGAAATGGATCTAATATTTCATCCAAAAATATGTTCTATATCTAAAGTGTAACATTCAGCTGTTGCAGCTCTATAAAATAATGCTTTTAAGCCATTTTGCAGTTTATATATGTGTTGCAGCCCTCTTTTCTAAAGATTTATTTCTCTCTTGTCTCCTATATTCTTCTGTATAATGTAAGAGAATCATTGTAAATCTTATTTACTGATATATCTTCAAAATTTAATATTATTTGATGGCCTCCTTCTCATGCTCTCCAAGACTGCATTATTTCTGAAGCATTTTGTTGTGCATAGCTACAACCCCTCTTGTAGGGTGTTTTTTCAGCTAGACTAGGTAGTGGGAGATCTGTTTACCACACCTAGTTTGATTTTTTTTTCTCCCCTTTTGGATCTAGACTCCATATCTACTGATCTAAGGGATCCAAGGGCTGCAAACTCATTTATGTGCATAAATCTCCCAAAGGTGCGTTATTTTAGCAGACTTGCTATGCAATCCCTATTTTGGGATATTACAGTGGTATCAAATATCCTTTCTTGGCACAACCCGTGCTTACATTGGATAATATCAGCCATGATGCATTAAGAATAACATGAGCCTCTTACTGAGAGGGATAAGTGGTATCAGAACAGAAGCCACAATAATTTTGATTACACTACTGAGGATCAAGACAAGGGTAAAGCCTCTGAAACTAGAAGTGATAAAGAAGGAGAAGAGCTTGCAAGAACTCTTTTGGTGGCCATGAAATATCTTTCTAGAGAGATCAAAGAGATGAGGATGGAGAGGATGAGGGAATCTCTTAGGAGATTTCATCCTAGGGAAAGCTCTGGCATTTCTCACCACTATACTAGTCAACCAGTGAACCAAACACAAGCTCCACAACGCTCTATTATGCCTACCTTCTTGGCTGTGGAGAATGAAGGACCATAAGAGAAAGAATACCTTGAAGACTAATTTGTGGAATATGATTCTTAGAATCAGAGATTCAAGGACCACTTGAGTTTCCAAGAGTTTTTTCACCTCAAGGACAAAATAATACCAAGGCATTAGTATAGAGATGGTGGGTTCTTCCCTAATCATGATAGACATCACTCTATGGGCAGATTATTTTTTCCCAAGTTTGATGGATCATCCACCAATTCTGCCAAGGCATGGGTATAAAAGTTGGACATCTACTTTCAGTTGAAAAAAGTCCCCGAGATTGAAGCCATCAAGATTGCAGTGCTGCACTTTGAAGGTGAAGCACACAATTGGTGGTTCCATGGGTTGTCTACATTGGGCCATGCCAATGTGACTGCCTATTTTGAATTCACTAGAATATTGGTGGAAAGGATCCTAAAGCACCTTCTATGAGCCTTGTAAAGTTAAAGCAATCAGGGAATGCAAAAACTTATATCTTTGAGTTTTTGAGATTATCTGTTATGGTCCTTGATCTGTCTGCAACAAGGAGGGTGTACATGTTCATCGATGGCTTGGAAGAACCTTTGCATGGGTTGGTTAAATCTACCAATCCCATCACTTTGCATGATGCCATTAAGAGGGCTAGAGACCTTCAAGATGCCTTGCCAAAATCAAACGCAACTTTCCAGAGCAAGGCCCCTCACCTTTCTAAAGGGAAGGAAGAAAAAGCTACTACTTCCAAGGAGAGCTCATTCAAGAAGCCTCTTGATATTGAACTTAGGAGGGAGCTAAGAAAGAACAGAATGTGTTTCACTTGCCAAGAGTCATGGGCACCTGGACATAGATGTGTTGCTAGGAAAGCACACTACATAGAAGTCTTCTCAGATTTTGAGGAGGAAGATGAAGATGATGAACCAAGGAGGGGTCACAGCACTGATAATGTTGAGGGAGAACCAACACCATCTGGAGATGGGGATGGAGCCTTTGCCCCAATAGGTGGAACTCTTGCATATTTGAGAGGAGTGCCTAAGTACTTAACCCTAAGAGTACAAGGTTAAATCATGAATTAGAGGGTATTTGTATTGATTGACAGTGGGGCAACCCACAACTTTATTGATGCCCATCTTGTGCAAAGGAGAGAAATCCCCATTGATACTTTTGAGGGATTCTATGTCTTGGTCCCAGGAGATAGGACAATGCAATGCATGCAATATGTCCCCTCACTCTCAGTCACTATGGGATCCTACACTCTGGTGGATCACTTTTTTGTAGTTGACATACCAGACACCAATATCATTCTGGGTGTCCAATGGTTGATTACATTGGGGAAGGTCACCACTGATTGGAAAGCTTTGCAGATGGAGTGGGTGGACTTGAAGAGTGGTAAATGATTCAAGGCATGCACACTTATCCCTCACCTAGTACTTCCACACAAACAATAGAGATGGATTTGCGCAGTGGAAGCAAGGATCTCACAGTCCCTTCTCTTATGTTCATGAGAATTCTGCAGGGGACATTCCGATCTAGTGGAAAACCACCTGGGATGCCACCAGATTTAGATATTGTGGGGGAAGCCTCACAAAGTTCTGCTCCAAATCTATATCCAGGAGGGATTGGAGCAATGGGAGACCAAGTTACAGTGCTGGAGGGCTTGGGACAACTCAAGAATGAGGAGGATCTTCTCCCTGCACCACTATCACCCTCTCTCTTTTCTGGATTTGTGCTGTGGGAGGAGAAGAATGGGAGGATCAGCCTTCCAACACACAACTTTGGCATGAGAAATGTCAAAGAGGAGATCAAAAACATGATAGGAACTTCCATGGATGTATCATCAGCACTGTCATTGTTGAACAGTGTGGATCTGTATTGGAAATCTCAATTTCTTGTAGAGTATTCCAAAGATCTCCACAGAGGTATGATACTAGATGACATGCAGCAAGAAGAGGGCTACTTAGTCCAAGGGGGAATCATCTATCATCATGGTAGGGTCTTCTTGGCTAGAGCTTCCAAGCTCAAGCAGAAGATACTACAAGAGGCACACAAAGAATTCTTTCTTAGCCATATGCATTCAATGAAGATCTATACCCTGATCATGAGGAGCTTTGATTGGGAAGGCTTGAGAGAGGAATTACATCAGCACTTTCAAGAGTGCATGAGATATGTGGAGTTTGGACAGCCAATGGACTCTATGCAAGAATCATTACAGCCATTTCTTCCTTCTTTTGAGAGAGAGGAAATTTCCATGCACAACTCCATTTATGTGAAAAACTTTGATGGTAAAGGATCTGATCATGTAAACCAAGATTTATCTTCTTTTTTTTCATATTATTTTGCCATGTTTTTTCAGGATATGAATCCTAAAGGGAGTGAGATATCATGTGGATCTCATGGCTTTTTGTGGGCGAATAGAAATTTTGAACTTGGTCATTCCCTTGTTGAGCAAAGGGAGATTCTTTCTCATGATGGGCGCTTTCCAAAGGCACCAAACTTATCTAACATCTTCAGCCATGTTAAGGTGACTCATGCAGAAAATGTGTGGTGGGAATGCCACTTACCATACCTTGATCTAATGCAGGTAGAAGATGCACTGCGCTGGCATCACATGTGGGATTTTGACCCACCTCCTCAAGCTCAGATTTATGTTTGCATATATGTAGTCTTGCTTCCATACTTGGATGATATAGTTATATTGTTTATGGGATTTTATGGAGGGAGGATGCGAATTTTATATGTACCACATGGATTGGAACTTTTCCCTGTACCTCATGCTACATGTTTTAGATGGAGCATTTCTCTAGCCATGTTTATTTCTGTTGAGTTTTTCACTCCTGGTGGGATGGACTATGCACATCTTATGTTGACCTTGGAGGAACAATTCATGATGTATTGGCTTGATGAGAACTTGGCTTATGATGAGGACATGATCATTGATGATGCCATCAATGGAGGAGGGGAAGTACTATAGCTCTCACCCTATCAGTTTCTTGAGGACAACTGATAGCTGGTTTAGGGTTTACGAAGGCTTTCATCTTATAAAAGGAAGGGGAAGGCAACAAGAGAAGGTTGTTGATTATCTATATTTCTTATTATCTTGTTTGTTTAGACAAATACCATTCTCTGTTGTTTAGTGGAGAATAGTGCTGCTTAGCACATGGAGTTCCTATGCAGGGATTTCACCTCTTCCATTGAGGATTCTTGGAGGAGTCTTGATAATTTCATCCACTATCAGGCATTTTTCCAAGCTCTATTTCCAATTGCAACATAGATCCAGTGAGTTTTTGGTTGCTTTTGTAGGCTGCAGCAAGTGGAACTCTAGATCTGTTCAAATCTAGCTTGTATTGGAGCCTCTTCTCAATGAGTGTGTCTTTTAACCTCCTGGAAGAGTGCATCCACTATTTGAGATTTAGATTTGCATCTTGGAATCAAGATAAATCTATTATTCAAGCTACAACGTAGTTTCCCTTAAGGGACTGCGTTATTTTCAGTGGAGGTTTTGCAGGGTGTGTTGATCCCATTTTTTATGAGAGATCTCTGGTGTTGGGCTTTTCCTTTCACTTTGGTGATGCATGGATTAGCTTGCTGATCCATGTTATGTTTAGATATGATCTATTTCATGTAAATTCATCTTCAGAAATTTCTGAATAATATTGCAGATCTGCTACTTAAAACTTAGATCTACTCTTTGTATTGCATGATTTGATCAAAACCCCAAGGGGATCTTGTAATAGAGTCTTTCTAGAGTACAGATCTAAAATGGATATGATATTTCATCCACAGATTTGTTCTAGATTTGAAGTGTAACATTCAGCTGCTGCAACTCCATAAAATAATGTTGTTAAGCCATTTTGCAGTTTATATATGTGTTGCGGTCCTCTTTTTTGAAGATTTCTTTCTCTCTTGTCTCCTGTATTCTTCTGTACAATGTAAGAGCATCATTGTAAATCTGATTTGTTGTTGTATCTTCAAAATTTAATCTTATTTGATGGCCTCCTACTCATGCTCTCCAAGACTGCATTATTTCTGAAGCAGTTTGTTGTGCATATCTGCAACCCCTCTTGTAGGGTGTTTTTAAGCTAGACTAGGTGGTGGGAGATCTGTTTACCACATCTAGTTTGATTTTTTTTTGCTCCCCTTTTGGATCTAGACTCCAGATCTACTGATCTAAGGGATCCAAGGGCTGAAAATTCATTTCTATGCATAAATATCCTAGAAGTGAATTATTTTAGCAGGCTTGCTGTGCAATCCCTATTTTGGGATATTACAGAGTTTGAGTTTTGGAAATGTTTAATTCAGCCTTTTTATTCATTGTTTTCTCAGCAAAATCAGCTTGCTGGTTTTTATTATTTACATCAGCTAAAATGGTTTTTTTAGGAGAATTAGCTAAATTCCTAGTGCTGCTAGGGTCACCACTATGTTTGTCATGAATTTGGGTGTTTTTTCCCTTCGTTTGATCAGAACTTTCAGCCACTATGTTTTTGTTTTCAGCTATCCTTTTGGAAGCATTTACAGAGTTTCTTTTAGCATAATTTTCAGAGGCTTTCTTCTTGGGAGTGTCTTGGTTCTTTCTACTTCTCAAGTCATATTGTTTGTGTACTTCCATTATGGAATTTTCAAAGCCTAGTTTGTAATATTCTGATTCCAAGCTTTCTTCCTCATCAGGTATGTATGTGACTTGTTCTTCTTCATTGAGGAAAACAGTATCCTCATTGTTTACTCCCAACATGTTCATGTGATTTTCCTCTATTTCTTCTATTGTTCCCCCCTCTTCATCAACATAATTTTCCTGAAAAGGGGGTCTGATCTGTTGATCAGAATCCTTTTGTCTATTTTGAGGTGGGTTTCTCCTAAAGTTATGATTTTGGTTCTGAGTGTGATTTTTGTTTTGAGGAGCTGTTTGGTTTTCTCTAGGATAAGCCCTCTCATTTACATTCATCCTATCCATCATGCTTTCCATGGTTTTTACAAAATTATCAAGTCTTGAATCATATGTGGAAGGTGCAGCTTCATCTCTATATGTCACCCTTTTCTTGTTTTTCATCATAGCTCTTTTGGCAAGAAGATTTTCCTCAAAACTTACTGCCCCTATCTGCATATATTCTAAAGTGAGGGGTTCCCTTTCTCTTAATTGATAGGCCATTTCAAGGTCGAATCCATCAGGGAATTTCATTAGAGCTAGGCCTTGTGGTGGTTTCATATGAATTGGTAGGGCATTGTACACACTATTAAATCTAGTGCAGTACTCTTGAACACCTTCTCCAACATTCCTCTTAATATTCTCATATTCTGATAGAATATGGAGAGGGTTCTTTTTGACCTCCCATTTATTTATATAAAATTGATGGAAAGTAGGGAGGTCATTGATACTGTTAGGGGTTAAGCCTTTGAACCATTTTCTTGCTTCTCCCCCTAAACTTTGAGCAAACATCCTAAGTTTCACAGTTTCATCATCTATTTCTTGTCTGTCAAAGTAGTCATCCATTTTGTCCACATATTGTTGAGAAGTATTAGAACTACTAGCATCATATACAGGAATTTTGGAATGATAATTTGTTGGTAGGACAACTAAAGGCAAAGGAAGGACTAAGGGAGCATACCATGTTGCTATGATATGAACTTGTGGAAATAATGGGGGGTTTACAAAGGGAGGATTTTTGATAGGAGGTTGATGACGAGTTGAAGTGGTTTGAGTTATGGATGTGTGAGTACGTGAAATAGAAGTACTCAGATCAACAAGGGGCTGTTGAGAAAATTTAGGATGAGAGAAACCAAATTTATAAAGGAAATGAAGATCGGGTGGAGAGGATGGGGAGGTTTCTCTACTGCTATTATGTTGTGAGTTTTCAGGCTCAAAGTCTATCTGATCTATACCACTAAGTGACTTGGTTCTAGATAGGTTTCTTATGAAAGGTAAGTCAACCTGGGTATCTTGCAGAGCTGTAATATTTTCAGGGACAGAATTTGCTCTATGAATTGGTCTGACAATAGTTGGGTTCTTATATGTAGGATCTTTCCTAAGAATTCTTTCAGGATTGTCAGCTATTTGAGGAGGATTTGAGTCTGGATAGGCTCTAGTATGGATTCTTTTGGAAGCCAGGATTTAAACCCAAGGATAAGAAATTTTTTCCAAATATGACAGTCTTTAAAGGCAAACTGATTCGTGCAAGAAAACTTAATCCACAAAGTCTTCTTAACTAGGTTTTTGTGATGTTCTAATGATGAAATGAGTTTCCCAGTGGAGTCTATGGAAAACCAAAGGGATCAGCAGGCCTACTGAAACCAATGGAGTCACCAGGTGGAAGATTTTTACTTGTTTTCTAGGATTGGTTGTTGTCCACCATCAAAAATCAGGAACCACTCTTGGCAGACACTTGATTCATTTTAAGAATGGGATTTTCTGAGTTGTGAAGTTATCTATTACTCATTATATTCCCCAGTATGGTCGCCACGATGTTGGCTCCCTGTGATTTACAAGAATGGAAAGAATAAACACTGCAAGGGGACACATCAGAACCACTTTGGAATCCTAGGACCTAGCCTTCCTGGATTCAGAGAGGGATATTTCTATTAAGTGTTTTCAAAGGATATATCTTTATGCTTTGTTTATGATATTAGGCTAGTTATGAAGCTCTTAGGAACTTGTTTGTTTGGTTGGGATGGATATCATTAAATGAGGAGGTCAGTTGAAGGGTGAAGGTGAGATTAAATTGAAAGAATGTTTCCGCTGAAAAGATAGGTCATGAAATAGTATTAACCCATTGGGCTATGGAGTCACAAAAGGATTTAATTGTACAAAAATTCTTCAAGGGTTTCCATAGGGCAAGTCATCTATATCAAAGGATCTTTGAGATTGAATTGTGATATGAGACATTAAGATATTGTGAAATAAGCAAAGCTAATAATCAATTAAGAATCTATTAACTCCACTAAACAAGAAAATCCTTTCAAAGTAACTGTTTGAAGCAAGCCAAAGGATAGGGAAAACCATAGACTTATTTGGACAAACTTTTATTAAAAAAAACTTTTCAAACAACAATCCAGTAATCCTAAGACTACTTTCAGAAAGGAGAAAACATATAAGATAACAAGGAAATTAGCCTAAGATTAGACAAAAACTATGAATCTAGCCTACTTTTGGCATACTCTTAAGGGGTCTTTCAAAGAAATTGTTAAAGACTAGCCAGAGGACAGGGAAAACCATAGACTTCCCTAGGTTAACTCTACTTAGAAAACCTTGAAAAGAACATTCAAAAACAATATCTCAAGTTGTACTCAGAAAGACAAGGGCTCACCAACATTTCTTCACTAGTTATACTCTATTGAATCATTATTGAAACAACAAGCTGGATAAACCTAGAGGGAAGTTAAGAATCCTCTAAGCATACCTTAGCAGAAGAAAACATAAAGACAAAGCTTTCAGACAGAAATAGGGTACTTTGACAGTAAATCCTACTCTAAATTTTCTATTCTTTATCAGAGAAAATGGACAGCATGTAAAACAAAAGAAAAAACAAAAACAGTGAGGAATAACATCACCATTAACATATACCAGGATCCCATGAATCAAATTGTATTATTGATGTTCAAACCAGTTACATAATTCAAGTCCAATAGGTCTTTACAGCTCAAAACTTCTCTTCCCAGCCTATTATTATTCAACTGTTGAGCAGCACTTCAACAACTTCAACAACTATCTTACACTTCAATAATAATCCAACCAACAACTACAATGAACTCCTCATACAATATTTATAGATAAATGAGGAGGTGGAGTGAAAGCAAGGATCTCTATTTGTTCATAAATGATAGAGTTTAATGTTTTTGACCTTTGAGACCATGCAAGGCCCAAGGAAAAATGTATTTATGTCTAACTCTGCGTTATATTAAATTTTTGAACTACTTAGTGGCTTTTGTTGACTTTTAGGCTTTTTTAAGTAGGCTGGCAATAACTTCTGAGCTGCCATTTGGAAATATCTCTGACTTGGAGTAACTTTATGTGTCTTCTGAGGTAAATTAGGCTTGTAGGTGGCATTTTTGGCCTTTGGAGAAGTAATTGCTTCAGTGATTTGTCATTCGAAGCACTCCTTCTTGTTGATCTGTCTGTTTGGTGGCTTTAACTCTATTTACACCTCTGATTTGGATTTTAGGCCTTTACTGTATCATCTTATGTCTCTATCCTTTCTACTGACTATTTTTATTTTAATTCTTTTGTCTTTGCACCGTGTCTTTATCCTTGGTCTGCTCGATCGAGCCTTTGATTTTCTTGCTTTATTCCTTAATATTTAACATGCACTGCTTTGTTTGTTTTGTGTACAGGTGTTCCTTTTGTTGCACTGGAGGGTTTATTATTTAACCAGTTTTCATGAGGCACTGGTCAAACATTAGAATCAAACCCTAAATCTCCCATTCGGCATCTTGGAACCTAGGATCATCATCCTGGGTGTTTTCAACTTGGATGTTGTTGTGGGAGGGCATGTATACTTCGAGCCTCCATTAAACCTGCATACAAAACACAAAACCATTAAATAAAACCTGCGTTGTGAGATAGTTGCTTTCAAAGGCATTGGTACATTTGTAGAGGAGGGGGATTATGTATCAGAGGGTGATATTCGTGGTGGAATTTATGCAGAACCATGGCAGATTTGAATTTGGGTGAAAAATGAGGAAATGCGGTTTTGCGCAATACTGGGGTGGTATTCGCGCAGGGTTCAGGTGGTAAGTGGTATTGGCCTGAATGAATGCGACACTACTCAGGCGCTAACACCTGTCTGAGAAAAATTGCCCATTTCACATAGAAAATGCACGTTAAAATGTTTTGGTGAATGGGCGTGAAATTAGTTCTGGGCTGTTGGATCTAGGGGAGCTAGATCAACGGTGGAGAGGGAGCGCGATCGGACAAGGTGCTTGGCAACGAAGAATGGAGGAGGACAGGTGGCAGATGGTAAATGGATCAGCAGGAGGATAGTGGAAGGCAAGCTAGGGTGATGATATCAGCAAATTTGTCAAGATATGGAAAGGTTGATCAGGCGGAGTTAGCACTTGAGTTTTAACGGTGGCCGTTGGATCAACAAGATCTACGATGGAGATCGTATGACAGGATAAAGTGGAGCGAGGGTTAAAAGAAGTGGAAAAGGGGTTTAAGGAAGGGGTGGAGGTAAGGTCCTATGGGGGAGAGGATAGGACCGAGGGTTAGGGTGAGAGGGGTTTGAGGTCTATAGCACATGGTAGCAGTGCTAGGTCATATGAGGAGGAAAAGGGGCTAAGGTTTAAGCCAAGAGGGCTTAAGGCCTTATTTTCAAAATGGAGCAGATTTAGGCCTAAAAAAAGGTTTTTTAAGCCTTTTTAGAGGTTCTGATAGGATAGAAAGGGTGATTTAAACCATATAAAGGAATTTTACAAGGTTTAAAGGGTTTTTATGGGGAAAATGAGGGTAAATGAAGGGAAAATTGATTGTGAGGATGAATGAAAATATGGGTGAAATGGAGTTTATGAAATGAATTGATGGAGAAGGCCTTGAAAATAGTTTTCTTTGTGTCTTGGCAGGGTAACTTGGAGGCTTTGAGTGAAGTTTATAGCAAAATTATTTCTTGAAGATAATGAATATAGTGAGGTTTCAAGAACTCACAAAGTTTGCATAAAATTTATTTCTTGAAAACCTAATGAACCTTTTTAGCCATCATTAGGTATAACAGAATTTATAGATGGTTAAAAATGACAATGACTTACTTTCGCATGCCAAGGTCTCACCCGAAGTAGTATGGGAGGCTGCTAGAACCAGGTTTCCGCACCCTAGGAGAGAGTAGGTAATTAAGGCAGATCAGCGTTGTTGCATCAACTAGCAAGTTCGCACAGATCGAGTCTATTCGCAGGCTTCTAACAATACAATCAACAAGTAATTATAACAGAGCTACTAGCATTAATAGATCCGATCAATACATTCGCATCCATGTGTGCATCAGAAATTACCATTACAGAACATCATAATCGCAGCTAATTCTAGACTATAGATACATTCGCAGCTTAAATAAATAACACATATGCACTTAGGTAATGACTAGGATTAGTCAAGATATCATAAAGATACTTCAAATATGTTTTGCATTCATTAGTATCCAAAAACCCAATTACAACCCAAAACACAGCCCGCACACATAGCCTAGCGGGGTCTGCACACAGTAGGACTAAGGATCTCCGTGCACACAGCCAACAGGAGTCCTTACCCAAAATAACCCAAACAGATCTTAATAATTCTCACGTAGCATAAATCTTATGTCTTACCTACCTACTAGACCCAACTATATATCTATTTATAACATTGTATCCATTGTTATCCGATGGTATGCAAACCATGGTTTGTAGACCCTAGAGCTACCCTTTAACCCATTAAAAAACATTAGGGGCTTTGACCCACCCCAAAACCCCTATGCAAGACCGGCTATTACAAAATTATATCAAAATGCAGCATAGGGAACCCCGTTCCAACAGGCCCCCAACACAATATTGTGACTCGTCCTGAGTCACGGTGGCTGTGGGGTTTGCATCTTCACCTGAAGCTGCTTGATAGCATCAATAAGAGAGTGCAGTACTCCTTCTCTCTGCACAAGAGCGTTCTCTACAATATCCACCAACTTTTGCGAAGTTGGGCCTTCTGTAGCAGCAGTGACACTTTCCAAGGTCCAATTTAGTTGCTTAAATGTGACATCCACTTCCTGAGAGAGCTTAAGGGCTTCATCAACCTATGGCTTAAGGTGGTCACTGAGAACCTTCTTTTTGTGGAAGAGCTCTTCAAGATCATCTCTAAGTGTGTGGCTGGTATGCAGTCGTGTGAGGCGTTGAGTGGGGACCAGTGTAGGAATTGTAGCTTCCATATGCTCAAACTCTTCTTCCTTCTGGCGCAGCTCTTAGGTGATTTCACACAAGAGAGGATCCTACTACACCTTAGACCATAGCTGCACAAATATCTCCAACAATTCTGCGTCGTAAGCGATTTGAGCTATAATGGCATTGGTGGCCTCTATGACCAGCACAACTCGCTGGGCTCTTACCTCAGGTGGAGTTTCTAGCTGCAATTTTGCTTGCAAAGTAGTAATCTGTTGCTCCATCTCTATGTTGATAGGCTAAATCTCGGTCCTAGATGCATTTAGGGTGGCCACAAGCCCTTCAATCTTGGACTGGGGGGTATCAGAAGCCGAGATATCCTCATTTACATCTATGCATAGCATACTAATTAGGCATTCCAACTCAGTCTGCTGTGTGGCGACAAGGGTGCATGCAGCCTGCTCTTGGGACACCTTAGTGGTTTTTTCCACGATCGTTTGCTTAGCTGTATTGATCTTCTAATGCACCCGGTGGTCTTGGTGTTGGATCTCCTCGAAGAGTGAGGTGTGGAGGACTTGCAATGGTTCAAGCGGGAGTCGGGCCAAGTCCAATTGCACCTCTGCACAGGCCTATACTTGTGCTCCTAAGGCAGGTGGGCTCAAGATGAATGTTGCGCCCGACAGGGGGAAAAGGCGACTCTCAGTTGTGATGACCAATTCACTGCTAGTTGTTGGGGGAGGCCTTGTCTGAATCATGCTTGCCTGTAGGGTGTCAATTTTGAGTTGTAGAGCTCAGAGCTTAGACTGGAGTGTAGCGACCGTGACCTTCTGCTGCCCTTCTGTTGTGACCAGCAACAACCCCCCTTTTATTTATTATTAGCAATAATACTAAATAAATGAGGAGCCTTACTTAAAAAATCCAAAAAATCAATTAGGATTTGTTTGCCTTTTCAAAATAAAACTTTCTATCATAAACCTATAGAAATCCCTTAGAAAGAATATTTAGAAAAACTTAAGTTTATGATAGATTATAATAAAATTGCTCTTGAAAAAAGATAGCGCATTCATAACAAAAATAATATATATAAAACGCATTGATCGCAGATCGCATAGCGCAGAAAACAGAAATGATTAATAAATATCTTTTGCGCTCTTATCAATTTTGCGCTTTTGCGATTGTGCGCTTTTGCGATATGCGTTTTTGCGCTATTTTTATGACTGCGATGACTTCATTTTGTGATATTGCGACATTGCGATATTGCGATGTTGCGTAGCAAATCGCAGATCGCAATGTCGCAGATTCATGTAGGCGCGCTATCCCAAGGCAATCTTCCCATATGTCAAATCCGTTATGCGCTTTAATGATTATATTAAATGATTGGATTGATTATTAATGTGAAATGAGATTGTGTTTAGATTGAAAGTCGTTTCACAATTTAAATATTATATTTCATCCGCTTTCACATTCAAAACAGTCTCATCACCTTTCTTATATCATTACTCTCATTTATTCGTAAAACGCAGGCACGAAGGAGAAAACGACTATACAAAGCTTCCGCTAAACACTATGGGTAAGAAGGAGAAGAGATCAAATTCTGAGAAAAAAGAAATGGCTTCGCTATACGCAGACACCGCCTGTAACAAGGACGCCGGTATATCCACTTGGGAAGGAATGTATAATCTGTTAGAGGAAGAAAACCCTGTGGTGATAAAAGTTGCAGCTACAGCAGGTTCAAAGAATACGTCTGAAGCAACCCTTAGAGACTTGGCTTGCTCATTTCTGCATAGAATAGCAGCAAGGCCAAGGATTCTCCCATATATAGACATGGTGAGATGGGTGCTGGATAGCACAGATATTTCAGACAGACAATTCAGAACTCCATCGGAAGAGCTAATCGGGTCATTCACCATAGAAGATCTGAGATTAATGTATAAGCTGCCAGAACCTCAGGCGACTTTCAACAAGCAATTTATGGAGGAGTTTGCCAAAGAACACTCAAATTTGGCAGAATGCACAAAGGAGTGGACCAAGAGAAGTGAACCATTGAAGAAAAACAAACAAGGTATGTACAACACGGGTTCACTTACCTCTCCTTATTGTTTTACTGCTGCCATGTTATGCAGGCTTTTTGGAAAGCCTGACATAAATATGATCTTACCCGAATGGCTTCCTTTGTTGAATGCGGCTGTTAATTCTACAATTGTAGACTGGGCCAAAATCCTATCTGATAATCTCACCACTGCTATTTTTCACTATCGGTCTAAACGAAATGTTTCCCAGCGGGTTTATCCGCCTTTTTATTTATCTGCTTATGTCATTGACGCCATCTGCTATGTCTCTAAATTCCCTGTGATGGGCTGGAAATGGACTATCCACGATCCTTTGCCCATTCATGTGTACCATAAAGAACTATGGGAGTCTAAGTTTGTCCCCCATTTTTATCAAATTTGTCATGGAATAATGCTGCCATTGTACAGAACATTGTATAATAAGGATGCCCCAAGGTTATCCTCAGAAACAGAGGTTGATATTCTCCCTGTCGCGAGATGATTTGGAGAAGAATTGTTCACCTATATTAGGGTTTTTGGAAGTTATGCTTCTCCCCATGTGTTACCCCTATATGTTCCAGATAGACTTGTAGCTCGGGAAATTGCTTATCAGACCTGTGGCCAGGGAGGTATAACAAAAGATCTAAAAGAGAAGAAAAAGGGCATTTGGCCACAATTTCCCATAAAATGTGGAACATTTTCACTGTTTGATATTGGTCATGCATTTCAAGAGATAGGAAACGTTACATGCCTACAGCTGTTCAAATTCTCAAGAAGGTTATTCGACCCCAATGATATTGTTAAGAATTTTACCAATGCAATCAAAGTAAGGGAATTTTCCAGGGAACAGGATCTTTTTGATGATATGTTCCAAGAAAGAAATTCATTCAAAGAGGTTTTGAATTCAGCTAAAGCGTAGCTATCTCCAGAGGATTTTCAGGAATTCAAGCTGTACAGAGAAATGAGACTAATTCCTATTCCTTTGGATAATCTACGCTTAGAGCCCGCAAGGGAGCAAACTCCTAGTGTTAGTCTTAACGGCAGTTCAAGTACAGGTAAATCTAAATCAAAATCTGACAGAGATTCTGAACACTCCAATAAGTCTAAAGAAAAGGAAGATAAAATGGAAGAATCCATTAAAGATTCTGCACAATCTAAAGAACCTAATCAACAGCAAATTTTGACTTCTCAACAGACAAATCCTCCTCCAACCAATGTACAGCAACATCCAGTCACCATTGAGTTAGACAAAGAATGGGAAACCTTTAATCAGTTGATTAATATAGAAGGACAGAATGTACAGACCCCTGTCCAGACAACCAAAGTTTTGAGCACAGGAACAAGCAACACAACCACAGTGACAGAGCACATACCAATCACACCCTCCTCTGAAATTGTACTTAATGTAGAGGAAATTCCTCCTCTAGATGTATTCTACAGCCCAAAATACAAAGCAGTAGTGAAGAGACAAAGAAAAAGGAGAAAAATAGAAAGTGCAATTGCTACTGAACCAGAACAAGTAGATGTTTTGTGGAAAGATCCTGCCACATAGCCTACTCATAATCTCACTAAGTTATCTCAAATAACAGGAGCTTATGCTTCTGCAACAATTGATAAAGCAGTTGAGATACAACTTTTTTTGGATGAAAAAGAATAACAGGTAAAAGCTCTGCAACAGCAATTGCAACAGGTACAGGCCAATAAGGAAGCACAATTGAAACTTGAAGAGTTACAACAACAACTTCAAGAAATGCAAACAGGACATCAAAAAAGCCTGGCTGATAAAAACAAACAAATGCAGATTATCCAAGATCAGCATAAAGATGATCCTAAGCTTCCAGAATTCATTTCAGAAACCATCTTTTTGAACAATCAACTACTGCAGCAAGAGGAAGTTTTCTGCCAAAAAATCTCGCAATGGAATTCTTTGTGCCAAGAGAGCGATAAAATCACAAATCATGTCGTAGATTTACGAAATGATTATGATTTTATTAATGAAAAGATCAATGATTATCTAGCATGGAAAAAGATAGAAGAAGGCAGAAAAGCTGGTGCACCCATCATTAATGAGAACCATAAAGAAATACTGTTTAATAATTGGGTTGCACAAATCAAAAGGGTAGAAAAGGAAGCAGAGGAGGCATCTACAGCGGCAAACACTCTCACTGATTGTGTAAATGACAATTTACACAAAGCTAACTTGATTTCTGAAACTATTCCAGGATATCTTCCACAGGCAAATCAACTGCAAACATAATGGAGGCAAAAGGCAGAAGAAAGAGAAAAATCCATCCAAGGGCTGACAAGATTGAATTGGAACTCATACTGGATGTACTTGGTAAAGCCACACAGTCAGCACAGTGTTCTCAATTGTATCATCAATGCTACAGAGAATATTGCTCCTACGCTTGCCGACTCTGTCTTTTCAGGACAGCTGAATTCTGAAGTCGGTCAACCGCATCTTCTCAAAACTATGCTGGATGCCTGCAAGCTTAAAGATCAAGTTAATAGATAGATAGATTTAGTTTTAATTTCACTGTATTTTAGCCTAGGAAAAGGACAGTCATTGAACCGAATCCTTAATTTTTGTAATAAACTATTTCTAGAGTTAGTTAAGTAGTATTTAAACCCCTCTCATGCATTTAGAGAGGGGTCCTGGATCTTAATATTTTTGGACTTGGAGATTGCATTTCTGTACTCCATTGTCTTATATATTTTTGAAAAGGATCACATCTGGTGATTTTCATGCGGAATTATCTTTGAAGTGTTGCATTTCTGTACCTTGGAATTTGGTTTTGCATCATAGTTACTGGATAGAGTATCAGATTGCATTTGAAACTCTTCAAGATGAACAAGGTATTTCTATCTGTTCACTGTTGATCTCTTTTGTCTTATGATATTCGGTTTAAAATTGCTATCATTTATATGTATATTGGTTTTCACAACGCTTTCTTTTATATATCATTTCTGAGTATAATTGAAATGTTATTTTTCATAGTTACATGTAAATGGTATACAATGATGAATGCAATGTGCTTATATAACTCTGTTTAATTTCTTAAACAGAGTTATCTTTATTTGTTTCTGCACATTTCAATTTAATTAATAATACATTTTCATGGTTATTGTTGAATTGAAACAATCTTAAGTTGTATTCACATATAGTTACCCGGGTTAGTGTTAGAATTTCTTTATTAGTATTTAGCTTAAATTAGATAGTTTTATTTCAGTTAGTTTAGTCCCATTTTCACCCATCCAATCCAATCCATTTAGTTAAAAGGAAACTGGTCCTTTAAATCCAGTCGGAGCCACCATACCAAACGGAAAAGGAGCTATCTTAAGGTCCCGACCGGGTGGTTTTCCCCGATGTTTGAAGCAGAGATTTTCTAGGCTTCAACATTTTTGGCGCTAGAAGGAGGGCATGAGCTATGAATGGCAAGTAAATATTTATCCACAAGCCATTCCGAGAGCAAAACACCCTCATTAACTTCTTCAATTTCTTCTGAAATTCAAAATCCTAGAGAAGAAATTGCAGAAAATATTCAGACACCCACTACCAAAATTTCAAAACATTCAGACGATCAACATCCTAAGTCTCCTGAAGTTCAAGATCTAATTCATAAATTGAAAGGATTCTCATTATCTCTTGAAGAGTCTGAAATATCTGAAGGTAGTGTAACTTCAAAATTTGTTTCTTCCAAACCGCTTACTAGGCTTCAAAGTGAAAAACTTGGTATTTCTCCCAAAGAATTCCCTTTACCTAGTAGAGTTAAGACAAGAAAAACACAATCGGAATCAATAAGTTCAACCTCTAATATTCAAATATCTATTTCCGAAATCTCAACCCAACAAAGTACAGTTGTTTCATCATCATCTCTTCAGTCATCATCTCCACAAGCATCTTCTCCTCAATTTTCATCAATCTCAACATCATCTATTCCAACCACTTCAATTCAAATACCACCAGTTTTTGGTATTCCTCCAATATTCGTCCCAATAATGGCACAGAGACCATGGTCTACTCCAGGAGCAATCAACATGGCTGCACCTTTACATGATTTACCAGACAATCCTGGAAAATGGCTTCCAAAGTTTAGCCCAGATCTTAACATTCAAGCTGAAGAACATATCAATAATTTTATGCTGGCTATTAATTTAAATGGAGTCATACATGAAGATGTTGTAGTTAGATTATTCCCATATACTCTTCATGGAGTAGCAGGATCATGGTACTTTTTATTACCATCAGGATCCATAACGAGTTGGGACATTTTTGCAGATCATTTTTTGACAAATTTGGAGATGACCGATCAATTGCAACTTTACTCAATGATCTCTCAAATTTGAAAATAGAACCCAAGGAACCTATAAAAGAATTCAATGCTAGATTCAACAAACTTTTGAACAAAATTCATACAGATTCACAACCCAGTGAACAAGTTAGAATTGAATGGTACATAACTGCCTTACCCTCAAACATAGAAATTTTCGTAGACAGAGTTGCAAAGCCTACATTGGTTGAGAATATGAAAGAAGCTATTGCAGTAGAAAAACGTATCACTTCTCTGGAAAAGAAAAATGCTATTGAAGAAAGGAAATCAAAGAAGGTCAGCTTCAGAGATGATTCAAAGAAAAAGGCCAAAGATCCATATGACATGGAAGGTTTGCAGAAAGTTCTTAAAACCATGTCAAATGAAATGGTTGAAATTAAAAAACAGGTGGCTGAAACTTCTACGAAGAAACCATTCCGAAATTTCAGAAGAAACCAAGTTGAATCTAAACCTCCTAATGCAATCTCTAATGCAGAGTCAGAAGAAGAAGAAGAAGAAGAAGATACATTTATAGTATCAGATCAAGAAAATGAAAATGAAGAAATAGCTGAGTTAAATGGAATGTGGGATTTTATTCTCCCTAATTCTGATAGTGAAGAAGCTATGCCTGTAAGTACTAGGAGTAAATCTACAGCAGAACCAGTGCAAACAGTTCCTAAAAATAAAATTACAACTCCAAGTACCAAAGAAAAACCCATTGTGAGGAAAACTTCTCCATTACCTACTCAAAATCAGCCATCCTCTTCTAATCCTCTCACATCAACAACGAAAACTTTAGTAGTGTCAGATCCTATGGAATACAATATTGTTGAAGACATGAAAAAGATCAAAGCCAACATTTCCTTACATGAACTCAGCAAACTGAAACACCAGCAAAAGTTTCTATTGAAAGAATTAAACGCTACACCAATTGCTCCTTTACCAAGCAGTGTAGTTGCAAAAGCAGCAAGAGGAACTGGTAAGCCACCAGATAAGGTAGATGCTACTGATACTGTGCTCATTGGGGAAAAGTCAAATTCTCAAACTCCTCCTTTTCTTTTGAATTATGAGATGTACAATAAAAATCTGCACAATTGTTTGATTGATTCCAGAGCTTCCTCCAATATAATGCCTACTTCTGTCTGTGCTAAATTAAATATTGAACCACAGAAATCAACAGTTCATATCGTTCAGTTGGATCGCTCTAAAGTCCAAGTGGTAGGAGAAATCAATTCAGTTACTATCAGATTAGCCTCAGATCCTAGGATTGTCCAAAGAATTGATATTCTAATTGCTGATATTCCTGAATTCTATGGATTAATCTTGAGCAGGGACTGGTCTGCTAAACTTAACGGTTATATCTCAACCGATTATTCACACATGTGGCTTCCTTACAAAGGAAAACCAAATCAAATCAAAATTGAACGAGAAAAACATATGATGCACACTGTCACTGAATTTGAACAACCTAATGAACCTGTAGCATTCAACAACAATATTCTTGGAGGTTATTCTGCTGAATCATTTCTTGGAAATTTCAAAGCTCCTCGATCACCTTTTTCTGTAAATACTTTTGTTTCTCAGATAGAAAATATTTCACAATCTGATACTTCCAGAATTGTAAATATTTCGGATGTAATTGTAGATAAGCCAATAGATAAGTCTTTATTTTGGTCATTATATTTTGATGGATCGAAATCTAGTGATGGAGCTGGAGCTGGATGCATCCTAATTGATCCAAATGGGGAGAAAACCATGTTGTCATGTAGATTAGAATTTGAGTGTACTAACAATACCGCAGAATATGAAGCCTTGGTTCAAGGACTTTATAAAGCTATAGGGTTAGATGTTAAATACTTGAAATTTTTTGGTGATTCCGAAATTGTCATTAAACAAGTTAGGAATACTATTCATTGCCTTTCAGGACATCTTAAACACTATCAAACCCTAGTACAAGACCTCACCACTCATTTTTTAGCATTTAATATTTCTCCTATTCCTAGGAATCAGAATACATCAGCTGACTTGTTAGCTAATGTTGCATCTAGACTCCTACCTGCTGAAGATTGCAGTCCTGATAGGTTTTCTGTAGAATTGATTTTTCGTCCATCAGTCCCAAATAATGTTACAAATTGGAGAGTATTCTATCATGATCAAGATATTCTAAATTTCATGACTTCAAAGAAATCATATGATGAGCAAATTATTGACGAAGATGATCATGATTTACAAATTGCTTCAAAAGGTAATGAAAACCCCATTCCAAAATCTGTTGTTAAATTAGAGGATTTATATGACATTAGAGACAGATTTAAGAAAGTTGTTAATTCAAAACTTCAAAGTTCCACTTTGAAGTTTGAATTAGTAAATCTTGGTTCTGATTCTAAACCTCAAAACGTCAACTTAGGACTCAATTTAACACCAGAGGAAAGGAATGCATTCATTAAATTGCTGAACAAGTATAAAAACGTTTTTGCTTGGAATTATGATGATCTAAAAACGTATGATACTTCGATTATTCAACACACGATTCCAATGCTTCCTGATATTAAACCTGTTCAACAGAAGTTGAGAAAGATCCATCCAAATCTTGAAAGTCAAATCAAATCAGAACTTAATAAACTTTTGAAAGCCAAAATCATTTTTCCAGTCAGGCACTCTAATTGGGTTTCCAATATGGTACCTGTAAGGAAGAAGAATGGTGATATAAGAATCTGTATTGATTTCAGAAATTTAAACAAGGAATGTTTAAAAGACAATTTCCCATTTCCAACCATAGAACAGATACTTCAAAAGGTAGCTGGTTCTGAACTTATGTCTTCTCTCGATGGATTTTTGGGCTATAATCAAGTTTTAGTTCATCCAGATGACAGATTGAAAACAACTTTCAGAACAAAATGGGGAACTTATGCTTATCAAAAAATGCCTTTTGGTCTAATAAATGCAGGAGCAACGTTTCAAAGAGCCATGGACATAGCATTCAAAGGTCTGATTAATAAATCAGTTGTTGTTTATCTTGATGACATAAAAATATTTTCAAAAAAGAGAGTCAATCATCTACATGACTTAAAACAAATATTTGAAAGATGTAGAAGGTTTGGTATTTCCTTAAATCCTAAGAAATATTTCTTTGCTTTAGATGAAGGAAAACTCTTAGGATTTTTTGTGTCAAAAGATGGTATATATATTGATCCAGGTAGAGTGAAAGAAATTTCTGATATTTCTTTACCACATAACAAAAAATCCATGCAATCATTTCTTGGACAGATAAATTTTGTTAAAAGATTTATTCCTGATTTCTCTTTAATTGTTTTACCTATGCAAAATATGATCAAGAAGAATTCAATATTCAAATGGACGCATAAAGAAAAAGAAGCTTTTGATTCAATCAAACAAGCAATCATTAATGCACCAGCATTGAATACCCCGAATTTTTCTAAAGATTTTACTTTGTATACTCTGGCCACTGAAACATCTTATGCAGCCGTTTTAACACAACTCAATGATCAAGAAATCGAAGCACCAATTTCTTTCTTTAGCTCAAATTTGCAAGGAGCTGAGCTTAATTATTCTGATGTTGAAAAACAAGCCTTTGCTGTGTTTAAATCAATCAAACATTTCAGACCTTTTCTCTTAAAAACACATACAAAAATCATTGTCCCATTCTCTGCAGTGAGGCAATTATTAATTCAAAAAGAAGTAGGAGAAAAGAGAGCTAACTGGGTAACAACCTTGCAAGAATATGATATTGATATTAAACCGGCTAAGATTGTTAGAGGACAAGGTTTTTGCAGATTATTGGCAGGAGCTCATAACATACCAGAAAATCAAGATTCAAATCAAGATATTCAAGTAAGTCAGATAAGTGTTACAGATTCTGAATCTCAGTATTTTGATCTTATCTATTACTTGAAAAATGGGTATGCTCCTTCTAATCTCAGCTATAAGAGTAAACGCGCTTTAAGGTTAAAGGCTATTAAATATGAGATCATTGATAATGTGTTATTTAGAAAAAATTATGATTCAATTTTATTAAGATGTTTGGAAAAGACTGAAGCTGAAAAGGTTTTGCAGGAATTGCATGATGGACTAGCAGGAGGTCATTTTGGAGGTGATACCATGGCTCACAAAATAATTCGTGCTGGTTATTACTGGCCTACCCTTTTTAAAGATACGCATGATTACGTAAAGAAATGCCAAATTTGTCAAACTGCAAGTGGAAGACAAAGGAAATCAGATTTTCCTTTGCAACCAGTAACTATTGAGCAACCATTCGAACAATGGGGGCTTGACATTATTGGTGAGATAGTACCTCATTCTTCCAAACGGCACAAGTACATCCTTACTGCAACTGATTACTTTACAAAATGGGTAGAGGCAATCCCATTGAAGGTAGCCAATTCTGATGAAATTATTGATTTCATAGATCAATTCATCATAACCAGGTTTGGTGTACCTCAAGCTCTTGTCTTTGATAATGCATCTTACTTCTCTGGAAATAGTTTAATTGAATTTGCAGTCAAAAGAGGTTTTAAATTAAAATATTTAGCAAATTATTATCCACAAGGTAATGGTTTGGTTGAATCCACTAATAAAAACCTTATCAAAATCATTAAAAGGACTGTTGATCAAAATCAAAAGAATTGGCACAAATCTTTAATCTTTGCGTTATGGGCTGATCATATCACTGAAAAAGCTTCAATAGGGACTTCACCTTTCAATCTGGTTTATGGAAAAGAAGCTGTGATACCATCAAATTTAACTCTTCCATCGTTAGCCCTAGTGCAATTTATTGAAGAAAATCCTTCTTCATCCATTCAATTGAGATATGATCAAATCCTTAAACTAGAAGAAGATAGGGATAAAGCAAAAATTACTCATGAAAAACATCAACAGCTTGTAAAATCTTCTTTTGATGCAAGTTCTACCGGCTCAAAAAATTTGTCAATTGGTGATCTCGTTTTGAAATGGGATAAAGCACACGAAGAAAAAGGTAAACATACCAAGTTTCAGAAATTGTGGCTTGGACCATTTTAGATTGTTGAGAAGATAAGCTCAAATACATTCATACTCCAAGATTTAACAGGTAAGAGAGAGTCTCTTCCTGTAAATGGGCTTATCTTGAAGAAATTCTTTTCATAAGGAGGTAACCCCTTCTTAAACTGTACATATTTCTTTCTGCAAAAGTTTTTGATTATTTTTGTTTTTACAAATAAAGGTTGTTTATGAGTCTCTGATTGACTGTTTACTATTTGAGAAAATTTCTTCGGAAAAATATTATAAATATTTATTTTGTGTAAATAAGAATTTTTAAAGTAATGATCACAGTTTTTGAATAGTTTAAAATAAGATGTTAAACTTTGAAAAGATTATTTCAATCATTTACATGATCTTTTGAAAACTTAAGGAAAATGTAAATCATTATAAAGTTTATTAAGCAGAGAAAGGTTATCTATCAAAGTATAGATTTTTTCAAAGTTTTGGAATTCAAAAAACTCTAAAAATTGTCATCCATTGATTCTTATGGATAAAACTATTTCACCCCATCCATTTAAGTTGTGATTTTTTAGAATGTAATTCTAAGAAATTATACGAAAATTTTAAGAGATAAGAGGTCTCATCACGAGCCGACTTACCATGTTCATAAGGAGTAATAAAACTGACATTACCAATACTGCATACCAAAACAGGGTAATGGCTTATAAATATAATACAAGGAGTCTCATCACGAGCCAGCTTGTTCAGTTTAATTATAACTAGTGAATGGCATTGTTATTAACTGGCTACCAAACCAGAACAATGGCTCTTAAAATAAAATAAATAAAAGACAAAAAACATGAGATAATAGGTCTTATGAATTTATCTTTTAAAAAGTCATAATTTTAGTTGGATGGGACAATGAATAGTTAATGGTTTAAAGGTAACCCTGTCGAGACTATGAACGTTTGCTGGCAGCAGAGGCAATACCTATGGCAATAGAGTATATTATAAAACCAAAACTTGGAGAGATCCACTTACTTCATTATTAACACCAATCAAAGCTTGATATAACCTAAAATATTTTTATTTCTTAAAGAACTAGAAAGAAATTATGAAATGATTTTTATTTTTCTTTTTCATAGTTACATTTTATTTGAATTATCCTAAGATAGTTTTCATTATCTTTAAAAACATTTACTTACTAAAGATAGAATGTTCATTTCATTTTTCAGAGATAACTGTTTCTTTCAGTAAATCGCCAATTGTTGTGACCAGCAACAACCCCCTTTTTATTTATTATTAGCAATAATACTAAATAAATGAGGACCCTTAGTTAAAAAATCCAAAAAATCAATTAGGATTTGTTTGCCTTTTCAAAATAAAACTTTCTATCATAAACCTATAGAAATCCCTTAGAAAGAATATTTAGAAAAACTTAAGTTTATGATAGATTATAATAAAATTGCTCTTGAAACAAGATAGCGCATTCATAAAAAAATAATATATATAAAACGCATTGTTCACAGATCGCATAGCGCAGAAAACAGAAATGATTAATAAATATCTTTTGCGCTCTTATCAATTTTGCGCTTTTGCGATTGTGCGCTTTTGCGATATGCGCTTTTGCGCTATTGCGCAATTTCCACTTTTGCGCTATTTTTATGACTGCAATGACTTCATTTTGCGATATTGCGACATTGCGATATTGCGATATTGCGCAGCAAATCGCAGATCGCAATGTCGCAGATTCATGTAGGCACGCTATCCCAAGGCAATCTTCCCATATGTCAAATCCGTTATGCGCTTTAATGATTATATTAAATGATTGGATTGATTATTAATATGAAAAGAGATTGTGTTTAGATTGAAAGTCGTTTCACAATTTAAATATTATATTTCATCTGCTTTCACATTCAAAACAGTCTCATCACCTTTCTTATATCATTACTCTCATTTATTCGTAAAACGCAGGCACGAAGGAGCAAACGACTATACAAAGCTTCCGCTAAACACTATGGGTAAGAAGGAGAAGAGCTCAAATTATGAGAACAAAGAAATGGCTTCGCTATACGCAGACACCGCCTGTAACAAGGACGCCGGTATATCCACTTGGGAAGGAATGTATAATCTGTTAGAGGAAGAAAACGCAGTGGTGATAAAAGTTGCAGCTACAGCAGGTTCAAAGAATACGTCTGAAGAAACCCTTAGAGACTTGGCTTGCTCATTTCTGCATAGAATAGCAGCAAGGCCAAGGATTCTCCCATATACAGACATGGTGAGATGGGTGCTGGATAGCACAGATATTTCAGACAGACAATTCAGAACTCCATCGGAAGAGCTAATCGGGTCATTCACCATAGAAGATCTGAGATTAATGTATAAGCTGCCAGAACCTCGGGCGACTTTCAACAAGAAATTTATGGAAGAGTTTGCCAAAGAACACTCAAATTTGGCAGAATCCACAAAGGAGTGGACCAAAAGAAGTGAACCATTGAAGAAAAACAAACAAGGTATGTACAGCATGGGTTCACTTACCTCTCCTTATTGTTTTACTGCTGCCATGTTATGCAGGCTTTTTGGAAAGCCTGACATAAATATGATCTTACCAAGACAAAAATACCATACATTGAGAATGTTGTTAATTCTACAATTGTAGGCGGGCAAAATCCTATACGATAATCTCACCTTTCTTTATAGTCTCTAGAATTCTAGCAGAAGTGTTCTCAGCGAGTTTATCGCCTTTTTATTTATCTTGTATGTCATGGGGCGTATCACTATTAAATTTTGTGATGAAGTGGAAATGGACCTCCGACCCTTTGCCTCCATGTGTACCATAAAGAACTATGGAGTCTAAGTTTGTCCCCCCATTTTTGTCAAATTTGTCATGGAATAGTTACGCATTGTATGCGAACATTTGTATAATAAGGATGCCCCAGGTTATCCTCGAGAAACGAAGGGTTGATATTCTCCCCCGTTAGCGATGGTTTGGAGAAGAATTGTTCACCTATATGAGGGTTTTTGGAAGTTATGCTTCTCCCCATGTGTTACCCCTATATGTTCCAGATAGACTTGTAGCTCGGGAAATTGCTTATCAGACCTGTGGCCAGGGAGGTATAACAAAAGATTTAAAAGAGAAAAAAAAGGGCATTTGGCCACAATTTCCCATAAAATGTGGAACATTTTCACTGTTTGATATTGGTCATGCATTTCAAGAGATAGGCAACGTTACATGCCTACAGCTGTTCAAATTCTCAAGAAGGTTATTTGACCCAAATGATATTGTTAATAATTTTACCAATGCAATCAAAGTAAGGGAATTTTCCGGGGAACAGGATCTTTTTGATGATATGTTCCAAGCAAGAAATTAATTCAAAGAAGTTTTGAATTCAGCTCAAGCGCAGCTATCTCCAGAGGAATTTCAGGAATTCAAGCTTTACAGAGAAAGAAGACTAATTCCTATTCCTTTGGATAATCTACGCTTAGAGCCCGCAAGGGAGCAAAATCCTAGTGTTAGTCTTAACGGCAGTTCAAGTACATGTAAATCTAAATCAAAATCTGACAGAGATTCTGAACACTCCAATAAGTCTAAAGAAAAGGAAGATAAAATGGAAGAATCCATTAAAGATTCTGCACAATCTAAAGAACTTACTCAACAGCAAATTTTGACTTCTCAACAGACAAATCCTCTTCCAACCAATGTACAGCAACAGCCAGTCACCATTGAGTTAGACAAAGAATTGGAAACCTTTAATCAATTGATTAATGTAGAAGGACAGAATGTACAGACCCCTGTCCAGACAACCAAAGTTTTGAGCACAGGAACAAGCAGCACAGCCACAGTGACAGAGCACATACCAATCACACCCTCCTCTGAAATTGTACTTAATGTAGAGGACATTCCTCCTCTAGATGTATTCTACAGCCCAAAATACAAAGCAGTAGTGAAGAGACAAAGAAAAAGGAGAAAAATAGAAAGTGCAATTGCTACTGAACCAGAACAAGTAGATGTTTTGTTGAAAGATCCTGCCACAGAGCCTACTCATAATCTCACTAAGTTATCTCAAATAACAGGAGATTATGCTTCTGCAACAATTGATAAAGCAGTTGAGATACAACTTTTGTTGGATGAAAAAGAAGAACAGGTAAAAGCTCTGCAACAGCAATTGCAACAGGTACAGGCCAATAAGGAAGCACAATTGAAACTTGAAGAGTTACAACAACAACTTCAAGAAATGCAAACATGACAAAAAATCCTGGCTGATAAAGACAAACAAATGCAGATTATCCAAGATCGGCATAAAGATGATCCTAAGCTTCCAGAATTCATTTCAGAAACCATCTCTTTGAACAATCAACTACTGCAGCAAGAGGAAGTTTTCTGCCAAAAAATCTCGCAATGGAATTCTTTGTGCCAAGAGAGCGATAAAATCACAAATCATGTCGTAGATTTACGAAATGATTATGATTTGATTAATGAAAAGATCAATGATTATCTGGCATGGAAAAAGACAGAAGAAGGCAGAAAATCTGGTGCACCCATCATTAATGAAAACCATAAAGAAATATTGTTTAACAACTGGGATGCACAAATCAGAAGGGCAGAAAAGGCAGCAGAGGAGGCAGCTACAGCGGCAAACACTATCACTGATTGTGTAAATGACAATTTACACAAAGCTAACTTGATTCCTGAAACTGTTCCAGGATATCTCCCACAGGAAAATCAACTGCAAACAGAATGGAGGCAAAAGGCAGAAGAAAGAGCAAAATCCATCCAAGGGCTGACAAGATTGAATTGGGACTCATACTGGATGTACTTGGTGAAGCCACACAGTCAGCACAGTGTGCTCAATTGTATCATCAATGCCACAGAGAAGATTGCTCCTACGCTTGCCGACTCTGCCTTTTCAGGACAGTTGAATTCTGAAGTCGGTCAACCGCATCTTCTCAAAACTATGCTAGATGCCTGCAAGCTTAAAGATCAAGTTAATAGATAGATAGGTTTAGTTTTAATTTCATTGTATTTTAGCCTAGGAAAAAGAAGGTCATTGAACCGAATCTTTAATTTTTGTAATAAACTATTTTTAGAGTTAGTTAAGTAGTATTTAAACCCCTCTCATGCATTTAGAGAGGGGTCCTGGATCTTAATATTTTTGGACTTGGAGATTGCATTTCTGTACTCCATTGTCTTATATATTTTTTGAAAAGGATCACATCTGGTGATTTTCATGTGGAATTATCTTTGAAGTGTTGCATTTTTGTACCTTGGAATTTGGTTTTGCATTATAGTTACTGGATAGAGTATCAGATTGCATTTGAAGTCATCAAGATGAGCAAGGTATTTCTATCTGTTTACTGTTGATCTCTTTTGTTTTATGATATTCGTTTTAAAATTGCTATCATTTATATGTATATTTGTTTTAACAATGCTTTCTTTTATATATCATTTCTGAGTATAATTGAAACGTTATTTTTCATAGTTACATGTAAATGGTATACAATGATGAATGCAATATGTTTATATAACTCTGTTTAATTTCTTAAACAAAGTTATCTTTATTTGTTTCTGCACATTTCAATTTAATTAATAATACATTTTCATGGTTATTGTTGAATTGAAACAATCTTAAGTTGTATTCACATATAGTTACCCGGGTTAGTGTTAGAATTTCTTTATCAGTATTTAGCTTAAATTAGATAGTTTTATTTTAGTTAGTTTAGTCCCATTTTCACCCATCCAATCCAATCCATTTAGTTAAAAGGAAACTGGTCCTTTAAATCCAGTCGGAGCCACCATACCAAACGGAAAAGGAGTTGTCTTAAGGTCCCGACCGGGTGGTTTTCCCCGATGTTTGAAGCAGAGATTTTCTAGGCTTCAACATTTTTGGCGCTAGAAGGAGGGAATGAGCTATGAATGGAAAGTAAATCTTTATCCACAAGCCATTCTGAGAGCAAAACACCCTCAATAACTTCTTCAATTTCTTCTGAAATTCAAAATCCTAGAGAAGAAATTGCAGAAAATATTCAGACACCCACTACCAAAATCTAAAAACATTCAGACAATCAACATCCTGAGTCTCCCGAAGTTCAAGATTTAATTCATAAATTGAAAGGATTCTCATTATCTCTAGAAGAGTCTGAAATATCTGAAGGTAGTGTAACTTCAAAATTTGTTTCTTCAAAACCTCTTACTAGGCTTCAAAGTGAAAAACTTGGTATTTCTCCGAAAGAATTCCCTTTACCTAGTAGAGTCAAGACAAGAAAAACTCAATCGGAATCAGTAAGTTCAACCTCTAATATTCAAATATCTGTTTCCGAAATCCCAACTCAACAAAGTACAGTTGTTTCCATATCATCTCCACAAACATCTTCTCCTCAATCCTCATCAATCTCAACATCATCTATTCCAACCACTTCTATTCAAATACCACCAGTTTCTACTATTCCTCCAATAGTCATCCCAATAATGGCACAGAGACCATGGTCTACTCCAGGAGCAGTCAACATGGCTGCACCTTTACATGATTTACCAGACAATCCTGGAAAATGGCTTCCAAAGTTTAGCCTAGATCTTAACATTCAAGCTGAAGAACATATCAATAATTTTATGCTGGCTATTAATTTGAATGGAGTCATACATGAAGATGTTGTAGTTAGATTATTCCCATATACTCTTCAGGGAGTAGCAGGATCATGGTACTTTTCATTACCATCAGGATCCATAACGAGTTGGGACATTTTTGCAGATCATTTTTTGACCAAATTTGGAGATGACCGATCAATTGCAACTTTACTCAATGATCTCTCAAATTTGAAGATAGAACCCAAAGAACCTATAAAAGAATTCAATGCTAGATTCAACAAACTTTTGAACAAAATTCATACAGATTCACAACCCAGTGAACAAGTTAGAATTGAATGGTATATAACTGCCTTACCCTCAAACATAGCAATTTTCGTAGACAGAGCTGCAAAGCCTACATTAGCTGAGAATATGAAAGAAGCTATTGCAGTAGAAAAACGTATTACTTCTCTGGAAAAGAAAAATGCTATTGAGGAAAGGAAATCAAAGAAGGTCAGCTTCAGAGATGATTCAAAGAAAAAGGCTAAAGATCCATATGACATGGAAGGTTTACAGAAAGTTCTTAAAACCATGTCAAATGAAATGGTTGAAATTAAAAAACAAGTGGCTGAAACTTCTACGAAGAAACCATTCCGAAATTTTAGAAGAAACCAAGTTGAATCTAAACCTCCTAATATAATCTCTAATGCAGAATCAGAAGAAGAGGAAGAAGAAGAAGATACATCTATAGTATCAGATCAAGAAGACGAAAATGAAGAAATAGCTGAATTAAATGGAATGTGGGATTTTATTATCCCTAATTCTGATAGTGAAGAAGCTATGCCTGTAAGTACTAGGAGTAAATCTATAGCAGAACCAGTGCAAACAGTTCCGAAAAAGAAAATTACAACTCCAAGTACCAAAGACAAACCCACTGTAAAGAAAACTTCTCCATTACCTACTCAAAATCAGCCATCTTCTTCTAATCCTCTCACATCAACAACGAAAACTTTAGTAGTGTCAGATCCTATGGAATACAATATTGTTGAAGACATGAAAAATATTAAAGCCAACATTTCCTTACATGAACTCAGCAAACTGAAACACCAGCAAAAGTTGCTTTTGAAAGAATTAAACGCTACACCAATTGCTCCTTTACCAAGTGGTGTAGTTGCAAAAGCAGCAAGAGGAACTGGTAAGCCACCAGATAAGGTAGATGCTACTGATACTGTGCTCATTGGGAAAAGGTCAAATTCTCAAACTCCTTCTTTTCTTTTGACTTATGAGATGTGCAATAAAAATCTGCACAATTGTTTGATTGATTCTGGAGCTTCCTCTAATATAATGCCTACTTCTGTCTGTGCTAAATTAAATATTGAACCACATAAATCAGCAGTTCATATCGTTCAGTTGGATCGCTCTAAAGTCCAAGTGGTAGGAGAAATCAATTCAGTTACTATCAGATTAGCCTCAGATCCTAGGATTGTCCAAAGAATTGATATTCTAATTGTTGATATTCCTGAATTCTATGGATTAATATTGAGCAGGGACTGGTCTGCTAAACTTAACGGTTATATCTCAACCGATTATTCACACATGTGGCTTCCCTACAAATGGAAACCAAATCAAATCAAAATTGAACGAGAAAAACATATGATGCACACTGTCACTGAATTTGAACAACCTAATGAACCTGTAGCATTCAACAACAATATTCTTGGAGGCTATTCTGCTGAATCATTCCTTGGAAATTTCAAAGCTCCTCAATCACCTTTTTCTGTAAATACTTTTGTTTCTCAGATAGAAAATTTTTCACAATCTGATTCTTCCAGAATTGTAAATATTTCTGATGTAATTGTAGATAAACCAATAGATAAGACTTTATTTTGGTCATTATATTTTGATGGATCGAAATCTAGTGATGGAGCTGGAGCTGGATGCATCCTAATTGATCCAAATGGGGAGAAAACCATGCTTTCATGTAGATTAGAATTTGAGTGTACTAATAATACCGCAGAATATGAAGCCTTGGTTCAAGGACTTTATAAAGCTATAGGGTTAGATGTTAAATACTTGAAAGTCTTTGGTGATTCCGAAATTGTCATTAAACAAGTTAGGAATACTATTCATTGCCTTTCAGGACATCTTAAACACTATCAAACTCTAGTACAAGACCTCACCACTCATTTTTTAGCATTCAATATTTCTCCTATTCCTAGGAATCAGAATACATCAGCTGACTTGTTAGCTAATGTTGCATCTAAACTCCTACCTACTGAAGATTGCAGTCCTGTTAGGTTTTCTGTAGAATTGATTTTTCGTCCATCAGTCCCAGATAATGTTACAAATTGGAGAGTATTCTATCATGATCAAGATATTCTAAATTTCATGACTTCAGAGAAATCATATGATGAGAAAATTATTGACGAAGATGATCATGATTTACAAATTGCTTCAAAAGGTAATGAAAACCCCATTTCAAAATCTGTTGTTAAATTAGAGGATTTATATGACATTAGAGACAGAGTTAAGAAAATTGTTAATTCAAAACTTCAAAGTTCCACTTTGAAGTTTGAATTAATAAATCTTGGTTCTGATTCTAAACCTCAAAACGTTAACTTAGGACTCAATTTAACACCAGAGGAAAGGAATGCATTCATTAAATTGTTGAACAAGTATAAAAACGTTTTTGCTTGGAATTATGATGATCTAAAAACGTATGATACTTCGGTTATTCAACACACGATTCCAATGCTTCCTGATATTAAACCTGTTCAACAGAAGTTGAGAAAGATCCATCCAAATCTCGAAAGTCAAATCAAATCAGAACTTAATAAACTTTTGAAATCCAAAATCATTTTTCCAGTCAGGCACTCTAATTGGGTTTCCAATATGGTACCTGTAAGGAAGAAGAATGGTGATATAAGAATCTGTATTGATTTCAGAAATTTAAACAAGGCATGTTTAAAAGACAATTTTCCATTGCCAACCATGGAACAGATACTTCAAAAGGTAGCTGGTTCTGAACTTATGTCTTTTCTCGATGGATTTTCGGGCTATAATCAAGTTTTAGTTCATCCAGATGACAGATTGAAAACAACTTTCAGAATAAAATGGGGAACTTATGCTTATCAGAAAATGCCTTTTGGTCTAATAAATGCAGGAGCAACTTTTCAAAGAGCCATGGATATAGCATTCAAAGGTCTGATCAATAAATCAGTTGTTGTTTATCTTGATGACATAACAGTATTTTCAAAAAAGAGAGTCAATCATCTACATGATTTAAAACAAATATTTGAAAGATGTAGAAAGTTTGGTATCTCCTTAAATCCCAAGAAATCTTTCTTTGCTTTAGATGAAGGAAAACTCTTAGGATTTTTTGTGTCAAAAGATGGTATATATATTGATCCAAATAGAGTGAAAGAAATTTCTGATATTTCTTTACCACATAACAAAAAATCCATGCAATCATTTCTTGGACAAATCAATTTTGTTAAAAGATTTATTCCTGATTTTTCTTTAATTGTTTTACCTATGCAAAATATGATCAAGAAGAATTCAATATTCAAATGGGCGCATAAAGAAAAGGAAGCTTTTGATTCAATCAAACAAGCAATCATTAATGCACCAGCATTGAATACCCCGGATTTTTCTAAAGATTTTACTTTGTATACTCTGGCCACTGAAACATCCTATGCAGCCGTTTTAACACAACTCAATGATCAAGAAATCAAAGCACCAATTTCTTTCTTTAGCTCAAATCTGCAAGGAGCTGAGCTTAATTATTCTGATGTTGAAAAACAAGCCTTTGCTGTGTTTAAATCAATCAAACATTTCAGACCTTTTCTCTTGAAA
Source organism: Pinus albicaulis (assembly GCA_034641835.2). Taxonomy (NCBI): domain Eukaryota; kingdom Viridiplantae; phylum Streptophyta; class Pinopsida; order Pinales; family Pinaceae; genus Pinus; species Pinus albicaulis. The sequence goes on from CM076572.1 coordinate 218,843,163, forward strand.
ACACATACAAAAATCATTGTCCCATTCTCTGTAGTGAGGCAATTATTAATTCAAAAAGAAGTAGGAGAAAAGAGAGCTAATTGGGTAACAGCCTTGCAAGAATATGATATTGATATTAAACCAGCTAAGATTGTTAGAGGACAAGGTTTTTGCAGATTATTGGCAGGAGCTCATAACATACCAGAAAATCAAGATTCAAATTAAGATATTCAAGTAAGTCAGATAAGTGTTACAGATTCTGAATCTCAGTATGCTGATCTTATCTATTACTTGAAAAATGGGTATGCTCCTTCTAATCTCAGCTATAAGAGTAAACACGCTTTAAGGTTAAAGGCTATTAAATATGAGATCATTGATAATGTGTTATTTAGAAAAAATTATGATTCAATTTTATTAAGATGTTTGGAAAAGACTGAAGCTGAAAAGGTTTTGCAGGAATTGCATGATGGACCAGCAGGAGGTCATTTTGGAGGTGATACCACAGCTCACAAAATAATTCGCGCTGGTTATTACTGGCCTACCCTTTTTAAAGATACGCATGGTTACGTAAGGAAGTGCCAAATTTGTCAAACTGCAAGTGGAAGACAAAGGAAACCAACTTTTCCTTTGCAACCAGTAACTATTGAGCAACCATTCGAACAATGGGGGCTTGACATTATTGGTGAGATAGTACCTCATTCTTCCAAATAGCACAAGTACATCCTTACTGCAACTGATTACTTTACAAAATGGGTAGAGGCAATCCCGTTGAAGGTAGCCAATTCTGATGCAATTATTGATTTCATAGATCAATTCATCATAACCAGGTTTGGTGTACCTCAAGCTCTTGTCTTTGATAATGCATCTTACTTCTCTGGAAATAGTTTAATTGAATTTGCAGTCAAAAGAGGTTTTAAATTAAAATATTCAGCAAATTATTATCCATAAGGTAATGGTTTGGCTGAATCCACTAATAAAAACCTTATCAAAATCATTAAAAGAACCGTTGATCAAAATCAAAAGAATTGGCACAAATCTTTAATCTTTGCGTTATGGGCTAATCGTATCACAGAAAAAGCTTCAATAGGGACTTCACCTTTCAATCTAGTTTATGGAAAAGAAACTGTGATACCATCAAATTTAACTCTTCCATCATTAGCCCTAGTGCAGTTTATTGAAAAAAATCCTTCATCATCCATTCAATTGAAATATGATCAAATCCTTAAACTAGAAGAAGATAGGGATAAAGCAAAAATTACTCATGAAAAACATCAACAGCTTGTAAAATATTCTTTCGATGCAAGTTCTACCGGCTCAAAAATTTTGTCAATTGGTGATCTCGTTTTGAAATGGGATAAAGCACACGAAGAAAAAGGTAAACATACCATGTTTCAGAAATTGTGGCTTGGACCATTTCAGATCGTTGAGAAGATAAGCTCAAATACATTCATACTCCAAGATTTAACAGGTAAGAGAGAGTCTCTTCCTGTAAATGGGTTTATCTTGAAGAAATTCTTTTCATAAGGAGGTAACCCCTTCTTAAACTGTACATATTTCTTTCTGCAAAAGTTTTTGATTATTTTTGTTTTTACAAATAAAGGTTGTTTATGAGTCTCTGATTCACTGTTTACTATTTGAGAAAATTTCTTCGGAAAAATATTATAAATATTTATTTTGTGTAAATAAGAATTTTTAAAGTAATGATCACATTTTTTGAATAGTTTAAAATAAGATGTTAAATTTTGAAAATATTATTTCAATAATTTACATGATCTTTTGAAAACTTGAGGAAAATGTAAATCATTATAAAGTTTATTAAGCAGAGAAAGGTTATCTATCAAAGTATAGATTTTTTCAAAGTTTTGGAATTCAAAAAACTCTAAAAATTGTCATCCATTGATTCTTAAGGATAAAACTATCACCCCATCCATTTAAGTTGTGATTTTTTAGAATGTAATTCTAAGAAATTATACGAAAATTTTAAGAGATAAGAGGTCTCATCACGAGCCGACTTACCATGTTCATAAGGAGTAATAAAACTGACATTACCAATACTGCATACCAAAACAGGGTAATGGCTTATAAATATAAGATAAGAGGTCTCATCACGAGCCAGCTTGTTCAGTTTAATTATAACTAGTGAATGGCATTGTTATTAACTGGCTACCAAACCATAACAATGGCTCTTAAAATAAAATAAATAAAAGACAAAAAACATGAGATAATAGGTCTTATGAATTTATCTTTTAAAAATTCATAATTTTAGTTGGATGGGACAATGAATAGTTAATGGTTTAAAGGTAACCCTGTCGAGACTATGAACGTTTGCTGGCAGCAGAGGCAATACCTATGGCAATAGAGTATATTATAAAACCAAAACTTGGAGAGATCCACTTACTTCATTATTAACACCAATCAAAGCTTGATATAACCCAAAATGTTTTTATTTCTTAAAGAACTAGAAAGAAATTATGAAATGATTTTTCTTTTTCTTTTTCATAGTTACATTTTATTTGAATTATTCTAAGATAGTTTTCATTATCTTTAAAAACCTTTACTTACTAAAGATAGAATGCTCATTTTATTTTTCAGAGATAACTGTTTCTTTCAGTAAATCGCCAATTGTTGTGACCAGCAACAACCCCCCTTTTATTTATTATTAGCAATAATACTAAATAAATGAGGACCCTTAGTTAAAAAATCCAAAAAATCAATTAGGATTTGTTTGCCTTTTCAAAATAAAACTTTCTATCATAAACCTATAGAAATCCCTTAGAAAGAATATTTAGAAAAACTTAAGTTTTTGATAGATTATAATAAAATTGCTCTTGAAACAAGATAGCGCATTCATAACTAAAATAATATATATAAAACGCATTGATCGTAGATCGCATAGCGCAAAAAACAGAAATGATTAATAAATATCTTTTGCGCTCTTATCAATTTTGTGCTTTTGCGATTGTGCGCTTTTGCGATATGCGCTTTTGCGCTATTGCGCAATTTCCGCTTTTGCGTTATTTTTATGACTGTGATGACTTCATTTTGCGATATTGCGACATTGCAATATTGCGATGTTACGCAGCAAATCGCAAATCGCAATGTCGCAGATTCATGTAGGCGTGCTATCCCAAGGCAATCTTCCCATATGTCAAATCCGTTATGCGCTTTAATGATTATATTAAATGATTGGATTGATTATTAATGTGAAATGAGATTGTGTTTAGATTGAAAGTCGTTTCACAATTTAAATATTATATTTCATCCGCTTTCACATTCAAAACAGTCTCATCGCCTTTCTTATATCATTACTCTCATTTATTCGTAAAACGCAGGCACGAAGGAGAAAACGACTATACAAAGCTTCCGCTAAACGCTATGGGTAAGAAGGAGAAGAGCTCAAATTCTGAAAACAAAGAGATGGCTTCGCTATATGCAGACACCGCCTGTAACAAGGATGCCAGTATATCCACTTGGGAGGGAATGTATAATCTGTTAGAAGATGAAAACCCTGTGGTGATAAAAGTTGCAGCTACAACAGGTTCAAAGAATACGTCCGAAGCAACCCTTAGAGACTTGGCTTGCTCATTTCTGCATAGAATAGCAGCAAGGCCAAGGATTCTCCCATATACAGACATGGTGAGATGGGTGCTGGATAGCAGAGATATTTCAGACAGACAATTCAGAACTCCATCGAAAGAGCTAATCGGGTCATTCACCATAGAAGATCTGAGATTAATGTATAAGCTGCCAGAACGTCAGGCGACTTTCAACAAGCAATTTATGGAAGAGTTTGCCAAAGAACACTCAAATTTGGCAGAATGCACAAAGGAGTGGACCAAAATAAGTGAACCATTGAAGAAAAACAAACAAGGTATGTACAGCACGGGTTCACTTACCTCTCCTTATTGTTTTACTGCTGCCATGTTATGCAGGCTTTTTGGAAAGCCTGACATAAATATGATCTTACCCGAATGGCTTCCTTTGTTGAATACGGCTGTTAATTCTACAATTGTATATTGGGCCAAAATCCTATCTGATAATCTCACCACTGTTATTTTTCATTACCGGTCTAAACGAAATGTTTCCCAGCGGGTTTATCCGCCTTTTTATTTATCTGCTTATGTCATGGACGCCATCTGCTATGTCTCTAAATTCCCTGTGATGGGCTGGAAATGGACTATCCACGACCCTTTGCCCATTCATGTGTACCATAAATAACTATGGGAGTCTAAGTTTGTCCCCCATTTTTATCAAATTTGTCATGGAATAATGCTGCCATTGTACAGAACATTGTATAATAAGGATGCCCCAAGGTTATCCTCAGAAACAGAAGTTGATATTCTCCCCGTCGCAAGATGGTTTGGAGAAGAATTGTTCACCTATATTAGGGTTTTTGGAAGTTATGCTTCTCCCCATGTGTTACCCCTATATGTTCCAGATAGACTTGTAGCTCGGGAAATTGCTTATCAGACCTGTGGCCAGGGAGGTATAACAAAATATTTAAAAGAGAAGAAAAAGGGCATTTGGCCATAATTTCCCATAAAATGTTGAACATTTTCACTGTTTGATATTGGTCATGCATTTCAAGAGATAGGCAACATTACATGCCTACAGCTGTTCAAATTTTCGAGAAGGTTATTCGACCCAAATGATATTGTTAAGAATTTTACCAATGCAATCAAAGTAAGGGAATTTTCTGGGGAACAGGATCTTTTTGATGATATGTTCCAAGCAAGAAATTCATTCAAAGAGGTTTTGAATTCAGCTCAAGTGCAGCTATCTCCAGAGGATTTTCAGGAATTCAAGCTTTACAGAGAAAGGAGACTAATTCCTATTCCTTTGGATAATCTACGCTTAGAGCCCGCAAGGGAACAAACTCCTAGTGTTAGTCTTAACGGCAGTTCAAGTACAGGTAAATCTAAATCAAAATCTGACAGAGATTCTGAACACTCCAATAAGTCTAAAGAAAAGGAAGATAAAATGGAAGAATCCATTAAAGATTCTGCACAATCTAAAGAACCTAATCAACAACAAATTTTGACTTCTCAACAGACAAATCCTCCTCCAACCAATGTACAGCAACAGCCAGTTACCATTGAGTTAGACAAAGAATGGGAAACCTTAACTGCTTGATTAAAATAGAAGGATGTAATGTATAGACTTCTCTTCTGCACAACCAAAGTTTTGAGCATGTGGAACAAGCAAAGACAAACCACAAAGGATGTTGTTAACACGAATCACACCCTCCTGAGCGAAATTGTACTTAATGTAGAGGACATTCCTCCTCTAGATGTATTCTACAGCCCAAAATACAAAGCAGTAGTGAAGAGACAAAGAAAAAGGAGAAAAATAGAAAGTGCAATTGCTACTGAACCAGAACAAGTAGATGTTTTATGGAAAGATCCTGCCACAGAGCCTACTCATAATCTCACTAAGTTATCTCAAATAACAGGAGCTTATGCTTCTACAACAATTGATAAAGCAGTTGAGATACAACTTTTGTTGGATGAAAAATAAGAACAGGTAAAAGCTCTGCAACAGCAATTGCAACAGGTACAGGCCAATAAGGAAGCACAATTGAAACTTGAAGAGTTACAACAACAACTTCAAGAAATGCAAACAGGACAAAAAAGCCTGGCTGATAAAGACAAACAAATGCAGATTATCCAAGATCAGCATAAAGATGATCCTAAGCTTCCAGAATTCATTTCAGAAACCATCTCTTTGAACAATCAACTACTGCAGCAAGAGGAAGTTTTCTGCCAAAAAATCTCGCAATGGAATTCTTTGTGCCAAGAGAGCGATAAAATCACAAATCATGTCGTAGATTTACAAAATGATTATGATTTGATTAATGAAAAGATCAATGATTATCTGGCATGGCAAAAGACAGAAGAAGGTAGAAAAGCTGATGCACCCATCATTAATGAAAACCATAAAGAAATACTGTTTAGCAACTGGGATGCACAAATCAGAAGGGCAGAAAAGGCAGCAGAGGAGGCGGCTACAGCAGCAAACACTCTCACTGATTGTGTAAATGATAATTTACACAACGCTAACTTGATTCCCGAAACTGTTCCAGGATATCTCCCACAGGCAAATCAACTACAAACAGAATGGAGGCAAAAGGCAGAAGAAAGAGCAAAATCCATCCAAAGGTTGACAAGATTGAATTGGGACTCATACTGGATGTACTTAGTAAAGCCACACAGTCAGCACAGTGCGCTCAATTGTATCATCAATGCTACAGAGAAGATTGCTCCTACGCTTGCCGACTCTGTCTTTTCAAGACAGTTGAATTCTGAAGTCGGTCAACCGCATCTTCTCAAAACTATGCTGGATGCCTGCAAGCTAAAAGATCAAGTTAATAGATAGATAGATTTAGTTTTAATTTCACTGTATTTTAGCCTAGGAAAAGGACGGTCATTAAACCGAATCCTTAATTTTTGTAATAAACTATTTTTAGAGTTAGGTAAGAAGTATTTGTTGGGGCCCTTGTTTTTGTTTAGTTTTGAAGTCTTAGCTAAACATTTTAACTGACCCTTTTTGAGTTGCGGAATAAATACACATGGCAACCGCGACCGCGCCGCAACTACCAGGAGTCGCGGAGCTACCAAGGTGGCGCGGAAGCACTCGATAGCTGGAGATAGAACAGGGACAAGTGCAGATGAAGGAAACACAGCAGAAGACATGAAGTGGAACACACAGATAATAGGAGAAAAGCCACGAGAAGCCAAAGTAAAGCCACAGAGGAACCGATAGTCGCGAGCGCGGGTGAATAAATAACAGTCACCCGGCTGAAAAGAGGAGGCTGAATGTTGAATAGATGCTGAAGAGGTTGCGAGGCTCGAGACAGGAAAAGATGCACGGAACAGCTGCAGAGGATTCATGCATGTTCTTCATATGGTTTCTTATCTTCTCTATTCTACCTTTCTGTTCTGAAACCCATCTGTAACAGATTTGTGCACTATCAGAGAGAATGCCATGTAATCATGTGTTTGGTCAAGAGGTTAATACAATGGAAGGTTGCTGTCTCAATAAGATGTTCATGTGCTTGTAATGGGTTTATGCTGGTTTAAAATTTTATTTGTGAATGTCTGAATGCTTATTAAGTGATCTTGCGTATATAACTCGGTATATGTAATGGATACACTGCCCTTCATTAGTTGCGGGTTTGTTCCTTACCATTAATCTCATCCCCTTCTGCATGTGGTTGCGGCACGTCTCGGGTGAGACGCACTGCTCCCTAGAGCAGGGTGAAAATGCCGGCGTGTTCCTAGACTACACCGGACCCCTTTGTTGGCCACAACTCTTGAACCTGGGTCTTGTCCGCGAGACCTGACTCCTCGCCAACAAATGGTTCCGTTTCCGGGACCTGCATGTTCTGAGGGGATCTAGATCATGGTATCGAGGATCTTTGAAGGAGCGATACGGTGATGGTGGGATGATCATCTTGACCAGTTCATTGCTCAGCAAGCAGAGCTGACCAAGAAAAAGGAGGTGGCGATCAAGGAACTTGTTCTTTTCTCTGATTCAGCCAGCGATACGTACGATATTTTCTGGGGAAGGTTCCCTACGGACCTTTACAATTGGTTGCGGAGGTTATGAGCGACGCTGCCCCAGGAAGGCTTGCGGAAGATAAACCGCAGGTGGACGCACGAAGACCTGGTGGCACTGCATCGGGTAGATACTGACCTAACCCGCGCAATGGATTTTTGGGTAAGGACCACGTTGGAAGGATACGCTATGGAGTTTGCTGCTGAGTGCTACCAGTCCTTCTCGAAGGCCGAGGCTGTTTTCTACTCAGGGCTGAGAGGGAAGCTGTTGAAGGAGATTCCGCTGTGGATCAAAGCCCTGATGGTGGACGAAGGGTTGATTGAATTCCACAAAGCGGGTATGGAAGCGTAAACCACTTGTACTGGGGGAAGGGTTGAGGGGACCGATGTGGTGTAGAATGTGAAAGTGGGGAGCGGGGAATGGATGCTGAGGCCGCATGCAAGTTACGAGAGCTACGTGCACATCAGCGGGCACAGATCGCCGATAGGTGGCGAAGAAGGGTAATGCGAGATTTGAAGAGAAGAGAGATCGAGAGGAAAAATCAGAAGGAGGCGCCTCAGAGGACAGGAACTATGGGTTTGGATACCCGGGAAGAAGACGGGACAGCGGTGGAAGTGTAGTGGGTGCATGGGAGCCCAGCGATGCGAGAAAGAGAGATAGTGACTAGCGAAGATAATGGAAAGATGCGGCCCGAAGAGAGTTTTGATGATGAATGGCATGGCGTGATGCAGCGGATGTTTCAAGATCAGACGGCACCCACCCCTCCAGGCAGCCCTACTTCTCACCTTCTGCATGGCCAGGATCCCGACCTTCCCCTGGTACTGTATCAACCTTTAAGTAATATTTTTATTCAGTTACAAGCATTGAGTCAGTCATACAGTAGTTCAGCAGCGTCGGTAACGCCCGGTAACAGCAGCGTTACTAGTAGTAGTATTTTTCCTAGTGGGACCGTTACGCAACCAGGACCAGGAGGCTTTATCCTGGTTAATTCTCCGCAAGTACACATGGCTGGATCTTTCACCCGGTATCCAGAGTTCTCTGGCCGGGGCAATGACGACGTAGAACAACACTGGTATCTGTGCGAAGCCATCTGGAGGGCTCGACAGACGCCGGATGCAGGGAAGTTAATAGAATTCCAAACCACGCTCAGAGAGAGAGCTCTGCGTTGGTTCATCAAGTGGTCCGAGGCGCACCCTAACCCTGTAATTGCGGACGTGAAGCGGGATTTTGTCCGTGAATTCAAGCTTCCCCAGACAGACCAGCAGGGCCTGTCAGAGCTGTGGGAAATTAAGCAGAAGGAAGGTGAGACTGCGTGGGAGTTGATGCGGCGATTCAAGGATGCGATCGGGAAACTCAGCTACCCGATCGATCCAAACCACCAGAGGGACTGGTTCATCAAGGCTCTGCTCCCCTTGACACGAACCCCTCTCACTCAGCAGAAGATTGATAATCTGCAGGATGCTTTGGAGCAGGCCATGAAGATTGAAGCTATGGCGGGCTACCCCCAGGAATATCGGGGGGGGGGGGGCAGCCCCGCAAGATCCTTCTTTGATAGGGTTGCAACACCAGATCGCCAGCTTGACCGAAAAGCTCAAGGAACTTCAGCCAGTGAGACCAGCGCGACCGAATGTTTGGTGTACTCATTGCCTGGTCGAGGGCCACGTCGCAACCGAGTGTCCTCGGTTGCGCGGCGCAGGAGCAGGACCCTCGGTCGCAGCAATCCAGGGGGGTCCACCACCAGGGGGTGGCGCGGCGATGAACCCGCAGGGAGTCTACCAGCCGCAACAGACTTATGCGGGGTTCCCACCGCAACCGGGGTCCTCCACCACAGAGTACTGTGAGATTTGCCGGACGTTGGGGCATCCTCCTCAGATGTGCCTGATACTACAGAAGTATTCCACGGTCCCGAATAATGTATACTGCGAATTTTGTGTGTCAACGACTCACAACACTGAGCAGTGCAGGGCGCTTGACGCACTTGCGGATCGACTGGATCGTCCCTCGTACCGGGTGAACGAGGCTCCAAGGGGAAGAGGTGGCGGAGGCATGCGGGGAGGCCGCACAGGCGGACGCGGTCCGGTAAAATGCTACAATTGTGACCAGGAGGGTCATGTGGCTCGAGAATGTCCCCTTCCACGACGACCCTGGTGTTCCCAGTGCCGGGTCAACGCCCATGCTACAGAAGACTGTCCGGAGCTCATCAAGAAGTGGGAAGAACGGGTGAGGCAGAGGGGAGCGAATCTGATAAACTCAGAACCACGCAGCGCCACAACCCCCGACATGCAGAACGTCGCGATAGTAACAAGGGGCGGAAAGAAGACGGGCGAGGATGCCCACGAGAAGGAGCCAGCACGAGTGGTTCGGCCGGCATCCCCAAAGAAGTTGATCAGGCCCGAAGTCCAGAAGAAGTATTTTCAGGAGGCGGTTGAGGCATTCGCCCAGTTGCGGAACGAGGGAGGGTTGGAGGAGCCCAGGCGGCCGGAATCCGGTGCACAGAACGTCGCAGATACTGTGGTCGAGGATTGGCTCCGGCTATTCCTCAGGATTGTTGATAACGCTGTGCTGCGGCAGCAGCTCAAGCATGCTTTGGACGGAGCGCTGCAGGGGCGCGTAAAACCTAGAAATCCGACGGACGCTAGCCCTCAATACGTGCAACGTGTCAAGCGGAACAAGCAACGAACAGGCAAAGAATTCTGGCTTAACACGCAGGTCGCAGGGTTCCAAATCAGCGACACCATGTTGGACTTGGGGTCCGACGTCAACATACTGCCACGAAAGACATGGGAGGCTCTTGGAAGGCCACGACTAGCCTACTCACCAATCCAACTTAGGATGGCGAACCAGTACTGCATTTTACCAATCGGCCGGCTCGAGGGAGTCAAGGTCGACGTTGCGGGGGTGAAGACATACACCGATTTTGAGGTTATTGATATCATGGGCGACAAGGATCCCTATCCAGCCTTACTCGGCATTGATTGGGCTTTTGAGAATTACGCCATCATCGACCTTAAGAAGGAGCTGATGATCTTTGAGGATGGGGAGGTACGGGTCACCCAGCCTCTCGACCCGTATCAGGGCCCACGATATACAGAAACGGTGGACAATCAGGAGGATGCTCAGATGATGGACCACCTTTATCAGATGACCGCAGGAAAGCGGGACGATTATATTAACCCGACCGCGACTGGCTCTGTCAGTTGGCAGAGTGTGCAGAGCTCGGAGCTCGGATCCGAACTCGCTTGGGAAGACTGGCAGCAAGGGGGGTATGAGACCACCACGCGGAGATGTGCCTCCATTGCCCAAGTCCGGTGGGTAGGGACTGAGATCCGCGGATATCCCACATTGTCAAACATGCAAGCAGTCAATACTTTTATTGCCAAGGTGGAAGACCGGGTCCCAGCTGGAAACCGGATACCACTTTTGGATGTGGCCTTGCAGTCAACGTCGGCACGGTGGTGGAAGAATCACCGCAACACTCTGTTGCGATGGGAGTGCGTGGCGGATGCTCTGCGGGCACGCTTCAAAGAGGATGAAGGACCCTGCAGTACGCTTAAGTATCATGGAATTTCCGACCCGCGACACCATTTGCGGGCCTGTGAGGAACAGTGGCGTAGCACCCGGTACCCTGAGGAGCTGTGGGTCCACAAGTTTATCCACTCCTCGGCACCATTCCCCAGGCCTGGTACCTGGAGGAAGAGCGGAAACGGGAAACCCGCTCTTGGCAGGCAGTTGCGGACAAGTTCGTTTTGAGCTTCTTGTTCAAAGGGGAGACGGCGCAGGAGTCTCAGACCCTTCAGGCAATCAAGGAGGTCTTGTTTTTCCGCCAGTCCGAGCCCGACGAGGGCCCGGCTGTGTCACGACCTGAGGTCAGGCGCAAGTTGGTTTGTCACCGGATTGATGGGGATCCAGAGGACGATAGTTTGGAGGACCTCAGGCATCTCTATTTTGACGAAAAGGAAGGTGAGCGGAGAATCAGTGAAGAGCCGACAACTGAAGGAGTCCATTTACAACCGCTAAAGACAAAAAAACTGAACATTGGAACGGACGAGAAACCTAAGCTCGCAACGGTGGGAGATTACTGGGACGAGGAGACAACAAAAGAAATTTTTAGCCTCCTCCAGGAATACGAAGATTTGTTTCCGTCCTCAGTTGCAGACCTAAAAGGGATCAAGGGGGATCTGGGCGAAATGCGCATCGCGCTGAAACCAGGAGCAGACCGGTGAAGCACCGACCCTACCGGTTGAATCCACGTATCAAAGAGAAGGTCAAGATGGGGATTGACAAAATGCTGGCCACAGGACTCATCTTTCCAGTAGAAGAAGCTGAGTGGGTAAGTCCCATCGTCATCCAGAACAAGAAGGACAAGGCGGAGATCCAGGTCTGTGTAGACTACCGGAGCCTAAATAATGCTTGCATCCACGATCCGTTTCCCACTCCTTTCAGCGATGAAGTTCTAGATCATGTCGCGAGGAACAAAGCTTATTCCTTCACTGATGGGTTCTCGGGCTACCATCAGGTGCGCATCGCCGAGGAAGACAAAGCAAAGATGACATTCACCACTAAGTGGGGATCATTCGCATACCACGTTATGTCGTTTGGTCTGAAGAACGCACCGGCTGTGTTTTCCCGGATTGTCATTGCTGCTTTCCGGGAGTACATTCACAAGTTCCTGGAGGTCTACATGGATGACTGGACTGTCTACAGTCTGTTGAAGAAACACGCCTCTCTGTTGCGTGTTATGTTTGACCGGTGTCGCCAACTGCAGATTTCCTTGAACTTGAAGAAATGTATTTTTGCAGTTCCATTCGGCACACTGTTGGGCCACGTGGTGTGCAAGCAAGGGGTCTGCGTTGATCCTGCCAAGGTCGCGGTCATCGTCCACATGGAGGCCCCCGAGACCGTGAAGCAGTTGCGGGCATTGCTCGGGCACACAGGATATTACAGGTGGTTTATTCGCAACTACGCGAGGATTACGGCCCCTCTGGAGAAACTGTTGCGAAAGTCAGAAGCGTTTGAGTGGACGGCGGAGTGCAGGAAGGCACTTGACACATTGAAGGAGAAGTTGGCGACGGCACCCATACTTGTTCATCCCGACTGGGATAAGCAGTTCCATGTGCATATTGATGCGTCCGGAATTGCACTTGGAGCTGTATTGGCGCAACCCGGGGAGACGACAGTTGACCACCCCGTGTACTTCGCGAGCCGTCGGTTATCGAATGCGGAGAAGAATTACACCACGACCGAGCGGGAGGCGTTGGCGATGGTGTACTCCCTCTAGAAATTCCGCCACTATCTTCTGGGCGGAAAATTTACATTCTTCACGGACCATTCTGCATTGAAATATCTGGTGAATAAGCCTGTGTTGGAAGGAAGAATCTGTCGTTGGCTACTACTTTTCCAGGAATTTACGTTTGAGGTGATTGTCAAGCCTGGCAGGTTGAATGTTGGTCCCGATCATTTATCCAGGTTGGAGATGGGAGAGAATGAAGGCTCGTTGGACGATCAGCTACCGGATGCTGACCTCTTCCAAGTTGAAGCAATACCGGATTACCTGGCTGACATTGCTACTTATCTGACCACGGGACAGTGCCCTCAGGATTACACCCCGCTTCAGAAACGCCACCTGGTTGTCCGGGCGGCCGACTACCAATTGATCGCGGGGCAGCTGTACAAACTGGGCCTTGATGAGGTGTTGCGCAGGTGTGTTCTCGACCATGAACGGGAAGCAGTGATGTGGGAATGTCACAGTGGTGTTGCGGGAGGGCATGTGGGTGCGAAACCCACCGCAAGGAAGGTGCTCCAAGCTGGCCTGTGGTGGCCGACGGTACATGCAGACTGTAAGGCCTATGTGAAGCGTTGCGATGTTTGCCAGCGGACGGGAAGGCCTTCGCACCGGGACGAGCTTCCGCTACACCCAGTGCATGTGTTGCGGCCGTTTGAGAAGTGGGCTGTTGATTTCGTAGGTCCCATCGCACCAATCGCTCGACATTCCAAGGCCCGGTACATCATTACCGCCACGGATTACCTCACACGGTGGGCTGAGGCAGCAGCGGTACGCGACTGCTCGGCAGAGACCGCTGCCCGGTTCATTTTTGAACACATCATCAGCCGCTTTGGCTGCCCACGGAGCTTAACCAGCGATCAAGGCACGCATTTCATTAACGCCACGGTCAAGTCACTACTGGACACATTTATGATTCAGCATCATAAAAGCAGCCCATACCACCCGCAGGCCAACGGTACTGTGGAAGCTTTCAACAAGATTCTTGAGAAGGGCTTGACTAAAATTTGCAATGCTCAACGCGACGATTGGGACGAGCGCCTCCCAGTGGCCTTATGGGCCTACCGGACCACAGTGAAACGTTTGACCAACCAGACACCATTCCAGTTGGTGTATGGCCGGGAAGCTATGATTCCCGCCGAATTCACTGTACCCAGTCTTCTAATCGCAACGTCCCTCCAATTCTCAGAAGAGGAGTCACTTCGGGAACGCCTCCAGGAGCTACAAGAGCTGGATGAGGCCCGATTCCTCGCGGAATTCCACCAGAAGGTTCAGAAGGCCAGGCAGAAAGCGTGGCACGACCGCCACATCAAAACCAAAGCTTTCCAAGTTGGCGGCAAAGTTCTCCTATATGACAGCCGATTCCAGAAATTTCCAGGCAAGCTCCAAATGCACTGGTTGGGACCGTACTTTTTCATCGAGATCCGCGACTCAGGAGCCGTTCGGTTGGCACAGCTGGACGGTACAGTTCTTCCCGGATGGGTGAATGGCGCACGCCTGAAACCCTACCAGGAGTAGGTACCTTTCACTTTTCATCAATAACTCTCGCAACCGAGAGAACCCGTAGAGTAGCTTAGTCGAATAACTCTCCCGCAACCGGGATGAGCATAGGGAGTCTTTTCCGTTCATAGGCAGTCTGTCAAATAATTGGTCAGTTGTGGGTACCTCACCGCAACCGACTGTGGTCGAGGCGGACCAGTCCAGCGTGTCGCATCGCCAGTCCAGCATGTCGCCGCGCCAGTCCAGCGTGTCGTTCGCGTAGGATCCATCCCCGTGCCAGTGTCAGTCCAGGTCATTTCCGTCAGTCCTTTTGTCAGTCCGTAGGATCGCTCAGATTTGCTTCATAAATTACCATAAGTAGACAGTAATTGTACCGTAATCATTTGCCATCACCCGCAGTTCCCTTAGCCATCGTGTCCGCCCATCTTCCCATGACGCCGTCAGCAACTGTCAGATTACATACAGGCACGCGATTGATCGCACGATTATCGCAGCCTCGAAGGATAGCAAGAATTAATTGCCGTTATGGAGTCTCATCAGCTTCGCTCGTGCCAGCGGATGACATAATTTGCATGAAGGCTACCAGACCGAGAATGACGGACCGGTTCAATTTGGAAGTTGCAGCGACTCCAGAGCAATTACAGCCTTCAAACGCACTGCACTCAGAAGGAAACTCCAGAAGACTCCTCCAAGTCTACCAGCGCCGCACCAAGATGCCAAGAGCTCTCATCTCCGTCCCCGAGCCAGTGTTGGACAGCCAAATTCACCGCGTAGAGTCGCTAGTGGGCAAGTATGACAATGCAGCCTGTATGGACGCCAACCTGTCCGACCCAGCTGAATTCCCCCACCTCCATTGGCAGACCTACATGGAGCACCATTACACGCCAGGCAGCAGCTCCACCAGCCAGATGCGATCAGAATTCAGGGGCTTACAGCAATCGTCCTTGATGAATTTGAGGACTCTTCTAGTTTTTGGCACCACAGGACCGGCCCTGCAATGCACCCGGTTCCTCCTCAGTCGGATATAGAACGGGTCCCTGTGGCTCAATGAAGAAATTCCAATTCATGCCGAACACATTCATCGGCTTACAGGGCTATCTCAGAATGGCGCGAATGTCTCCACTGCTGGCCAGACATCCTCCAAGCGCGCCCGAAAGTCGGGTGACTCAGACCTGTACACCAAGTATGGCACTCGCCGAGGGGGCAAAGGTGCCAAAATTGACTTGATCAACAAACCAAAAATCCGGTTCGCTTGCTACCTGATCGCTAGCAAGACGATGCGCCACTACACGAAGGGAGAATGCACCCTGGACACAATTTCCATTGCAGAGCACTGCACCCGGGGCGCCAAGTTGAATTGGTGCTCTTTCGTGCTGAAGGAACTCTTCGCGGCCTGCGAAGAAAACTACAAGCGTACCACCAGTTTCATTTACGGCTACTTGATCTTAGCCTTCGCCATGTGGAAATGGCACCTTCCTCCTGTCCGGGTGCCAGCAGAGACGACCATAAGCCAGCCTCTTGCGATGAAATACACCCCCTGGTAGGTGTCCATGGATCCCAGCACCAAACAGGTGAATGTAGAGGCGTTTCGGACATGGTACGGGATGATGACAGATGTGGTGACCAACCAGCAACGGGTGCCCAGGCACTTGTTGGACGAGTACAGTGAGCAGGTGTGGTTTGGGGTCAGCCACAGGCACACCTTCCTCCGGCCAACTTGCGTGTCGGACACCACCTTTCACATGGCGCCCCTCCGGTTCCAGCTGAATGACGACACCTTTCACCGTGAGGTTTCTGCGTGGCCGGGGGTCGTCAAGCACGTCCGCGACGGGATCACCCGCTATAACTTTGATCGGATGCTGCCGGCACAGCGGCCTGCCGCGACCGGCGCAGCGGGGTCCTCACAGGTTGTGGCGGAACCTCCACAAGATGCAGTGGAGACCGCACCGGACCTGCCCGAATCGCTGGTCCCGATCGTCGAGCACCTCAATGACCAGGTACGACGACTTAACGTGGCCACCCAAGTTGCTTCAAGTGGTGCGCCTATATTTCCATCCTTTGCTGAATTTCATATCAGTCGATCTCGTGTTCCCTCCAATACCGCCCCCCTCATTTCTCCCATTCCCACTAACCTGTTCACCTCTGCCACCCCTATCATCACACCAATGGGCGAACCGGGCCCCGAACCCGATTCATCAGACCCACCTCCATCCAAGAGGGCCTGCATTGCTGTCACAGATCCAGTGGTGGATCTTACTGACGATGATCCACCAGCCACTCCACCCACAGCGACTTTGATTCCGGAGGAACCTCTGATCGATCCGTCCGAGTTCCTCAACCTTTGCCTCCCTCAAACTTCTTTCACTCCATCCACCGCTCCCACCGGCCGACCACATGCCACTTCCTCCAACCCATCCAATTCATCAGCCACTGTGTCAGATTCTCTTATTCGGGAACTTTTCGGAGGCGACCATGGGGTGGAAGTCACCTCCAGTACTACATCCGTGGTACCGCCGGTCGACCCCGTGGCCACGCCCCAGGATCCTCCCTCTGCTATATCTACCAGGTTAACCAACGGTGGGGATGATTCGGCTGCCCCTCCCCCAGAGCAAACCACGCAGCAAGACCAGCTGGAGTCCGAGATGGCCACTTCAGTGCAGCAGCAGACGTCGGTCCATCCTCCAGAGACTTCAAGCCGACCAGTGGCCAGCAACCAACATTCGCAGGAACGGGTGCCGGAGCAGGGCACACCCAGCACGACGAATGCAGAACCATGGAGTCCAGCACAGCTATACCTACTCATTCGGCCCTCAAGGCAGCCAGATTCTGCACCAGTACGTGTGGAGTGTACCCAGCAGTATGTCGAGATCATAGCGCTCTGAACAGTGCAATCAGCTGACTCTGGAGAAGACCAACCTCCAGGAGCAGGTCAACATTGCTGTTCAGGCGTTATCCAACGTATGGCCCGCTGCAAGGGCTCATTATGCCCCACTTCCTTCCACTATAGCGGAGGACAGTATAGCACTCCAGGCTCACCACCTCAGGACTGTTTTCCATGTTGTTTGCAGAGAGAACGAGGAACTCCAAGCGGCGTTAGCCGCACGGCCTACCCTTCCAGATCCACCCAGTGTCCATTCAGAACAGGTGACTGCCAAGCAGACGCAGGCAGTTAATATGCAGGCAACCCTCCATTCCACTGCAGCCGCGGCTTCTGCCCTTCTGCGAAGTCTACAGGAGTGCTCACTCGCGCTAACTGTCAAGACGCAGCCTATCGCTGCCCAGCTGCAACAAATTTCCCGTGACATTCAGGCGACCGTGGACCCAGCAAGGTTAGATCAGCTCTACGCCCAGGCGGACAAGCTCAAACTTCAACTGCAACAGACGGCTGACTCGGCTGCGGCCAAACACGTCCTCCGGGAAATTCATCCGCCCCTTCGCGCCAATGCTGATGCCATGCACCAGCTGGATGCCAAGGCCGAATCCCAGCTTTCCACGCTGTTCGGGGATGCCTCGACGACCATAGATGAAGTTGCCGCCACCCGGATCTCTCAAGAAGCCTACTTGCTTGTGCAGGAATGGCAGCAAGCGGTGGCGGACTTCACCGAGCTTAGAGATACAGCGCTCCGCCGGGACTCGGAGTTGGGGCCCTTGTTTGAACAACCAAGTGGCAGAGCACAGCAGGAAAGGGCGCAGGGTGAAGGCACAGCAAAATAGAGCACGGGAGCCAGCGGGGCAATGTAAGTAGAAAATGTTATTTGTGATTGACTCACGGACGAGTCAAGGAATTGTGGTCGGGGCCTATTGGGGCCCTTATTTTTGTTTAGTTTTGAAGTCTTGGCTAAGAGATTTTGAACTTTGACCCTTTTTGAGTTGTGGAATAAACACACATGGCAACCGCGACCGCGCCACAACTACCAGGAGTCACGGAGCTACCAAGCACTACAAGAAAAAATCACATTGGTGAGGGTCATGCTTGTGACGAACCTTTAAGGTCCGTCACCAATGTCACATATGGTGACGGTCATTAAAAACCTGTCACTGTAAGTGTATATAGTGATGGTCCTTTATGGTCCGTCACCAAAGACATTTTCAATGACACTTTTAGTGACGGTCGTTAAAGGCCCATCACTAATTCTCTCTTTGGTGACACTTCTAGTGACGAACTTTTAATGACCCTCACCGATGCTCTTTTTGTTACTTTTGGTGACGGTTAAAAAATGTCCGTCATCATTGATCACTAAAAACCGTCACTGTAAGTGTATATAGTGATGGTCCTTTATGGTCCATACTAAAGACATTTCACTTTTGGTGAGGGTCATTAAAGGCCCATCACTAATTCTCTCTTTGGTGACACTTCTAGTGACGAAATTTTAATGACCCTCACCAATGCTATTTTTGTTACTTTTGGTGATGATCAAAAAATGTCCATCATCATTGATCATTCCAATGAGTTTTTGATGATGCTATGTGCCTGTTAATATATTTTTTGTCAAAATATAATGATTTAATACCATTATTGTTGAGAATTTTTTATAATATGTCCAAGGCCATAATGGTTAGGGTCAGTCAATTTTTTAAGAAGTAATAAGCGTGTATCATTTCCCTCAAGTAATAACTAGTCGAATAGAGATTTCCTATTAGTCAACACATGATTCATATCTAATAAGTTTATTATCTAGAAAATTCCATTTAGATAAAGTTCCACTATTGTGTGTAGGAAATATATTATTTAATACATAATCGAGCTCTGAAAATTCTATTAATGAGAAAGACCTAACAATCCTCAACAATTTGGGCACACCTTAAATTACTGCTTTGGCACACACTAACATTTCTTATTACCCCACATGTCTTGGAACTTATTTGTACCTAGAACATCTTTTGATGACATTGACGCCCAAGCACGTGGTGGCATGCGCTAACACAACATGGAACTCTCCTAGCATGTGTTGGCATGCTGCATATAGTCCCTAGCATGCCCTAGAACACCTTGGTTGAATGCATTGACATACATTAGCACTTGGCACACAGTGCCACTTGGCATGTATTGGGACCTATTATTAGTGTGCCTAGCATGCCCCTTTTCAAAAAGATAAAGTCCTGACTTATTAACCCTCTCATTGGTCTTCCTTTTGTTGCCTTGACACATATTGATATACCCTGGCACCCTACGCCACATCCTTAGCACCTAGCATGTATTGGCATATCTTGGCACTATTAATTGGCACACGATATAATTAGCACACCCTGGAACTCCCAAGTACACTTTGGGAATTCTTAACATGCCTTGATATTCCCTAGCATGCCTTACAAATGCTTAGCATACCTTGTCACTCCCTCCTTGGCATGACAACTAAAACTGACCATTAACACTAGTCTCTGGCAGTACACGTTCCTCATATTCATTAACTTCCATGAATTTTTACCTAGTGCTCCCTTAATGTTTTTTCCTAGTACTCCTTAACACTCATCAACATGCATTATCACTCTCTAGCACTCTTCAACATTTCCTTCCACTTCATAACATGCATAACACTAGTCCCTGACACGTATTGGCGCTTGGAAAGTCTTAGCATGTATGGAATACGTTGAGATGCCTTGGTATGATTTAGCATGGTTTAATATTAAATTTATTTGTGATGATCAATTGTTGGAAAGTAGATGAGAAGCAACAAAGGAATACTTGGCACTTAGAATGCACTAAGACTTTGCACTTGGAACCTATTGCCGCCTAGTGTTAGTGTGCCTAGCATGCCCCTCTTGGAAAAGATAAATTGATGACTTATTAACCCTCTTATGTGTTCATTTCCTTATAGTTTAAATTTTTTCTCCCTTTTGTTGTCTTGAAAGTCCTTGACATGCATTGACACACCCTTGCACATCTTGGCATGCCTTATCACTTGGCACATCTTAGCATTTTTGACATGTATTCCCACTATCTGGCACATCAAGGGGGTGAAGAGAGATGTAGTCCTAAAGTAGGTCAAGTATGAGGGCCGAGTAAGGGTTGCTAAATGGAGGTCATGATCATCCTCCAAGAGAAAGATCATCATGTGAGGGTTCAAAATAATGTTGCATACCTTAATGGTCAGTTTGCGCTAGGAAGTAGGATGCCATATTGTTGGTTCTCTTCTGGCAGATCAAGCTTAAGAGAGGTTTCTCATGAGAATCTGGGCATGTGATTTCAATGGTGTCTTTGTCTGAAGGCCACATCAAATTCTGAAATGTTGAAATTTGCAACAAGAAACAGTGAGATTGGAAACCATAAAGGACAAAAAAAAATGCACCACTAGTGAGGAATTTTGATGCACCAGGAGTGAGGAATGTGGGGTGTCTAATTTATTTTTCCCTTAAATAAATTGGACAATAAATTGTAATTTCATCTCATAACAACTTGTATCAGTTAATTAAGTCATGATGATTGAGTTAGCTCAAGAAATTCGAGTTGAGGGTCTAATATGAGGCATCTAGAGGGATTCTAATATTTTTGGGGTCCAGTTGAAGTTGATGCATTAGTGGGGTGCAAGTGTAATTAACTCAATTAAATGAGTTAAAATAAGTTTAACTAGTTCTAACTGAGTGATGAGCTAGTGAGAGGTCCTAGTGGGGTGCAAGTGTAATTAACTCAATTAAATGAGTTAAAATCAGTTTAACTAGTTCTAACTAAGTGATCAGCTAGTGAGAGGTCCAGTGAATTAAATTAGATTTAATTCAAAATTAGTGATCAATCAAATAACTGATAATTCACTATTAATAGTTGCATGCATGTCAATTTCGAGGAATACCCAATTGAGACAGAGGTTAAAGGGAACATAACTATCAGTTTTATTCAGAGAAAGTTTCCCATGTGCAATTATAAACTCATTGGGATGCCATGATGGATTGCGCAATCAAGGAAGACTGATTTTCCTAATTAATAAGGAGTTAATTCCCTAGGAATTGCATGAGTAGGGCAGGCTGAAGTAAGGATGAGAATTGGCTAAGTACTAGACCGAGTTTGCCTAGATCAACAGGAGACAATTGACAGAGTGCTGGAGAATCTCATGAGAGATTAAGCATTGTATTGTTTCATGATTCCTTGAATTAATACACAATAGAGATAGAGGGGTTTTGATTAGTTTCTTTCCCCAAATACATCATGTTATTGTGCGATTGATAATTTATTTCTCTTACTTATATATGATTGTGTGATCATGTTTTGTTTTTCGTAAATTGTAGGAAGGATTCAATATCTTGTTTTAGTAGATTACAAGATCAGATTGAATCTCGTTGGTTAGATTTTCTACATGGCATCAGAGAAATAATTTTTTGGGCAGCGACTTTGTAGAGAATCTTTGAATATTTTCGTGTAAAATTTTCGAAAAAAAATAGAATATTTGGATTCCTTGCGAAAATCTACCCAAATGGAAAAAAAAAAAATCGGTCAAATCGGAGCTCGGATGAGGGAGATATCATCAATTTAAAATCAACTCTTTTTTAGAAAACTTTTTGTAACTTTGGGACAATTACACTGTACGCAAGTCAAGAACCTATATTCACTTGAGGTACCAGATGCATGCAAATCTTTGAGGAGAAAGGCAGAAGTTAGAGACTTGGTGGTTTAGAGGGAGCATAAATTACCTCTCAACATGCATCCTCATGAGAAGCAGTCTCAGAAGGTTGTGGAGTAGCTGCCACAATTGGAGAAGAGGAGAGGAGACCGAGTGGAAGCATCCACTCAAGCAGAGACCTCCATCAGGGGGAAATTTCGAGCCAGATGGGAAGAGGAAGCAGCCATACCTCGAGGTGTAAGGTGGGGTTATGTGTAGACATAATCCCAAGATAATAAATTTAGGCAAGGTCCATTGAGATGGCGTGTCTCACGGATCGAACCTGGCTACGAAGAGCCCACAGTACAACAATAGTAGGAAGGATTAGTTAGATAGTGTTAGTGTCCCGTAATTTGGCAGATTGGCAATCCAAATGACAGAGTAACATCAGACCAACTTTGGAGTCTTAGGACCTAGCCTTCCTGGACTCAGAGAGGGCTCTCTCTATTATGTGCAAGGATGTGTGCTTGTTTGCTTAGTTTTTTTTTAGATGTTAGGCTAGTTATGAAGTATGTTTTTGGTTTGTTTTGGTTGTTGAGGGAAAATTGACTGAAAGGATAAATAGATACGGAGATGTCAAAACAATTGGGCTATGGGGTCAAATGAGGTCAAGATAGTCTTAATGATGGATAAGGTATGACTGCAGGGCCGATTTGGTCGAGATGAATAGTTTCTTTGGGTGAAAATGAAATGGGATGAACAATAAGTTTATGAATAACGAAGAGGTTCTAAACATGAATAGTTAATCAGCAAGAATTCATAATTTAGGGCTAACCATGGTCCTCTATGAACTTAACAATAACTAATAAATGCGTAAAATAAACATTCAGGTGATTCATAGAAGTATAAGACCCTCTAAGTTTGGGAAATCACCTTCAGACTTTGGGAAAATGAATAAGATGGAAAAGCAATTCAATATATGAAGAGGGAACTCCTAGACATCATATTTTGAGCTATTGGGAACTTTGAAAGCAAGAATGCAAAGTTTTAGGCAAAGGGCAAGATCGAAACAAGGCCTTCTTGGTTCAACTAAGACAATCAACCATTCAAAGAGAGATTTCAAAGACGGAGCTTTGACTAGCCATGAGTAAGAAGGGCGTACCGTGAATCACACTTAGCATGCATAACAACCATTAATGAAATAAATAAACAAGTTCTTAGTGATCAAAGAGCAGTTAAGAATTCTTTGATATGACTAAGAATGAAGAAAACATAGAAGCTGCAAATGAATCAAGAAACTTGAGGTGCCTCCATGGGCATGTCTCAAACTTATCTTTACTGAACTACAACAAGCAAGAAGCATGGAAACATATGTGAAATATAGGAAACATAAAAAAAATAAGAACACTATACCATTCACCAAGCCATGGAATCCTACATACAATCCTTCTCCACCATCCAAGTCAAGAAAGAGATCATCAACATCACAAGACAAGTGTTTCTTCAAAGCTAATAGTTCTATTGTATTGGTCTCTAACATCAATTTCTTCCTGCTATTACAATGAATCCTCTTGGAATATATAGGCCAAAGAGGAGGAAAACCAACCAAGGCAACTAGCTAGCCATTGGCTCAAAAACAAATTATCTTATCTTGTCCTTGAGGCTTTGCAAAGCCCAAGGCACAAAATATCCAATAAAATATCTTAAAATGCTAAAAAAGGGAATAAATTTGACTTTTTATGACTGAAATTGTCCCAAAATAGCTTAACGCACATTTGGAGAGGCCACTTCAGAAAACTGCCTTTTTTGGTCAAAATTCCACAAGGGCGCATTAGCAGAAAATTACCTGCCTCTCAAAAGACTTTTGAAGGTCTTCCCGATGTCGAAATGAGGCTTGTGATAGCTCGTTGGAAAGCCCTAGATGTATAATTTTTGGAACAACCTGAATTTTCCCAAACTAATGCCTAGAATTCTTTCAAATACTGAACTGAGTAAAAAGCCCCAAAAAATAGGCCTTGCTGATATGTCGGCAGAGTGTCGAAAAAGTGAGTGTTTTTTTCCTCTTTGGGGGACCAAAACATCTTCAATTTATCTGAAAATGTCTGAGTATATGACCCTAAATTGAATGCATCCAATGGTACCACTCTCAATAGTTGAGGATGCTCCAAACAAAAATGGCGGCGCCCATGGTTTTATGCAATTAGGCCCAAAAATGTCAAAAAACAAAAACATGTCAAAATTTGCTCAATTTTGGTGAGAAAGTCCCTCAAGGATTTTTAGAAACATTTCTAGAAGCTCGGGCCAAAATTCAAAGCCCAGAGGTGTCTTTTTCCTCTTTTTCTGTCGAGCGCCCTCTTTGGGCGATTTTGATTTTTTCTTATGCATCCTTCAATTTCCTTTGGGCAAACTGATTTGCCTTTTTGTAGCGCCCGTTGCTTCTAATACTCTTCACTGACTTACCAAGAAAAATTTTTGAAATGATAATTGGAAAAAATATTCAACCAAGACACCTTTTACTCCTTGCAAATCAATGTGTTTCTTTGATGCTAGCAAACAAGTATTTGTCAAATGAGAACAAAATCACTTTTTATCACTGTCTTTGAACAAAAGGTTTTAAAAAAGATATGTTTATGGTTTTTGTTCAAAAGGAATTTCCTTTTGTTTTGGCATGAAAACCCTTCCCCTTTAAACACTGCCCCTTTGCTATCATTGTTTTTAAAAGGTAAACAAGACTTTTTTCAAACTGATACAACCTCTTCCCCAATCACCGTGTTGATCTTTGATTTAGCAAACAAGGTGTGCTCTTTTGAAAAAACTGTTAGGACACCTTCTAAACTGATTTGAAGACCTCTACAAACAAACTCTGTTTTTCCTTCTATCAACTGTGTGTAGTCTTAGCTATCTCATAGCACAAAAAGGACTTTCAAATTTGCACATTAACCCTCTTCCCTTTCACTGTTTCTCTGTGGTTTATTTGAGACAAAAGGGACTCATTTAAAACACTATTTTAAATACTCTTTCAAAATAATTGAAAACCTTCTAATCAAACTAATGTTTTTCTTTTAGAGACTATGCATATCCCTAGCCATCTATAGAAAGAAAATCTCTTTCAAAGTGACACAATAACCATTCTCTATTTCACTGTTTTATGTCCTCTGTAATCATAGTAGAAGACTTCCTTCATCCTCTTTATAAAAGTCTCTTGATGCACTTGGGGGTGTCTTTCTGCTAAAAACTTGACTTTGGCATCTTTTGAAAAACTGTGTTGCTGGTGGCCCAGGCGCCTGGGCGCTGGGCCGTTCAGGGGTGACCTGGGCCATTCAAAAATAAGCCTGTAGGGATGAACCAGGAGAGGTGAAAATGATATGCAGAGTTTGATACGTGGAGGGTGAGATATTGGTGTGAAGAAAACCTCTTTGCAGACGTATGAGATGATGGATTTAGCAGCAGCCCAAGCAAGCAGGACCATGTTCAGTAGTGGCCAGGGCGCCGGGCCGTTCAGGAATGGGCAGTGCAGAGGCTAAGATTGGCACTTTCAATGACTGAAAATGAGAAATGATGAGGGAAATATTAGAGGGCAGGTGGTAGAGACCTTTTCCACTTCTCGAGCAGTCAATGGATGGCAAAAGTTTTATGGGCGCCTCGTTCAGGAGTAACACTGGGCGTTGAGGAGCAACACTGGGTGCCGGGCCGTTCAGGAGCAACACCAGGCGCCGGGCACCGGGCCGTTCAGACATGGCTCAGGCTATTCAAATTTGGGCGTTGCAGAGGCTTAAACCTGTTTTTGAAATGGATGCTAACGAAATATCATGAGCATATGAACCTAAGACGTGTGTAGGGATAGCTTACCAGTGTTTAAATGCTTGGATAAAGTGTTTGAGACCTCGGGCGCCGTGTTCAGAGGCAACACTAGGCCGTTCAGAGTTAACACTGGGCGACGGGCACCGGGCCATTTATACATGGCCCAGGCCGTTCAAAATTTGGTGGTGCAGTGGTGTTTAAATGTCAAAAAAATGGTGGATATGGCAAATTGAAGATGTTAAAAACATTTGGCATGTGGTAGTTGTTAAAAAACTTGAAGATGTTAAAAACATTTGGCATATTGTAACACAATTCAGAGGAACATAACTATCAGTTGTATTTATAGAAAATTTCCCATGTGCAATTATAAATTCATTGGGATGCCATGATGGATTGCGCAATCAAGGAAGGTTGATTTCCCTAATTAATATGGAGATAACTCCATAGGAATTGCGTGTGCAAGGCAGTATGAAGGAAGGCTCCTTGCCCTTCATGGACTTTCACTGATGGGTGGAGTCCCGATAGTTTAGGAAGTCACTTGTAGAGTATAGGTCAATGAATAGGTGGGAAGTGACCCTTGAAACCCTTTCCCTAAGATAAAATAAAGAGTGGGACTTGCTTTCCTTTTAAGCAAGGGAATTATCTTCTAGGGAGAGAGGAGGGGATTGAAGGGTTGAGGGAGAAGAATAAGACTTATGAAGGAAGTTCTCAATCCCTAAAATCCTTTGGGAACTTGGATTCCAAAATGGTCCTTGATGAAAGGCCTTTGACACCAAATGGGACCACATGGGGCCAAGTGGACCCAACCTAGGTTCGGGGATGGAATTTAGCAACCAATGATGTTCCTATCCTGGATAAGGTGATGGGAAAGGATCAGACAAGTGTTTTTACTTCGATAGGTCAAATTGATCCTACTAGGTTCTATCCTTGGGAACACCTAGGAAAAACTTGATCCTAGAGCTAGGACTTGAGGTATCCGGAGATTCCACCGTCAGAATTGGCCCATGTTCTGAGGAGAGTGAGGGCACCCAGCAACGCAGCTGCCTCTAGGAGATAGAAGTTTTCCTCTAGCTATATTCCTGGGAAATTGTTGCCCTAGGTGACCTAATGGGGCTAGACCTAGGGAATGTGAAAATTTCTTAATCTAAGAAACGCTATTGTAGTATCTTGATTTACTTCTCCTACTTGAATGAAGTTACAAGTTAATTTCTGAAATATTCAATAAATTAACGAAGTAAATAGTAAATACAACTAGCAACCTACACATACAGATCAAATAATGAATAACATGCTCATAGACAAAGTGACACATGGATTTTCTAGACAAATATCCCGGGAAAAACCCAATGTGGGAAAACCGGTGCAGCTAGCTCTAGAGGGTTTTCATTATTATGCAAAATCCAAGTACAACAATCTTGGGCACCAAAACTGGTTCACCCAACAGAGAAATAAAAACGGTAGTAATACACTGCTCTGAATCCCTCTACGTCAGCCTAACTGGCCTGCGTCAGCCTTTGCGCTGCTCAATAAGGGCCTGCATCACACCTGAAGGGCTTACACTGCCCCGCGCTGCCCTGACTAGGCCTGCGTCAGCCCTGCATGGCTCTTGCTGCCTCTGCGCTGCCCCTGCTGAGCTCTGGCTGGATTGCGTGGCTCCTGCTACCCCTGTTGCTCTGGCTGGCTGGAATGCTTAAGAAAAAAAAGCATAGGTAAGAAAGAAGGCACTGGCCAAATGCAATGCATAACAGTCAGAAAAATTGAAGAAATGAAATGAAAATAGATTAATTTCCACAAATAAATGAAACAGCTCAATGGGTCTAGAGAGTAAAAGCTTTGATAACAGAAATAAGTGTTTATAGAATCAGCTAAGAGAATAGAGGAGACTAATTCATGAGGTTAAAATGTTGTATAATTTTTGGCACAAGAAAACTATAGAATTGTTATAGTAAATCTCTATAGGTACCATTAGTTGGTGATCATCGATAATCATTTCATTTCATCAAATACCCCGATGAATGGACCTTACAAGCTATTTGCGTAGAAAAACCCCATAGAAGTCGTGTGATGGAAAAATATTCACACTATATTGAAGAAAACACATACCAAATAAGGATGACATTTCAAATGGGGCAAGAAACAATAGAGAGATAGAAATCGAAAAAGTTAAAATGCTAGGGAAACATGAAGCAACTAGGTAGCATGGTAGAAAGCACAACAAAGAAAATTATAAAAATGGAAAACCCTACAAATTAGCACCCATCCAAACATCACCACAATTTTTTCTTCAACTCTAAATCTCCAAATTCATCAAATTATATCCTGTATTCAAACATGATCCTCTCTGTTAGCCATTCTGAAGATAAGGCTAAGAACTTACTATAGAACCATCACCTACATGTAGTCATGATCTTATTATGTGACCGGACAACCTACTTTCATGAAGATACGAAAAGGTAAACACTCTCAGCCAAGATTTTCCATACAGCCCAGGTTGAGCAACCGCATATACATCACCAGTTTTTTCTCTTCAGATTTGTAACTTAGAAGAGCTTTGTCTGACCACCTTCGGGTTGCTCCCAAAGTCACCCAGGCAAGCCTCTCAACATCATCCTCTTTCTGTAGTACCTAATTAGTAATTTAATTAACCATAATAGTTTCTTGATCATGCAGGTATTTCAAATATATTTCCAATAAGCATAAAGCTTTCATGTTAAACAATTAGGTCAAAATACTTTAGACTATGATGCAAAAAATACAAAGAAACCTCACCAACACTCAAAGGAAAAACAAAGTCAAACCTCTACAAAGTATAAATAGATATCTGATAAACTCATTCCACCACAAAAATGTGCTTAACTAAAGAAAATTCTAATTACTGTGCTTTCAAGACAAAGCTTTCAAGGGCAGTGATGTTATAAACATACCCCTACACCTCGTAAACAATCAATGTGTATAAATAGACCATCATAAGGCTCATTTTAAACATCATTATTATCATTTTATAAATCATTTTTATTAAATCAACAAGAAGAAAGCAACAATTGCATTCAATTCCACTAAAGCAAAGTATATCGCAGTTTCATATACTTATTATGAAGCTATCTAGATTTCCAACTTGATTGTAGAGTCAACCAATTAGTTGTTGAAGCCCAATATTGTCTCTTGTGAGAATCAAAGTTACATCAAGCTCTACGAAAATCCAATGTGTCATGACCATTTCAAACACATTGATATTCAACAAAATTTCCTAAGATTCCAAGTTCATTAGGGAGTTAGTAGTGTTGGACCACATTCTGAAAAAGTTGCATATGGTTAATAGTTTGACAAAGCTCCTAACAAAGGGGAAGTTTGACAAGTTGGGGAAGAATCTTGGGTTATTGGAATTTTTTTTTTCTCAAGAGTGTTAGATTACCTAGTTGGTCCGAGTTGGTCTCACCTCAGCCTTGAGAAGTTGAGAAACACCAGGATTGCAGAGCTAGATTGTGGTACACCAGTCAGAAAGATTCTTAAATACAACTAGAAGCTTATAACGACACCTTCGAGCATAGACGAATTAGTTGTTGGGTCACACCCACCAAGTATGGCACACTAGTTGAGGAGATTAACACCATCATCTCAGGTGCAGTCATGAGTGCACACTTATGGAATGAGGCACCTTCAGGAGAGGAGTTATATCTACTATGATAATGCACTACTCTAAAAGAAAAGCCTTGCATACAAGGCAAAGTTATGAGGGAGTTGTTCATGCTCAAGGGAGATGCACCACTAACGCTATCATTAGCCTGTTTTCTAACATCACCTTCTCTTAACTTATAAATGAAAAGGATGGGCACAATAGTTATACATTTGTAGAAATAGATAATAAGAGTGAGTATTGTTAGCTTGTAGGTTGTAGTAGGAGCTTTTGTGAGATGACAACTTGCTGTGACATTATTCTATTTGAGTAATAAAGACTTCTATGCAATTGTTGTTGGAGCCTGCTCTTTTTATCCTGAATTCTCAGATTGCAGATTTGTGTAGAGTGGGCCTAATATATTTATTGTTTTAATACATTGTACTTCTTCTCTCTCCCTTTCTTTCCTAGCTCGCTCTCTCTTCCCCTCTCTCTCTCTCTGTCGACCCTCCAATCCTCTCACTATATCCCTCCCTCTATCCTTCTTTCTACCCCCCTTCCATCTTTGTGTCACTATCTCCCTCTCTTACCCTTCTCTACCTCTCTCACTCCTCTCCCTCTCTCTCTCTCTCTCCATTCCTTCTCTCCCCCCTCCTTCAGTTTATCTCCATCTCTCCCTTATGACTCCCCTTGTCTCGCCACCTCTATCAATCTATGTCTTTATTATTCCTTCTCATATATATCTAGAGTTAATATATATCATGACATAGTGGGACCTACGATTGGGTTAATTACACCTTGTTGGCAAGGTTAAAATGGTTAATATTTGATAGACAAAATGTAGATCAAATATTTCATCAAAAAGAGGGAACCATACCCTATCTTCCAGCCTATGCCTATCAGTCGCTTGGCCTCTTTTTGCTCTCACATGAATGTAGTATTGCTTGACTAGTATAGAAGAAGGTTTCGCGTTATCAACTATTTGTTTGGGAAAAATTTTAGTTGTTTCAACACTGCTACATTCTTCAAGCTTATCCTTTAAACCATCTTAGTCTTTTGTACTCTCTTCAACTTTGTAGTGCTTTCCATTCCTCTCAGTCACATATGTTTCCTTAGTTTGTTAAGGGACAAGGTCGACAACATTAGCATGTTTTTGCAATAAAAAATGGAATTTCCAGGACACAGTCAGGTGGAGCAAGAGTATAAGAGCCAAATTTCTCATGAATGTGGGACACTCGAACTTAAGATTTTCTGGAGTAGTCATGAGGTGCAGTCTGTTTATTAAGACTTCATCAGATGGCCATTCTCCGGACTTAAATTGTGTGACAACATTGTGGCTGAGTTTGAAACTGGAGATTGAACATACATTTGGTTTGATTGCAATAGACATTTTCATCAAAAAATGTAAAGCAATGGCTAACAAATAGTATAAATTAATAAATAAAGAAGACATGGAAACAAGCAACAATACTTACAAAATTGTTACATTGAGACACAAAGAATAAGCAACTATTGTGCACAAACAGAGACAAATGAAACTATCATCTTAACCCCTAACCCCTTAAACACTAATTCCCAACCCCTAACCCATTTAACCCCCTAAACCTCTAAACCCCTGACCCATTTAACCCCTAAACCATAAACCTCTAAACCCTTAACCCCTAACCCCTAGGTTGTGTCTCTATTGGAGGTAAGAGTTGTTATTTTTGCTATGGGTGTATAGGATTTATTCTAAGACAATTCGAATAGAAGTATAATGCCGTAGTTAAGGAGGTTTCCTAACATGTTCAATCCATAAGGTATGCCCTTAAGACCGTGACAAATATGTGTAGAAGAAGAGGGGTCGAGACCCTTGGAGAGAGGTTTATCTCTGCAAAATATACCACAAATTTGGAAGATGGTTTGCAGAAGTATGTGCAAAGACAGAAAATACAAAGGAAGGTGGAACCTAAGTAGAAGATTGGGTAGAATAATTGTGGCATATTATGAGGAATGGATGGACATGAAGAGGAGTTGATTTTGGTGGATTGTCCAGAGAGTTTTGGACAGATATCTAAAGCAAGCTATAAACAATTAGTTAATCAACTTTTAGGAGATGTTTTGTGACCCTAGTTCAAGCATATACAAAGTGTTAGAAGGATGATAAGAGTAGTAGTTCAGATTTGTTCATAGATTTGAAAACAAAGAAATTGGTACACAAAATTAGTGATTTTGAGAGGAGTCAAATCACTATTAGGTGGAAATTTTGAAGATCCCTAGATGAGGGCAGTGTTGTGGGCACTAGATCAGTAAAATAATTGACCATGGTTGGGAAAATTAATGGTAGTCTAAGTACAGTTGGAGGGTTGTTAGGTGACTATCAAAGAAGAGCCCCAAGTCTTGTGCTTGTGAAGGAAAACAAGACTGATAGAAGGGTAGGTGTATTGGGCCTAACGACGTGCAAAATTTGAAGGACTAAGGAGTTGAAAATGAATAGATCACTCATAAAGACAAGGTCTGTCTAGCCCTAATGCACAAGGAGTGAACCCTCAATATAAATATTTTGTTTGTTAAACAAACTCAATTGTGTCAATGTAGAATACTATACATAAGAGAAAATAAAATGATATTATCCACATCAGTGCTTGAAATAACCTCAAATTAGCCATGGGTAGTGAGCCAAAGGGTGAATGTGGGGCACTATTAAAGTTACATAATGTTTAAATTCCTTTTACATTGTGAGGTTGTTCTCCAATAGGGTTGAAGCATCATCACAAGGAAGCATGACACAGTTTTTTTGGGGAGCGATTAAAGTTGTAACACAATTCAAGTGATTTACACCTCAAATGTAAATGACATCATTATATGTTTGTGTTAGGTTGTTACAGAGGTTATTTATAGACAATACATTCAATGTACCTAGACTTCATCTTTTTAGGGCCTCGACTGTAACATGGATTTGTATTAGGAACACTTCATGCAAATGAAAGGGGGCCTTTTTGTTTAACCACATACACTCAAGAGTATCAGATGCTACCCTTCATATCTCCCTTGGTGCGTTCAAAGTGGGTTTACATTCGTGTTGAGTTGAAACGAATCATAATGACCTTCCTCTTCTTAATAACATCTACTAGCGTTTCCATTTGTAGATGCCCCCATTTATTATGAGATTCAAGGGATGTTCTATTGTCTTTATCAACATTTGGACAAGTTGTTATCTACATTCTTTAAATACATGTCTAGAACTTTTTATGAGGGAGGTACTTGGATTTAGATCTTTATATAAGGCCTTATGTGCCCTTCCCCTTTAGAACTCTTCCAAGGGGGTCACCTCCTTCTATATTGCCCTGCCTACTTAGGGCCAAATTGATAAACCAAGATTTAAACTTCTTCAACTACCAAATTAGTGAGGCATTGTACCTCTTCTTGACCTAGACCTCAACGATACATCTTTCTTCAGATATACTTTAAGGTTTTCCCACCATATATCACAAGTTGGATGTCATAGGATATGTTACCCCATTTTCTATATGGGCTTTTAGAGGATATTTTAAAATTTGATTGTCATCTCAACCCCTACGATTCTTGTCACATTGATCATTTTTCATCTAAGGTATATGGATCTATATGTAATTCATGAATGTATCATTGGTTTGATGACACCTTGCCTTAGCCATCTAGGACACTATGTGTAGGAAGAAGTTCCTTTAGCTACCACATTTAGTTGGATATGTATGATCCATGTGTATATGATATTATGTCCAATGTGTATTATTTTTATTGTGTTCACTTAAACACTATGTTCTAATTATTGATTGATTGACTATAAGTTTTAGTCTGAGTTATTCCATGGTGTTTCATAATTTTGCTCAGAGAAGTGTGTCATCTTGATGGTTTGGATATATTCTTGGTGATTTGAGTAGGTGCTATACATTGATCTTATTGTACCCCTTAATTCCTTTAATCAAAATTTATCCCATGTCTCTCTTAACAACACATGTGAAGGCCTTCTAATTGGGTATTTTTAAGCTCTAAATGAACTTCCTCAAAAATAAGAAACTAACTACACCTACTTAAATTTATTGATAACATTATTCATAGAGTTAAAGATAATTTTTACTACCTTAAAGGTTGATAGATATTTCCAAGCTCATGTTCATTTTCCCTCTTTATATGAACATTCTTACTCATATTAGAGAAATATAATATAATTTTGATTAATTAAGATTCTTACTTATATTATAATTTTGATTAATACTCTAATTAGTTTAACATTATTTTTACTCATATAAAAATAAAACTGGATGAAAACCTAACCGAAGATAGCAATTTATTTGACTACCTATTAAAATATAATTTGGTGGCTACTATAAAATTTAAATCGACCTATTAAATTTTTTTTTCCCGCCGATATTCTCCTTGCTAGGTCTCGGAGAGAGTTCGGTGCTCCTTCTCTGCTCATAATTTTTATGATTTCCCAGCAGATTCCATACCCTTCTTTGACATTCAATTCTTCTATCCATTCCACTAGATCTTTAACCCGAACTTATTATATCAGATCTGGGTTCACTCTTTTTTTATCTTTATTTGAAATCTTCTTCTCCTGATTTTGGGCTTTCGCTGCAATTTGGAGCAGAAAACATTGTCCTTCAGCGTTTATTTGCTCGTCTTCATCCAAGAGACTCGATTGACATTGCCACTATGGTGAAAATCCCGCCAGTCAAGTAGAAAAATAGACTGGTCTTCGTGGGATGGATGGCTGGATCGCTGGCTTCAACTATTAATGAGGTAAGGATTAATGGATTGAGGAATGAATAGATAAAGAGGATGTTCTAATGTGGTCTGATTAGTAATCATTATTAGGTAGTCGAGCTTTACCTATTTTATTTGGGTTTGTCGTGGTTATAGCTTCTTTCAATGAGGTTGATACATGGCTTCAAGATGAATTTCAAAAAATGATTTCTGTGTCTGAAACTTTTCTCTTTTTTTTTTTTCAACGTAACCAAATATTCACTGATGTGAATTTCCTAGGGTTTTGGTATAGACTTATTTAATTACAGTATTTCAACTGTAAATCAAAATTCTCCACAGGCTCAAGTAGATCGAATTGTGTATGTATATATAAATATATATGTGTGTTGAAGTCATTGTTCTTATTTCAGTGAGACTCATACTATCTCCACAAGTCAGCAAATACTCTTCTTACTGTAGGAGACTGAGAGCAAGGTCCTGATTTTTTTGTTGTGAGATGATAAACCTTATTTCATAGATCTTAGATGGCATAAAACAAGAAAAGGGTGATATCCTTTACTGTTGATTCCATTGAAATATTTTGAAATGTTAGGGTCAGATTTACCACAGAATTTTCATGTAGACAGATCTTTGAACATCAGATGAGGAGTTCAATTCTTCAGGAGGGTAGAATGACTTCTTTAGGACAGAATCTCAAACGAGTGTTGTCTGCTTCAAGCCTCTATACATTCAGAGCCGCAATGTTTCAAGCATGTTGTCACATTGTTTACCAATCCAATGGCTCACTGTCTCCTCTGTTGTAGTGCTTTTCTTTTGAATTAGAACGTTTCCAGATTAGGCTTCAATTATTAGCCTTAGGAAATCACCCTTACCAAGCACTTACAAAGACTGATCTGAGGTCCTAGGAGGCTTCTTCAATTACTATTTTGAATTGATCTTGAAGTGGAAGAAAAAAAAAGTGTTCCAATAATGCTTAATGCCTTCCTTGGATGCCTAATATCCCTCATAAATGAGTACCTTGAAGCTCGACTTGGTCCATAGTAATTTGAATTGCTTGAAGAAGAATTCAGTTTGGTGGAAGTAGGAATCTTTTGACTTTACAACAACTAGAATTTTGTCCACTTGCTAACCTTTGGTCCATAACACTGCCGACGATCCCCTTTGACCTTTTGCAAAAACTAGTATTGACATCAAATGACTAGTTTACTTGAACGCAACAACCAAGATAACTTGTCATGGCACCTCGTTGCTTGGTTCTGTAATGCTTTAATGAACATGAACTAGCCTATTAATGAGTTGACATTAATTTGACATGTTGGTTAAATATGCCAATTTATAAATGCAAATTGTAATATGAGAGAGAAGGATAAATTGGATTTGTTCTTCAATATGGCGGCTCTTGATACATATGAAGGTATTTCAAATTTTGGGAATTTGAAAATTTCATCTCTTTGCTAGAGTTTTCCTGGGTCTAAACCCTTTGAACTTTCAGATGTACTTCTGTTATGAAATGTGATAAAACAGCAGAAAAATGGACAATATTTCACCTCTTAACAGTCCCACTTAACAATGCAATCCAAGAGAAAAGGTCCCAATTGTGTGCCAACAGATGGTGGCCCTGCACTCAATCTCATCATGCATAAAACAGATCTATAAATGACTTAATGCACAGAAATTGCAGCAGTAAGTGTGTGCTATCTTCTTCAAGATTATTATTAAAATCATTCACAATTTGAACATTAACTTATTAAATCGGTAAGAAATACAAGTGCTAAGTACAACAGAAGAAATTGATAGCAAGAATCAAATTTGTAAGATAATTTCCCAGACGTTGAAAACATAAACAAGACAATTTGAATGATTGAAAACTTATCTTGAGGATAGGGTAGCTCTCCAAAGCCCTAGTTAGGGAAAGCCCAGGAAAACCGAGCTCCATCAAAGATACAACACAAGCTAGCATCAATTTCCTAGGGTTTTGGTATAGACTTATTTAATTACAGTATTGCAACTGTAAATCAAAATTCTCCACAGGCTCAAGTAGATCAGATTGTGTATGTATATATAAATATATATGTGCATTGAATTCATTGTTCTTATTTCAGTGAGACTCATACTATCTCCACAAATGACTAGTTTACTTGAACGCAACAACCAAGATAACTTGTCGTGGCACCTCGTTGCTTGGTTATGTAATGCTTTAATGAACATGACCTAGCATATTAATGAGTTGACATTAATTTGACATGTTGGTTAAATATGTTAATTTATAAATGCAAACGGCAATATGACAGAGAAGGATAGATTGGATTTGTTCTTCAATATGGTGGCTCTTGATACATATGAAGGTATTTCAAATTTTGGGAATTTGAAAATTTCATCTCTTTGCTAGAGTTTTCCTGGGTCTAAGCCCTTTGAACTTTCAGATGTACTTCTGTTATGAAATGTGATAAAACAACAGAAAAATGGACAATATTTCACCTCTTAACAGTCCCACTTAACAATGCAATGCAAGAGAAAAGTCCCAATTGTGTGCCAACAAATGGTGGCCCTGCACTCAATCTCATCATGCATAAAACAGATCTATAAATGACTTAATGCAACAAAAATTGCAGCAGTAAGTGTGTGCTATATTCTTGAAGATTATTATTAAAATCCTTCACAATTTGAACATTAACTTATGTGAAATCAGTAAGAAATACAAGTTCTAGAAATTACCAACCCAAGAATAAATTGATACTTAAAAATCAAATTTACAATAAGATAATTTTGGACAGTTGAAAACATAAACAAGACAATTTGGACAGTTGAAAACTTCATATTTAAGGATAGGGTTCATGTACATACTATAGCCTTATTCTCATGCTAGTACAATCCTTTAGCTCTCCAAAGCCCTGGTTAGGGAAAGCCCAGGAAAACCGAGCTCCATCATAGATACAACACAAGCTAGCATCAATTTCCTAGGGTTTTGGTATAGACTTATTTAATTAGAGTATTGCAACTGTAAATCAAAATTCTCCACAGACTCAAGTAGATCAGATTGTGTATGTATATATAAATATATATGTGCATTGAAGTCATTGTTCTTATTTTAGTGAGACTCATACTATCTCCACAAATGACTAGTTTACTTGAACGCAACAACCAGGATAACTTGTCGTGGCACCTCGTTGCGTGGTTCTGTAATGCTTTAATGAACATGACCTAGCCTATTAATGAGTTGACATTAATTTGACATGTTGTTTAAATATGTTAATTTATAAATGCAAACTGCAATATGAGAGAGAAGGATAGATTGGATTTGTTCTTCAATATTGTGGCTCTTGATACATATGAAGGTATTTCAAATTTTGGGAATTTGAAAATTTCATCTCTTTGCTAGAGTTTTTCTGGGTCTAAACCCTTTGAACTTTCAGATGTACTTCTATTATGAAATGTAATAAAACAGCAAAAAAATGGACAATATTTCACCTCTTAACAATCCCACTTAACAATGCAATCCAAGAGAAAAGGTCCCAATTGTGTGCCAACAGATGGTGGCCCTGCACTCAATCTCATCATGCATAAACCAGATCTATAAATGACTTAATGCAACAGAAATTGCAGCAGTAAGTGTGTGCTATATTCTTCAAGATTATTACTAAAATCATTCACAATTTGAACATTAACTTATGTGAAATCAGTAAGAAATACAAGTGCTAGAAATTACCAATCCAAGAAGAAATTGATACTCAAAAATCAAATTTACAATAAGATAATTTTGGACAGTTGAAAACATAAAAAAGACAATTTGGACAGTTGAAAACTTCATATTTAAGGATAGGGTTCATGTACATACTATAGCCTTATTCTCAAGCTAGTACAATCCTTTAGCTCTCCAAAGCCCTGGTTAGGGAAAGCCCAGGAAAACCGAGCTCCATCAAAGATACAACACAAGCTAGCATCAATTTCCTAGGGTTTTGGTATAGACTTTTTTAATTACAGTATTGCAACTGTAAATCAAAATTCTCCACAGGCTCAAGTAGATCATATTGTGTATGTATATATAAATATATATGTGAATTGAAGTCATTTTTCTTATTTCAGTGAGACTCATACTATCTCCACAAGTCAGAAAATACTCTTCTTACTGTAGGAGACTGAGAGAAAGGTCATGAAATTTTTGTTGTTAGATGATAAACCTTATTTCATAGATCTGAGATGGCATAAAACAAGACAACGGTGATATCCTTTACTGTTGATTTCATTGAAATATTTTGAAATGTTAGGGTTAGATTTACCACAGAATTTTCATGTAGACAAATCTTTGCACATCAGATGAGGAGTTCAATTCTTCAGGATGATAGAATGACTTCTTCAGGACAAAATCTCAAATGAGTGTTGTCTGCTTCATGCCTCTATACATTCAGAGCCGCAATGTTTCAAGCATTCTGTCACATTGTTTACCAATCTAATGACTCACTGTATCCTCTGTTGTAGTGCTTTTCTTTTGAATTAGAACGTTTCCAGATTAGGCTTATTTTCTGCGTTATCCTTTTGGGAATATACAGCCTCACTGTTGGAAATACTGAGAGGGGCTTTGACTTCACTGTCCTCAATAGATCTTCACAATCTCAACAAAGGTCTCTTACAGCTGCCTTCAAGACACTTCCAAGAATCTGCTTCAAGTCCTCAAGTTTGCTTCAAGAATTATTTAAGTTCTTATCAACGTTTTCTAAGAAGACTATAATCCAAAGGTTCCAAAGGCTTCTCCAAGTGAATATCCTTAAGTTTGAGTTCTCCAAATAATAGCCTTCCAAACTACTCCAACAAATTCTCAAAGATTTCCAGCGGCTACCCACAAACAATGTTGCCCAAAAAATGGCACGTTGTCCAGAAGTGGTGCTACAGCAACATATATCAAAGAAGTCTTGTTCTTTAAATGCTGATTCTGGAAGTTGAGTCCAGAGTGATATCAGGTCCAAATTCTTTAATTGTTCAATAAACCAAATTTGTCCTTACTCCATGTGTCTCTGATCTGTCATAGGTCCGAGGCAACACTTATTCAATGTGGTGAGGTCTATCCAACTGTAGCCCGAGATAAAGTGATGATTGTTCACACACCGAGGTCAGTGTTCTGAGTTTTTACCTATTACACCACAGTTCAATAGGTCCGAGCTTCAACTCAACCTTTTATAGGACTACACCTTTCCCAACAGCTTCTAGATGACTGTAATATAGTCCAAGATTACACTTCAAGCTACCACAGGACAGCCACAGCTCCGAGCACCTTCAAGCATCTCCACAGAATTTATTCCAGAATCTGAACCCACTGTATTACCATTGTTTTTGTCCAAAACCAAGCCTTCAACCGAGCTTGAAACAGTCACACAGGTCCGAGCTAACCCAAGCTCCACAGTTAGTAGTCTGAGCTTCTTCAACACTGATCTGAGCCTCCAAATTCATTTAACTGAAACTGTAATTTCTACAATCCGAGTTTGTAGGGTAACAGTCCTTTGTAATGATAATCGAGCTTCCACAGATGTGCTTACCCGAGCCTAGCACTCTACTTGTCCATATATATTTGTCCACTAGTATGAGTTTGTACACTCTGCTTATCGAACAATATCCTTGGAATTTGGTGTGTATTTAGTAGAATCCTTGAAAGGTATTTAGCCTAAGAATTCTCGGGTTACTTAATCTCCAAGATTTTCTGAGATAGCCTCCGTTGTGGGGACATCCATCCATAGAACAACAGAGGAGAAGCTACTAAGGTGAAAGTGGTGACTGATCCCTATGTTGACCTTGAGCTAGAGTACTTAGTGAAGCTTTGCACTAAGGTGTTACATTTTGCTGTAGCAAGCCCTGAAGAATCCTATTTTACCCTAAGTACTATCCTTGGAATGAGGGGAGTGCCTAGTGGGTTTCCCCAGGATATGTATTTCAAGGAAACAAACAAGAGAATATAAGCTCCCTTTTATATATCCTTCCGCTTTTTGTTCTACTATTGTAATTCTTGTATATATAATATGTATTTTTCTACTAAAAAATAAGGTCTACACAAACAAATCCATTAACAAAACCAAGCAGAGAGTAATTGGTCACTTGCTTACATATGGAACCCTGAGTGAGATAAACCCTCCTTAACATCATTGATACTAGTCATATGCAAATAGAAATCATAAAATATTTTGTATAGACAAATAAACCAATACAATAAGAAGAGTAAAAGGAGACTATTTCGATATCATGGACTATAACATGGACTCCAAATGAATCTGAATCCCATCCTGTAGCCAACATACTCACAAAGTGATAAATAGGAACTAAGCTATTTTAAAACATCAAAAGGGAGGATCACTAACCTTCAGCTTGCTTGTATTTAAAATCCCTTGGATAAGAAGGCACCAATGCATTTGCTACCAACAGGATATGAGTGATATTCAAACTCTTTTTGAGGCTGCTCCAACAGAACCAAGAAATAGTCCCTGCAAAACAAATAAAAGGGTATTAGTGGCATCATAATCTCATAATCAACAATTTAACCAGCTGCTCATCAAGTCCTCAGGACTGGCGATGTACTCATGCAATCCTTGAAGATGTCTACTCATGAAAAATGTGCCATTGAAGATGCCTGCCAAGAATAGTGCCCACAATACTGTTGATCCATACTTCATTGTCACCTTATACACATATTTGCCCCAACTATACAAGCCTGAGATGATCTTCCAGGATTGCTTCTTTCAATGAGGTTGATACATGGCTTCAAGATGAATTTCAAAAAATGATTTCCGTGTCTGAAACTTTCCTCTCTTTTTTTTTCAACGTAACCAAATATTCACTGATGTGAATTTCCTAGGGTTTTGGTATAGACTTATTTAATTACAGTATTGCAACTGTAAATCAAAATTCTCCACAGGCTCAAGTAGATCAGATTGTGTATGTATATATAAATATATATGTGCGTTGAAGTCATTGTTCTTATTTTAGTGAGACTCATACTATCTCCACAAGTCAGCAAATACTCTTCTTACTGTAGGAGACTGAGAGCAAGGTCATGAGATTTTTTTTGTGAGATGATAAACCTCATTTCATAGATCTGAGATGGCATAAAACAAGACAAGGGTGATATCCTTTACTGTTGATTCCATTGAAATATTTTGAAATGTTAGGGTCAGATTTACCACAGAATTTTCATGTAGACAAATCTTTGCACATTAGATGAGGAGTTCAATTCTTCAAGAGGGTAGAATGACTTCTTCAGGACAGAATCTCAAACGAGTGTTGTCTGCTTCACGCCTCTATACATTCAGAGCCACAATGTTTCAAGCATGCTTTCACATTGTTTACCAATCTAATGACTCACTGTCTCCTCTGTTGTAGTGCTTTTCTTTTGAATTAGAACGTTTCCAGATTAGGCTTCAATTATTAGCCTTAGGAAATCACCCTTACCAAGCACTTACAAAGACTGATCTGAGGTCCTAGGAGGCTTCTTCAATTACTGTTTTCTGCTCAGATTAGGGCTCGATATTCCCATCATTCCAAAAACTAGAACTCACTCAAAAATTTTCCCCAGGGCCCCACAATCTAGGGCACATATTTTCTTTCGATGTAGATGTCATGAATTATAGTTACATTATTGTTATGATTGTTCAAACACTGTCCAAACATTGTATTTACAATGACTAAAATTTTGCCCAATCTTCATTATCACAAGAACAGAAGATTAGGGCACATGAAGCTTTGACATAAGACAACACAAACAATGTTCTATCCCTAGCAAAAATACCCAGAGTTCTGAATATACCTTTTGGGTCATAGTTATGTATCTCTTTTCAGATGAATCTCGACAGCGTAGGTAATACTCTTGACCCTGGTTAGGGTATTGAAACTGCCTTATTTTCTGTGTTATCCTTTTGGGAATATACAGCCTCACTGTTGGAAATACTGAGAGGGGCTTTGACTTCACTGTCCTCGATAGATCTGCACAATCTCAACAAAGGTCTCTTACAGCTGCCTTCAATACACTTCCAAGAATCTGCTTCAAGTCCTCAAGTTTGCTTCAAGAATTATTTAAGTTCTTATCAACGTTTGCTCAGAAGACTATAATCCAAAGGTTCCAAAGGCTTCTCCAAGTGATTATCCTTAAGTCTGAGTTCTCCAAATAATAGCCTTCCAAACTACTCCAACAAATTCTCAAAGATTGCCATTGGCTACCCACAAATAATGTTGCCCAAAAAATGGCACGTTGTCCAGAAGTGGTGCTACGGCAATATATATCAAAGAAGTCTTGCTCTTTAAATGCTGATTCTGGAAGTTGAGTCCAGAGTGATATCAGGTCCGAATTCTTTAATTGTTCAATAAACCGAATTTGTCCTTACTCCATGTGTCTCTGATCTGTCATAGGTCTGAGGCAACACTTATTCAATGTGGTGAGGTCTATCCAACTGTAGCTCGAGATAAAGTGATGATTTTTCACACACCGAGGTCCATGTTCTGAGCTTTTACCTTTTAGGATTTTACAGCACAGTTCAATAGGTCCGAGCTTCAAGTCAACCTTTTACAGGACTACACCTTTCCCATCAGCTTCCAGATGACTGTAATATAGTCCAAGATTACACTTCAAGCTACCACAGGACAGCCACAGGTCCGAGCACCTTCGAGCCTCTCCACAGAATTTATTCCAGAATCTGAACCCACCGTATTACCACTGTTTTTGTCCAAAACCAAGCCTTCAACTGAGCTTGAAACAATCACACAGGTCCGAGCTAACCCAAGCTCCACAGTTAGTAGTCTAAGCTTCTTCAACACTAATCTGAGCCTCCAAATTCATTTAACTGAAACTGTAATTTCTACAATCTGAGTTTGTAAGGTAATAGTCCTGTGTAATGATAATAGAGCTTCCACAGATGTGCTTATCCCAGCCTAACACTCTGCTTCTCCATATATACTTGTCCACTAGTATGAATTTGAGGGAACCCTAATACAAAAAAAACAGAGATCTGCAGGTTCTGAATTTGTCTTCAAAACTGCCACTATAGATCTGAATTACAAGACTGTTGCATGGTCACATATTTCACCACAGGTACGAATTAGAAGGGTCTGAGTTGCTGAGAAGAGTCACAGGTCCGAGCTTCTGGAAAGGCTGAAGTTACAGGCCTGTTAGGGCCGAAATTTCAGGCTTTGATAGGGCCTAAATTCAGTTCCGAAAAAACTTATTTCCACAGGTGGAAATAGGTCTGCAAGAGATATATCCTTCTAGCCCAAAACGTTGTAATTATGATCTCCCTTTTAATCTCCTTGGCCTCTGTTTTATCTCTGAATTCTCGCTGTATTTTTCACCAAAATTTTCATTCCAAAATGATGAGCATGACTAGTTATTTATAGTTTTTTGTGTATAAACTGAACAGTCGTGTCTTTTGATTAAGGAGCCGACATACTGATTTGAGCCGACCTGTGCATCATTTTTGGCATTTATTTAAACCAATTTTAAGACTGATACAGGGGGGAAATTTTATGGTTAAGTCTGGGCCTCAGTGCTTGATAGGAACACCATACAATATAGCGGTACTTGTTGTATCTTCTGCTGTAGTGCAGACCTGTTTTAACACCTCCTTTGCTGAACACTTGATAGTTGTAGGGGATCAACAAAATTATGTTAGATCCCTCCTTTGTGGCTCAAAGACTCTTTTTGTCATATAAAATTCTGCATGTCAAAGCCTCTCTACTCCTTCACTTCCCACAGGACATTGTCAAAGCCTCTCAGCCCTCCTGCATTCATTCAGATCACCAAACTACACATATGTTACCTGAAATAGTAGTGCTCTAGACCTCCACAAACAAACATACATATATAGAAAAAGAGAGATTTTATTCCTGAGTAGTGGTCATTATAGGGCTCTAGTTAGCTGGATAAACCATGCATGCAGAATAGAAAAGGCAGATTTTCACCATGGAGTGTGTTGCTGCCATCATTCTTAGGTAGATGATATGTTTTCCCATTTAGTGTGAATTCTCCATCCTTGATACGGTTGGCTACACGACCCACCAAGGCACCAAAGTAAGGTCTACTGGAGCTCATGTTCTGCATTAATAAACAATCTCAT
The DNA here is from genome assembly GCA_034641835.2 of Pinus albicaulis. Taxonomy (NCBI): domain Eukaryota; kingdom Viridiplantae; phylum Streptophyta; class Pinopsida; order Pinales; family Pinaceae; genus Pinus; species Pinus albicaulis. The sequence continues at coordinate 218,887,236 of CM076572.1, forward strand.
ATTCCCCATGGTAACACATACATTTGAGATCCATTCCAATATGTGAGTAGAAACTATAAATTTATCTGAAAATTCTAGCATATGATGGCAGTACTAATTTCCAAAGGGAAATGCAAATACATACCATGTATGAGGCGATATTGTCATAGCCAAGAAGTACGTTTGCTAGATGGCCTGAATGCATAAATACCAATACTTAATGAGCTAGCTCCCTCTGAGTAAATGATGGTAAAGCAGTTGAAGGGTAGGGTTTATGGATGATTACCTTTAGCATCAAGGAGAGTGAGGGAGACGAGGGTAGCTCCCCAGTTGGTTAGATTTATATACAGATCGCCTCTGTGAATTTGAAAGAAACTTGGGGCATTGATCTTTCTGTAGGGATGACCATAATGAGCCAACTTGCTTTTCCCTTCCAAATTTCTTGGATTCAATTCCCATTTGTGCCCTTGACTGCTAGCATGGAATTTGCAGAGGTGAATGAAAACCTGAATGCACCAAAAATGCAAGAGAATGGATGACACTTTCACCATCATCGATTGATTGATTGATCAAGGGATGGATGGATAAGCTAAAGCAGAACATTCAATGATATATATAGAGAGACTCACTTAGTCAATACTAGACTAGGGTGTGTCTATATGCCTTAAGATAAGGTCATGGTGTAAGACATAACATGGATTGTGTGCAACTGTAGACAACCCATGCACTATGGCTACCAAAAAATGTAATCTTTCGAATCTAAACATGTTACATTTTTGAGTTTTTGTCTTATTACCCCAAATTTGTTTTTGGCCAAATCTTAATTTTGTTATTTAAAATGGAATTTTGACTACATATATGGATTCAACACCTTGAAAAAACCCTATAGTAGTACATTTTTGTTGTTTGTAGATTGAAGGACCTAAACTAATGCAACATGGTTTTGTGGATGCCATTTCTAAAGTTGGGCTGGCCAAATTCCTTTCTGACCTTTCTACCACCTATATAACCAAGTAATTTTCTATCACCTGTATAACCTTGCCTTTTTATAAAAAAAAGAGGTTCCTACACTCAAAGGATTGGCTTTTCCTGGCCATGGGGCAATTAGAATGTTGAAATTATATAACCTTTTGGATGATTAGAAGATCCAATTTTGCCATTGCTAGCCTGAACTAAGTTCAAATTGCAGTTTTGGGTGTAAACTGTCGGTCAGTTGAAACCCATTTATCAACTGCACTGTCTGAGTAAAACCTAGATAATATCTAAGATGAGGAGGCTGGACCTATTTCAGGCTGTTGTACTCAAGCTAACGGTCAAACATAAGGTTATGCATATACATGTGGTTCAAGGTCTCCTTTTCCTCATGTTATTCTCTATGAATTAAGGAATGTATTTTGCCGAGGAGGAACACCTGCTGGTCTAGGATCTGATACAACCAACAAGTTACTAGGAACACCCAACAGATTACTAGGATCTGATACATGCTTTAGATTGCTAGGATCTAGTCTAGGAACGCCCAACAACGAGAGGTATATCCACAAACCACTCCAAGTAAGATATGAAAAGGGCTCTTGAAATTTCTCTGAATACCAAAGCACTCCAATGTTTATAATGACATATTGATGTCCACTTCAAATGCTACCTAAGGATTTCACAAAGGTTCTAGTGCCTTTGTTCAAGGGTTCATTGTATGTTTTTAAGGGTTTCAAAAAAAAACTTTCACTAGATATTAACAACCCTGATGATATTTTTTACCACCACCATTTTTGCCACAAAATTTCTGTAAGGTGAAGACACATGAAGATTTAAATTGGTTCATGCTTGAAGGAAAGATGAACTGTTCTGATTGATGGGTATTTAGAGTTTTATTGTTGGCTATAATTTGCTTACAATGACCCTAGATGTAGTCACAAACAAGTAATAAAGATTATTGTTGTTCACAAGGCTGAAAAGTTATCTGAAATCTCTCAAATTATCCCACAACAAGCTTCCCAAAAACCCGACATCATTGTTGGAAAAATTTGTTGATTGCACCTGTATTTTAATACTTGTTTTCATGCTGCCCTATCTGTCCAAACATTGGTATCAGAGCCATAATCGTGTTGTCATTAACCCTAGTTCTATTTGTTGGTGAAAATTTACCACAGTTGGAGGTATCAACCATTGGAAAGACCAACACTATTGGGTTCCAGAGAACCACCAATCAAAGGATATATCTACTGTTGTATCTTCTATTTAGGGCTCTTCACATGCTGCCATCGAATCTACGGTCATTTTCTTCTATATATCATCTTCATATTGCCTCATAATCCTACAAGATTATGTTACATGACCTCACATCCTCCCAGCAAAAGTTGATCTTATATGCCGAGTTATATTTATGCTTGGATGGTGATCTGTTTGCTTTGTTTGGAGACCATGGAGGATGACAACATGCTACTAAAAACGGTTGTATTATAACAAGATTATTGATGTCAAATTGTTCATGGAGGCTATCACCAAATACTGCAAATACTGCAATAAGGGAGACTTTTCCATGATATTTTTGGAACCTTAAAACCATGTTAAAATTGTTTGAAACATGAGCCCTAAAACTAAAACAAATGCTACAACAAAATCACTATAATGTGATGGAAGTTCTATTATAGGACTTCTCTACTGCTGCTCATACGCTGTCTGAAATAATCAGGTTGAAATTTAGAACCTAACTATCACTAGTCTAGTATGCAAAATCCAATTCCTAGCATGAGGCATATGATGAAGCCATTGGCTAGGTTACATGTTGGCAGTGTATGTTATGTTGATCTATTACTTTTTCTTTTGGTTAGAAACTGGGAACTTCACCACAACATCATACCAATATGTAAAATATCAATTAATTATTGTGAGACAACTAGCATCTAGGATATTTGTTTCTATCCCATACTTTGCCATCAACATCTAAGTTGTATTGTTTGTGCATGTGTTGAATGGAGTAGCTATTATGCCATCTTTATGATTGTCTGTGTCAAACATACTATTCTGACATGTCTTCTCTTTTGTGGGGAAGGTATTGCTACATTGTATTTGCTAAGAATGCATGTTCACCAACACAAGTCAAATACTTCAAAATATTGGATGTGTTTTGTATTATTGTTCTAGAACATATTCTCATTGTCTTTGTTTTGTATTATTGTTCGAGAACATATTCTCTTTTCCTTTGTCTTTATTTCACACGTTGTTTTAGGATATTTGAGTGTTTTAGGTTATTTAGGTTTTTGGCCCTGAAATTAGTGATTGAAATGCCAAATAATCACTTTATAATTGTGGATTTGCTTGTCTATTTGAGTTATTTTACATAATCAATCTTCATAAGTAGATCTTAAGTAGATATTATACCCTTAGCTCTGAGGACCTCTTCTATTCCTTGGGCCTTTCTCTTTCATCTAGTCCTTCATTTTCCATTGAATCTGATTCAAGAAATTTTCCTACTAGATCTCTCTTGTGGGATTCTTGTGGTGGTAGTCCATGTATCATTTTTAAAAGTCTAATTCTTCCCTTCCCCTACTTTTCATAACTTCCATAACCATTAGGTAGGGACCTGCAATGTCAACGGTGTTTTTTTTGTTTAGTAAAATATTGTTGAGACTTTAATTTATTGAAAGTTGTAGAATTTACAATCTATGAAGTTTCAAGATATAATTTTTAAAAGTATAATTCTTTAAAGGGTGCTAGCTCAATGGAAGAGCACCTGCTTTACAAGCAGGAGGTTGGTGGTTCGATTCCATCGTGCCCTGATATTCATATATAGGGAATGACGAAGATCAATTTTTGGTGACATATGCTCTTTTGACCATCACCAATGAGTTTATGGTGACATTTTTCGACCCTCACCAAAATATGAAATGGTGACGGTCAACGAACGCCACCATATATACGCACCAATAGTGACGACTATTAAAGGTCTGTCACCGTAAATCATTGTTGTTGATATGAAATGGTGAGGGTTACTGTTTATCATTATAGTTATTATTCGTGACAAACCTTGATGTCACCAATGAGTTTATGGTGACGATCAATGAATGTCGCCATATATATGCACCAATAGTGACGGCCATGAAAAGGTCCATCACAAACCAAAAAAATCGCGTTGTTCAATTGATTGGGTGACAGGGCCACTATCCGGCCATTATATAACAATACTGCGGATCTCGACCTTGAATGTCACCACAACACATGTCTTTTCAGCGACGCCACGATGACGCTCGCCTTTTTGGTGATCTTAAGGCTATTGTCCATCACCATGCTCAATATGAAATGGTGTGATCTGGCCACTATCCCGCCACTATAAATCATTATTGGTGACGTGAATCTTGAATGTCACCACAACACCTATACTTTCGGCGACGCCACCTTTGGTGACATTCAGTTTTTTGGTGACGGAGGCTATTGTCCGTCACCATTGCTCATATGAAATGGTGACGGTCATTATTCGTCACTATAAATCATTATTGGTGACGGACTTTGAATGTCACCACAATACCTATACTTTTGGTGACGCCACCTTTGGTGACGTTCAGTTTTTGGTGACAAAGGCTCTTTTGACCCTCACCAATGAGCTTATGGTGACCATTTTCGCCCCTCACCAATGTGTTTTTTTCTTGTAGTGAAGGTGGCGCGGAAGCACTCGATAGCTAGAGATAGAACAGGGACAAGTGCAGATGAAGGAAACACAGCAGAAGACAAGAAGTGGAACACGCAGATAATAGGAGAAAAGCCAGGAGAAGCCTAAGTAAAGCCACAGAGGAACCGATAGTCGCGAGCGCGGGTGAATAAATAACAGTCACCCGGCTGAAAAGAGGAGGCTGAATGTTGAATAGATGCTGAAGAGGTTGCGAGGCTCGAGACAGGAAAAGATGCACGGAACAGCTGCGGAGGATTCATGCATGTTCTTCATATGGTTTCTTATCTTCTCTATTCTACCTTTCTGTTTTGAAACCCATCTGTAACAGATTTGTGCACTATCAGAGAGAATGCCATGTAATCATGTGTTTGGTCAAGAGGTTAATACAATGGAAGGTTGCTGTCTCAATAAGATGTTCATGTGCTTGTAATGGGTTTACGCTAGTTTAAAATTTTATTTGTGAATGTCTAAATGCTTATTAAGTGATCTTGCGTATATAACTCGGTATATGTAATGGATACACTGCCCTTCATTAGTTGCGGGTTTTTCCTTGCCATTAATCTCATCCCCTTCTGCATGTGGTTGCGGCACGCCTCGGGTGAGACGCACTGCTCCCCAGAGCAGGGTGAAAATGCCGACGTGTTCCTAGACTACACTGGACCCCTTTGTTGGCCACAACTCTTGAACCTGGGTCTTGTCTGTGAGACTTGACTCCTTGCCAACAGTATTTAAACCCCTCTCATGCATTTAGAGAGGGGTCCTGGATCTTAATATTTTTGGACTTGGAGATTGCATTTCTGTACTCCATTATCTTATATATTTTTTGAAAAGGATCACATCTGGTGATTTTCATGTCGAATTATCTTTGAAGTGTTGCATTTCTGTACCTTGGAATTTGATTTTGCATTATAGTGACTGGATAGAGTATCAGATTGCATTTGAAAGTCTTCAAGATGAACAAGGTATTTCTATCTGTTCACGGTTGATCTCTTTTGTTTCATGATATTCATTTTAAAATTGCTATCATTTATATGTATATTTGTTTTAACAACGCTTCCTTTTATATATCATTTCTGAGTATAATTGAAACGTTATTTTTCATAGTTACATGTAAATGGTATACAATGATGAATGCAATATGTTTATATAACTCTGTTTAATTTCTTAAACAGAGTTATCTTTATTTGTTTCTGCATATTTCAATTTAACTAATAATACATTTTTATGGTTATTTTTGAATTGAAACAATCTTAAGTTGTATTCACATATAGCTACCCGGGTTAGTGCTAGAATTTCTTTATCAGTATTTAGCTTAAATTAGATAGTTTTATTTCAGTTAGTTTAGTCCCATTTCCACCCATCCAATCCAATCCATTTAGTTACAAGGAAACTGGTCCTTTAAATCCAGTCGGAGCCACCACACCAAACGGAAAAGGAGGTGTCTTAAGGTCCTGACCGGGTGGTTTTCCCCGATGTTTGAAGCAGAGATTTTCTAGGCTTCAACACACTGCAAAACAATTTCTTAAAAATTACAATTTCTCTTGATTTGATGATTCCAGTAACCTCTAATTTTTTCATAAATTGTGTGTTTGCCTTTAAAAGAGTCATGAAGAATTCACAAAAATCCTCAAAATGTTATTCTAAACAAGAAAAATGCACTTAAAAAGTGTTTTTCCTTAGATGGAACAACTGTTGTTCCTTAAGAGGAACAGCAAAAAATTACCTTCTGTAATTGAAGCTTGCATGGTAGGGTCCTTATTGTTCAATTTCCACTGAAGCAGAAACTACAATTTGAAGGGATCAACACCTGAAACACAAAAACATAAAAGAAATTAGAAAATAAACAACACTTTATTAAGTTACAAGAACTATGATGATATTTCGTAAGGGAATATCAATCTGTTCATGGAAAAAAAAATGATCTTTTTGAAAAATGTTTTGGCAGCAGTGACATGAATCTTCAAATGGAAACCAATTATTCATTTCTTCTTGTTATGAATCTGTTAGGTAATGAACTGGATGAAATTCCCTTGTTTCACTAGAATTTCTTTCAAGAATCGCTCGTCCATAAATTGACCTTCTTTGTTCTGCTAAGACCTGCGAAAAACGAGTGTCTACTTGCAATAAAACATTAAATCATGGAGAAAAAAAGGTGTGTGGGTTCCCTTAATCCAAGAATTATGTAAAAAAACTAACAAGTAGTTACTCTGTAGAACAAATCCATGGACAAAGTAAAAGTAATTTATTACTCGCGAGAGAGCAGTGGCCAATCATGCTAACCATCAGTGTTTCAATTATAAATTATTATTTTTTTGCCCAATTTGAGTGATTCTAGAGTCAAATTAGAGATAATTCAAATTTTTATCTCCAATAGAAACATGTTTTAAAAATTCAATGCTATGATATGTCAAATTTGCTTAGAACAACCTGCATAATAGAGTCATTTTCGATTTTCCAACTTAGACCAACAGTTGATATTTCAAGCATAAATTTTTTTTTTGATGGTGGATTGAACCAATTAAAATTGTAGATTAAATTAGATTCATTTATTAATATCCAATAGAAACAATTTTTTAAGACAAGAACAATTGATGGGTCAAATACACTAGTGAACAGCCGATAAAACAGAGTTTCAAGAGTGCTGATTTATGATAGGCAGTCAGTATTTTGGTCATAAATTCCTCATATGATATCAAAATCAAGTAATTCAATTTTTTTTTTAAATTATATTCATAGAGGAATCTATCATATAATTTTTTTTTAAAAATATGGTCATTTAGGCATCCAAAGACGGACTATCCCAACTCTGTTGTTGAGCTTCCTACTAGACACCCTGTCAATGTTTTGGTTTTAAATTTTTCATTTCAAATCCAAATGGAGTGATTCAAATTGTTTTGGAAAGTATACATCAAGTACTACTTAGGATAGAAATAGGCTTTAAAAATATTCACTTTTGGTCCCCCAAAACATGACTGTCCCAACTCTATTTTCAGAAATTTGATCAAGCCCGCAAGCCAAAAAAATTGATATTCAAGCAATTTTTCCATATGGGTGATAAAAATGAATATGAGCATTTGTAAAATTTTATTTTCAATATAATGCATATAAATACAAAAATAAATTAAAATATTTATCACTGATGTTGATTGTCACAGCGTGTTGCAACAAAAACAATTATTTTTACAAAAAAAAAAAATGTGTTTATTTTATTGCCTTATTTATTTTATTTTCTACACTAGCCTACTCTAAATGGGAAAATGAATATGATTACGTATAAGAGTATTTCCAGTGGAGACATTTCTGAAATAAGGCCTCTAGTATGTACATACCCAAATTTGAAAAATGCGTGTTGATAAATAGTAAGGTATGAGAAGCCAACTTCCCTTGAAAAGATGGTGCCAAAAATTGTTGAAGTATGGAATGATGTTGCAAAACAATGGAGTGAAACCAATCTTCAATGTATCTCTTACTTTCTTGATTTCCCATAGTCATCGTACCATGAAGTTCTTAAGCTTTTAAAATGGTTTTTTGGTGCAAACTAGAAGAAACCTCATTTTCTTTCATAAATTCTACAATTTTTGGATTTGATACATTTTGAATATCAGTATAAGTTTTCTCCAATGGTGCATGTGAGATAGAATGGGTGGGAAGGGTGGGTGAATTTTGCAGTTCAACACTGTAAGCATGTTGTACTAGTTTAATATGGCGAGAGTGTGGAATGAGTTGAGCAGGAGATTGTGTAGGGAATGGAGCCTCTTGATGATGTAGTTGATTGGGTTGAGTGGATGATTTTGATAGGCAAGCAAGGTGTTGTGGAAGAGCTGGAAGATGTGTTTGTGCTACAATATGAGGGAGAGTAGTTATGAAATCATAAGATGAACCATGCCAAACTTGTAGACAAGATTGGTGGTGGTTATATTGAGATTGGCATCGCTGCCCTAACATATGAGTATTCCATAATGAATTATGCAAGTAAGAGAATGCAGAGGAAGTGTTTTGAACCATACCTGTAGGCCATGATTTCCATGGTTTTGACCTTGTTGCAGCTTCCCCATCTCTTTGATATGCTACTTCCATCCTAGATAAGGAAGAACAACTATCTATGGGATGCTCCTTTCGGTTATGGGAGCAAAAAAATTCATCAAATTTTTTATATTTCTGAACCTGCAAAACATTCAATTGTGAATTTAGAGAGCTAATAAAATCATATTTAAAATTTTCAAATAAAACCTTGATTTCAGCTCTTATGTCTCTTGTTCTTGTAGTAAATTTGGAAAAGAAAGAATAAACTTCTCTAGAATTCTTACCAGCCTTGGAAATTCCTCTTGAATACCTTATGCACAATTCACAAACATCATCATATGATAACTGAAAAACATCACCTTTTCCTATCAGATTTAAAAGTTCTAAAAAATCATCTGTGATTCCTTTAAGAATGAGTGTTTTCAAGATCTCTTTTTCCAAATTTTTATGCTTTGATTTTTGAATGTTACATTGAAATCACTCTACATAGTCCTCCAAGCTTTCATCTTCCCCTTGTATCATACCGAAAATATCTTCATTGGATTTACAGTAGTCTTGGTACTTCTTAAAGAATATGTTCTTCATGTCCTCCCATGTTTGGATGCAGTTCCCTCCTAGGCTTATGAACCATCGGAGAGTTGCTCCTTTTAGAGTAAGAGGAAACACTTTCAACCTTTGATCGTTAGTACAATAATCATATCCTCTACAAAGTATTTCAAACTCAAATAAGAATGTATCTGGATCTTCATTTGTCAAACCATGAAAATTTGGTAGAGACGGTGGGGGAATTATGTGCATTTGTGTCACTGCTCCAAGATCTTTGATAGGGAATTCAAAAGTTGCAATGTGAGCCATTTCTTACCATAATAGAAGATTTTCTTCATGTGTTTCTTTAAGGATCCTCCTTCAAATGTTCCTGTCAATTATTTAGTGAAATGGGTGGTTCTTACATCACCACTTGAGTGGAATTACAAGATTTTTTCAAAAATTATACCTCTAAAATTCAAAAAAATGCAAGCATTCATTCCTACCTTAATCTTTCACTCAATTCTGCTGTGAAGCGGGCCAGTGAACAAGTGTGTTCCTTGCTCGGTGCACAGGTTCTTACCTTCTTTCTTTAATACCCAATTCTTCCCAAGCAGAAAAAATTAAATATGCATCACTCTTTCTAAATGGCATACACTCTCCTCGACAACAGCGCCAAAATGTTGAGGTATAAAAAGTGTCTTTTTTAACGCCTATTTATCCTACATTAATTATAAATCCGAGAATGACTCTTTATTTCAAGAGTGTACTCAGTCTAAGGCAGTAATTTATCCAAGAGTAATGCTCTTCAATATGTAGTACAATGTTCTAAATACAAAAGTAAATGGATGCAGCTTGGAAAAGAAATCTAATTAAAATAACATGAACTCAAATGCTCTGAAATCCAACTATTCACTCAGCAAACATCAATTGAGGATACAGTCGAAATAACTCATTCCTCTAGAAATTTGATGCGATTGAAATAAAATTGGAACAAGACAATCAATCTGGGAACGTGTAAGCAATAATCAGTATTCTCTACAGTTGACAGTCCTGCTTTAAAGCAATCAAAGGGAAATAGAAATTGAACTAAATCATTAATGCTGCTAATGAAAGTAAACTAGGCAAGTTCTGCAAAGCAAAATCAAACTCTTTACAAACCAAACTCTTTGCAATTAATCAACTGAAAGGAACAACAATGTAAATGGATGGCAAACTGTAATTAAAGGAATTGAAAAACAAATCCTATTTAATAAATATGAACATCAAACTCTAATTAAATGGATCGCATGGAAAATTCTATTGAACAGCAATGTGTAATGGAAAACAATCAAACATAACAACAAATGAATCAAATGCTGAATAGCGTAGCTCTGTTAAAGCATAACAAGACAAGTAATTAAGATTCTTGTTAAATTAGAAGGGGACGGCAACACAATTCACCAATGTAACACACCAATATTAAATAAGAAATGAACAATAAACTACTTACCTGCAAACTGTAATGAAAACAATTAGAAACTGTCACACAATAATAATGAAAAGATAGAGATACAAACAGCGGATCGATCCACCAAGGTCGAGCCCTCAACCACCGGTGAAACGTCGTTGGGCTTTACTCCAACGTTAAGAAATTAAATGGCAACGAACTCTTGTATTAATCAAGCATAAACAATGTTTACAGCAGTCGCTCTCTGATCAAGAGAGTTAAGAAATTATAGAGTTACAAAAAGAGAGTTTAATCATCAAATCATTGTTTTCATACATAATACATGCTCTCCTTTTATAATAAAAAAGAGGAGAAATTAAATTGTAAATATGATCCCTCATAACAATATTGGATTTTCCCTAACCAATTGATCAACAAGAAAATATATTTCCATCAATCTTTCAACAAGAGCAAGTCGAATTTGGATTTGCAGCTGAGATAATTTGGAGGACGGCTACAACAGTAAATCTGAGAAAATCATGCTCAAAGAACCTTCCATTTCTCTCAATACAGGCCGAATTTGGGCAAACCATTCTTTGTTAAAGTTAATTCGGTCCGTTCTGGACAAAACCTATTTTTCAGATTTTCCAGATTATTCTCCATTTGCCTAGAATATCAACCGCAAAACTGCCACTTCTTATTCCAACAAATTTCTGAGTTGGAATATTGAATGATGTGCTGGAAATCAAATCTGCAATCTAGCAAATATCGTGGAGGCTAAAATGGTGAGTGCTATTACAAAATATATTAATAAACCATCATTGATAAAATATGCATAATAATCATCAATTTATTAAAAATAAAGGAGAAGAAACATTATTTATCCATAACAGCATGAATAGTTATAAAATGGATTTATATGATAAATTATGATAAAATAACATGATAAAGAAGAGTATAAATGAATGAAATAAGTGTTAAAAAGTGGTCGTATTCGCGGCCCAATAGTACGCTTCCTTCCTTGTCTGATGTTTGGTTCTGCATGACTGGACTCCTCCACTCCATGAATCTCCTTCTGTGGTTGATCCACATCCAGAGGCTCATATTTGGGAACAAGAAGTTCCACCTCCGCATGCAAGTGTAGCTCCCTCTCAAGCGACAACTGCATGACTTTCACCTCATTGAATTTTATATCTCGTCGCATAACAGTCATCCGACTGTTTGGAAAATACACACGATATTTATGGGGTGTTTCTATGTACCCCACGAATATCCCAACTTCTGTAGTCGGCTCCAACTTCTTCCTGGCATCCTTCGTCACATGAATGTAAACAGATGAGCTAGAAATCTTCAAATGAGAAATATCAGGCTTCTTACCAGTAAAAGCTTCCTTGGTTGTACTCATGCCAAGTACTCTATGAGGACAACGGTTTTGCACATAAACCACAGTGTTGCATGATTCCACCCACAAGTGCATCGGTAGGCCTTGGTCATGCAACATTGCTCATGCAACACCCACGATCATTCTATTTTTTCTCTCCGCGACCCCATTCTGTTGTGTGTTATGAGGCGCTATGAGTTCTCTTCGAATTCCTTCTTGTTGGCAATATGATGCAGAGTGTTGTCCTTGATGGCAACCCACATTGATGAAGATGATGACAACTTACTTGATGAAGTTGTACTTGATAGAATATGTTCTTAATAAAGTAAACTGGTACAGAAGGTAGTAAAGAAATGAATTCAGATTGTGCTAAATCTATGATGAAAAGAGTATGTCTCAAGGCATACGCGGATATGTCTAAAGGAAGTCGCGTATGCACGCGGGAAAGAACGTGATAAGTCGCGTATGGGCAAAAGCGCTCAAAAAGTGCAAAACCAGGGGTAACCACCATGGTATTGACCCATTGTATTGGGTATTGATTCGTCTAATTGACCCCGTCCAGGAATACCATCGGATGTAATGTGGTTTTGGCTCATGGTATTGAAAAAGGGTAATCCTATATAAGGAGAAGAAATTCATTGTGCAAATCATGAGTGTGGGTACAAGATGTCTGAGCTTGAATGAATACTTCTCTGTGAATTAGATCTGAATGGAAAGGGTTACACTTGAATGATAAATCTGAATGTATGATGCACCAATGATGAAGAAGGGGATCTAGATCTGAAATGTACTTGTATCTACTAGATCTGCTTATAGAAGGCTTAGATCTGTGATGAGGCGAACATCTGTCTGAAGTAAAAGGGTAAATCTGAACTGAATGTCTGATCTGAAGAAGTATGCTGCTCTGTAATGATTGAAGATCTATACGCTACTTTGCCGCAGAGGAAGCGTGTATATACGCGGCTTCGCTGAAGGAAAAGCGCGTATGCGCAGTGAAGTTTGTACAGATGTATACGCTGGTTTCTGTGAACGGAAGCGTGTATATACGCGACATCAGTGAAGTGAAAGCGCGTATGCAAACTAGGGTTTGCTGAAGCAAAGGGTATGAAATATCTGATCTGTTCTGCTGTGTTTTTGCTATCTGATGTGTGTTGATAAACATCTATTGGTGATGTATGTTTGTGCTTAAAAGTATGGAAAGGGTCCAGTCTGAAAATATGATGAAACGTGGTCTGCAAATGTTGTTCTATTGAAGTTGTTGGATCCAGTGTGAAAATTGATGAAACGTGGTCCAAGGTGGTGCTGAGGGTTGTAGCCTTCAGTCAGGGGGTGTAGCTCCCTTCCAGGTGAGGCTGGTAAATGAGATCAGGGGGTCGTAGCTCCCTTCCAGGAGAGGCTGGTAAACGAGTCAGGGGGTTGGAGCTCCCTTCCAGGAGAGGCTGGTAAACGAGCGCAGGTGTGTTCCTGCGTGCTGGTCAAGTCTGCGCCAGCACATATGTTGTACGATGTTTTCTCTATAATAAAATATTGAAGGCTGAGCAACTGCAGCGGTGGTTTTCTCCCGACTTGGATTTCCACCTAAAAAATCCTGGTGTTCATGTGTGATGCTTTGTGTAATGATTTATTCTGTTCTTACTGCACATGTTTACTGCTTATTGAATATCTGATGAATAAATTATGGAATGGTTTAAGTGAAGATTTAATGACATATCTAGATCTCTGTGTATACGCGAGTTTCATAAAGGGGATCCGCATATATATGCTAGTTTACTGAAGGAAAGTAGCGTATGGGTTTGAAAGAATGAAAAAGTAAAAATATTTGATTATGCAGTAAATACTGATTCACCCCCCCCCCTCTCAGTATTTTTCCCAACACTTCTTTGCTACAGAAGTCTTTGAATTCGCCCAAGATGTATTCACCACCATTATCGCTCCGTAGAGCTTTCACTTGCTTCCTCGACTCCTTCTCCACCAACGTGTTGAACTCATAGAACTTTGAGAACGTTTCACTCTTCTTCTGCATGAACAAAATCCAACATCTATGAGAAAAGTTATCAACAAATATCACATAATACCTATGTTTTGTTGTTGAAGCAATCCAGAATGGTACATACACGTCTATCTGAATTCTCTCCAGGATCACCGAAGCACAGTTCTCCTTCTCATGAAAGGTGGTCTTCTCAAACTTACCCATTGTACATCCTTTGCACTGATTTGACTATGTAAGAGTACCCTTGGGAAGTCTAGTAGAAATTTTCTGCAAAATCTTCAAAGCACCATGGTGAAGATGACCCAATATCCTGTTCCATAATTCACCCTCATCGCGGCTCACCACTTCTTCTGCTTTGCCCACCATTGCAGCATAGCCATCTACCTCCAACTTGTAGAGATTCTTAATTCTAACCCCTATCTTCTTGGTTCGACCCATTGTTTTATGTCGAAGGAAATTTTTTCCATCACTAAAAAACAACATCATAACCCCTGTCTTCCAGCATTGTGACTGAGACCAAGTTCTTCTTCAGACCTAGAACATGCATGAAATTCTTCAACAAGAATGGATTACCAAACTCCCTCTCAAAGGTAATGGTCCCAATGCCAGTTGCACTGTACCGACCATCATCACCCATCTCTATATGCATCTAGAGGTCCTTCTCCTCCAAGTCACTAAATAACTCTTTGTCTCCCATCATATGGAAAGACGCACCACTGTCAAGATACCACACCAATCCCATGTAGCTTGAAACCAAGCATACGATCAAGGAAAAATCCAGCTCAAATTGTGAGGCTAAGGCCTCTCTAGCTACAAATCCAGCAGCTTGCTTATTCTTCTTCTTCTATGGACAGTTAGTGGCGAAATGTCCATGCTCGTGACAGTGAAAACACTTCACTTTGGACAAGTTCTGCTTCTTGCCTTTCGCACTGAATTTAGAAGGATTTTTCGTCCCCTTCCCTTTCCTTACTTTGGTAGCCAAAGCGCAATTTTCTTCATCTTCATTCTTCGATGAAAATCCATCTCTGGTACCCCGCCTTATCTCCTCTTGCACAAGATCGGACCAAAGTTGCTCCCATCCTGGCAGTTTCTCCTGTCCATTGACAGAGTCTTCGTAGCTATGCCAACTCTTCGGAAGCTCAAGGAGATACAAGCTCACCAAGTCTTCTTCATCAATAGTAACCCCCACACTTCCCAGCACATCCTTACAGTGGACAAACTTAGTGAGGTATTTTGGAATACTGTCGCCTTTCTCCATTTTTATTTTTCTAAGCTTGTCTTTAAGTGCCAACTTCCTCTGGTCACTTATGCTTTGGAAAAAATCTGTCAAAGCCTTCCACATTAAGAATGGAGTGGATTTCCCATGAAGGCTGGACACAATATGGTCCTTCACACTTTCCAGCAGAATCCTCCTCGTCTTTGCAGTCTTCTTTTTCCATGCATCAAGTAATGCAACATCGCTAGATCCCGGCTTAGGAACATTACTATCGATGAACTCCTTCAACCCATTATCCTCCATCACTGCCTCCATCCTGTCCTTCCAAGCTATGTAATTCGAGCTCCCACCAAGGGAATACTCCAATCTCAACTTGTTGAAAGACATTTCAATGTATACTTGATTTCTGCACCAAGAATCTTCTGTAGCAAATTCGAATTGTCCACCAGCACAAACTCACTTCACAATTGCAATCTTCAATCAACAATGCTCTGATACCATGTAGAAATTATATGCACTAAGCATGCATATGTCCAAGATCCACCTGATCTCACACTATTTAATTTTATGCAAGATATTGAATCTATTCCACTTGTTAATCTTTTGCGGAAAAATTAATTGCACACACATGTGAAGCATAAACAAAAACATCCAATCGCACATAACACAGTTTTTAACTGGGAAAGCCTGAAGCTAAAAACCCCAGCTATATATTATGTAACATGGAGATCATATGACAATCTCATACAAACATACAAAGCTTATCACATGCTCTCAGTACAGTACAATCATCATACACTAATCAGGCCTAATCTTGCAAATCCATGCACCTATCTATGCCACCTGCTAGCCTGCCTCCACTGTGAAATATCTGCTGAAGAATAGCTCTGAATGAATTCAAATTACTCTTAGATTGACTACGCAATCCTCATTGGCATCTCCACTGTGTGTTGGATGCAATCAATGTATCACTATAGTCACAACAGATAGTCTATCTTTCCCTTTCACCTATCTCTCCACTGGTCTCCATTGAAACTGCCATGCACTGTAGTTAACTGTTGTATTTTTCAGTTGATTCATGAGTTATTATTTATGAATTAATTAACTAATTAATTCACTCCACTCTCACTAGTGTATCAATCAGTTAGACTAGATACAACTAGCTCAACTGAGTCTAACTGAGTTAAACTAAATACAACTCCATAACTACTTCTTCCAACTGTGTCATAACTCTGCCACTTGAGTTCTAATTGAGTCCTCCATGCATTAGCTCCAGTAAACCCTTAGGAATAGCGTAATTCCTTCTGTCAGTTGTTGTGCCACATCTGTGCACTGAACTGAAGTGCTCCAAGAGAATAAGTTGATGTTTAGAGTCTGATTATTATTAAGAGCTAATAATAATCGACATGCATCTATTTTTATATTGACAATCTATAAATAGACTTCGCCCAATATTCTAAAAATATAATTTCATCTATTTTTCCAACTTGATCAACCATCCACAAATAGCATCCTGCAACTTCTGAAATATGATCATCATGTCTAAAAATAGACTTGCGCCAAAAATAGCCTGCGGGCCCACTTAGTGAAGGTGACTCTTTTCACTAAGCTCATCATCTTGTTGAATCTCAACACCACGAGTAGTCACATGCGCGGGGGGGGAAATCATAGGGGGGGCGATAACCCCCCTTTTTCATTGTGCCAAGTGCAACATGGGGGTCACACAGGGGGCGACGACCTCCCCTCTCGATGGGTTTTTAGGGGGGTAGTATCCCCCCTACACAGGGTTTTGGCAAGTGCCCGAGGGAAATTTGTTTGGGCCCTATAAAAGGTGGGCAGACCTACCTATGGTTTCATGCATGATTTTTCTACCCATGTCATTTTGTAGATATGTTCAAGGGAACTAAGGTTATTTTATAATATAGGGTTAATGGATCAGGGATTATGAATGATTCGACATATATATATATATATATATATATATATATATATATATATATATATATATTATAACAATGACAAGAATATAATGAAAAATCAATCTGGTATTCTCGATTTTGGGATCCAGGGGAAAATATCTGTGTATATTTGTTTTATTTTCTCATCATTGTCTATTTTCTATTTTAAGAATTCGTTTTTAAATAATTTATGTAAAGGGTTAAAACCTTCATCATATTCGTTATATGTTGTACCAGTTTCCACAGTTGGAAAAATTTTTTCCATATGGTAAGACCCGTAAATACATAATTGAGTTGTTAATGCTAAAAGAGGTCAGGTTGTTAATTTTTCCTAGATATATGGGACCGAATCACAATCCCACTTCTAGTGCTACTATTTGGAAGTCAGAACTATGGGATGAAGTGGAAAATTACACATATGTGAGCCTAAAGCACTCGATTTTCTCTAAATTTATCTAGAGTTTCAACAACATTTTCAGGAAGCGGGTTACGAGAAGGATATCACAATAGAGTTGCTAGATCTTTTGCGGAGGGATTTTATGGTTAGCATGTTAGCGTTGGGGGTATTTCATTTCCTGTCACTGAGGATTTAATTTTTGAATTCACTCACCTATCTACAGATGGAGAAAGAGCCTTCAAAAGTCATGTTTTGGGTTGGAATTAATGTGCCATTTTTCTTGAAGGATGAATTTAAGGATATGAGGTAGAATTTAGGAGTTCAGAGATCCTAATTGAAAGAAAAGTGGCATTGTATTCTAGAGATTACCAAATCCTATTTCACATGTGAAGGATGCTACAATCGAGTGAACCTCTACCATTTATGGTTCCTAGCTCACATAACAGGTCAATTGAGGATAATCACTCCCTATTCTCTATTAGAAATTCTGAAACATATGTATTCTAGGGTTAGGACCAGAAAAAATGCATCTACCCATTTCATATATCATAAAAGTCTGATTAAGTTTTTAATTGAAATTCATATGAGAAAATTTGGGAGGGCTTGGGAACATTTCTTGTTTTGGGGAGGGTTTGAAACTCAAATTGTAAATCCAAAGAGGGTAGAAAAAATAAAGTCAAGCAACCCAAAAATATAGAACAGGGTACCTCATATGTGCAAACAAGAAGCCAAAAAAATGAAGAAGTAGTTCCTTCCTGGGTTCTCGAATTACCTAAGGTTTATATCAAAAGGAGTGATAGGCTGAGAAAATCAGAGGATGTCCTGTCTCCCACTGTACCCCTACCTGAAAAAGTTGGTAAACACACAGAGAAGGGAAAGGGAAAAATGATTGAGCCCGAAGCAAAGCATACACTAGTAGATAAAGAACCTACCTTAGCAGAAATGTTTAAAGGTGGAAAGAGGCCATGCATAAGACCAAAAAACAAGTTGAGGTTGAAAATAAAACTAAAAAAGAAACCTGAGTTGGAAAGAAAAGTCATCGATGTAGATAAAACCCCTCAAAAGGATTTAATTATAAACATGGAGGAGTCTACAAGAAAACATAAACCAAATAAAACCAAATGCTCAAAGAAAGGGGTTGCTATAGAAGCTAACAGAACTAAAAAACCAAGAAAAACTAATGTGGATATTCTACTGGAGGGAGCTATCAGACTTAGCTAGCTATTTACACAAGCTCAATTTTTATTACCTTCTCTTCAAATGGATTTTTGACTCAAGGCCAATAACTAGCTTTTCAATGATTTTGCAGGGTCAAGTTTCGATAAGCACTGACAGTTTCGGTGTCACCGATTTGCACTATGAAAATTTGAACTATGGGTTTTTTAAATTGGGAAGGCGTATTGGGTTCGTATTGGTAGGGGGTTAAATAATGTGAATTGTAGAGGTATTTTCCAATTTTTAGTCAAATTAAGGGTATTTTTTAGCATGCCATGAACACACGTGTTATGTAAAAGGTTCATTAAGTGAATCCCCCATGGGTATGTACCAATGCTTGCAAGGAATGGCTTGGTGGAGTACTCATCCAAGAGGGGAATGTAATTTTATATGGATCTAAAATGCTAAATGAGGATGGGGATAATTATGTAACACATCATTTGGATATGGTGGTAATTTTACATTCCCTAGAGATATAGATACATTATTTTCAAGGAAGAAAACTCACCTTGTTGTTATACCAGAACATACGGAAAGACTTGTTTTATCAGTGCAATATGAATGCCATACATGTGAGATTATTAGCTCTTTTTAGTGAATTCAATTTTGAAATAAATCACATCAAATTAAAATAGAACATAGTGGTTGATATACGTTGTAGAGGCATGCAAATGATACACATGAAAATCATAAGCACATGTGATGCCAACTTAAAAATAAATAATTAAATAATCACTATAAGGTGATGAGCACTTTCAACAAGTGTGATAATGCCTAAAGTGAGAGCCTAAGGTTCCAATGGAAATAAATCACTAGATGATAGAAGAAGGTTTATTAACGTATATGGGCAAATTGTATGTACCAAATGTAACTATTTTCATATGGAGAAAGAGACTTTCAAAAGTCATGTTTTGGTTGGCATTGATGTGCCATTTTTCTTGAAGGATGAATTTAACATGAGATGTCATTTAGGAGTTCAGAGGTCCTAGTTGAAATACGAGTGGGATTTTCATCTACGAATTACAAAATCCTATTTCACATGTGAAGGATGCTACAATTAGGTGAACCTATACCATTTCTAGTTCCTAGCTCATATAGAAACTTAGTCAAGGATAAACACTCCCTATTTTATGTTATAAAGTATGAATCATAATTCCCCTTTAATTTAATTTACTTCCCATTTTATATTAGAGATTATGAGCTTGTACTTCCCCTTTTATGTACTTTATTAGAGCTTGATCTTCTTACTTTGGAGGTTTAGTGATTAAACCCTTAACATGACCCCTAACATGAGGCTTGGTATTTGATGGAGTTGTCAGCTAGAAGGAAACCCATTGGAAGAAAATGGGTCTTTAAGAAGAAGATGAACGTGTAGAAATTATACAAAAACCATGTATATCATGGATTCAATTTGATCTAACAATGTATTAAAGTTAAATACTAAATCACTGCAACAAATCAATTGCGGAATTAAAAACACAATCCCCAATCACATGAAGCAAAGAAAGAATCAATCAAACCACAACAGAGATAATTTCTTGAGGAAAGATTGCTGCTCAAAACCCCATTATCTTCTATTGTATATTCAACATGGATACATGAAAAAATTACATAAAACTCTTCTCACAAGAGCACTCCTATACTCAACTAATTGTCTCACACTATCTCAGATAAAACTGACCAATACTTAGCCAATTTACTACCTCCAGACAGCTTGTCTTGCTTGTGCAATTTGTGCAGAATGCAATCCCTATTCCATAGAAATTTTGGCCTTCCTAAACTGTGAAACGATCATGGTAAATCCAATGGGTGTTTGGTTTCATGGGTGCAACCCAATAATCCTACAACTGATAGTCAACTTCCCTTTCACCTAGATCTCAACTGGGTCTCCACTGGAACTAAATGCATGTAGCTAATAATAGTAAATCCTCAATTGCATGTGAGATCACTGATTGTGAATTAATTAATATTTAATTCACTTGATCTCTCACTAGTGTATCAAACGATTACAACTAGCACTACTGAATTTAACTCACTTAATTTAGTTAAACTAATTACAACCTACATTAACTAATGCACCACTGCACTTCGAACTCTGTTATAACTAGAATTACTCTACATGCCTCACCAACTACACTCAACTCGAAATTCATGAGCTACCTAAGTTTATCAAACTTAGTTAACTATTACAAGTTATTTTGAGATTATATTACATTTTATTTTCCATCATAATTAAGGGATAACTAAAATATACATGCACCAAATTTATCCCACACCAGTGTAGGTGCTGCTAAGACCAGTGGTCCCACACGGTGTTGCTTGGATCTCCTAGTCCCACAATAGCATGGGTGCTAAAATTTCTTATTGAACTTCAACTCTCCCTCTCAAAAAGAAAGGGATTATCCTTCACCCTGATCCTGCCTCTATGGTATTCATATTTTCAACTGGTGAGCACCTTCATCAGAATATTTGCATCCTCATCTTTCGTGGGAATGTACTGAAGTAATATTATTCACCTTTTCACACAATCTATAAGATGGTGGTACCGAATATCTATGTTCTTGGACCTATCATGAAACACAGGATTAATTTTTATAGGTCAATTTGGGAATCATTCCCCATGACCTAGTCAAACTGGACATCATCCCCGGAACCAATGAAATAGGGTCTACCATCCCCTTACATTTCAGTTGCTATATGCCATAAGAGAAGAACAATTAATTCATGGATTATATTGTGAGATTTCCAAGGTTTGAAGTATATTTTATATCACTTATGAACTCACCAACACTGCCTCTAAAGGGACTAACTGTGTTGCATATGCAGCATCCTCCATTCAAGGGTGCAATGCAATGCACTTCTCGACATTCAAGAGCGCGTTGGTCACCTGAGAGTGGAATTATAATTTTTCTGGGAATATCTACATGGCCAGTGCCTTCTAGAAGAGTCCATATATGTCAAACTTAGAATCTAAGTGTCCATCTAACACCTCTGAACTTGGGAACATGTCTTTCCTATTATTAGAAAGTCATTCATTGAGAAACTACCATTAGTTTCCTTATAAATTGAGCACAGATCCTAGTGCTAAGGAAGGAATAATTTTGGTAAAGAAATGTTCTTGGATTTTCATTTGAGAGAGTGAAAGTACTGATATGCTGGTGGTTTGATGTTGGATGTGATGAGGCTGGGATGAACCTAGAGCTAGTGGCATCAAATCGATCATTGGTTGTAACCTCCCCCTTCTACTCTTTAATACAGATTGTTGTTAATTTTCCCATATATGTATCTCTTTATGATTATATTTCTCATGAAATGGATTATTGAATGATATATATGTTTCACATCTAATCGATTTGAGTTATTAAGATAAGTAGGAATCTGTATATTGCAATCTGTTTAACGTTCTCTATTTATGCTTGAGGGAATCAATCTGGCGATCTAGGTTAGATTGAAGGTGACAACAAAAGTGACAGAAGGAGAAGGAGAAGCGCTTGGATTGCAAGTAGGTTATTCTATCATTCTGTGTGTCTACTTATTTTAGAGAAATTATTAGCAAAGTATTTCATCTGTTGTTCTAAGTGCCTAGCACCACACTTAGCGAATTTGATTTATCCGTAGATCACAATTCTACATAACAAATTGGTGACTCTGCTGGGGAGTTTCCTATCATTCCTGGTGTTTTTTCCTCTGCTAATCCTCATCAGTAGCATCTAATTTAAGTTATTAGACTTTTGAATGAAATAATTGCATTAGAAGTGTGTTCTGTAGCTTTCATTTTCAATCACTATTGCGCCCAACGCACTACTGGTCAAGAAATAGTGCACTCCAGTGCACTGTCTCCCACTCAAGGGTGCATTGCAATGCAGTGTCTCCCCTTAGAGACTATGTTTCCCCCTTAGCCAACCAAATTCCACTAAAATTTTTCATTTCTATCATTCTCAACCATTTTTTTTTTGTATTCTCAATTGTTTGATACCTCTTAGAGACCAGTGAACTTACCTGATTCTTCCTCTGAAAGTAAATTTGTTCAATGTCTCTTTAGTGTTTATCTTTATCATTAGAAAATAAAATTCAAAGTATTTTATTTCTATGTTAGATCCATTTTTTTTCATAAAGGAAATTGTCATTTTATTCTTCGTTTCATATAGGAAAAAATTGTAGTTTCATTCTTCATTTTTTCCTAAAAGAGAAATTGTTGTTAAATTCCTCATTTCTCAAATAAGAAAACACTTGTTTTTGTTATTTTGATGCATATAGTTTCCTTTCTTGCATTCACATTAAGGGAGCTGAAAAGAAAAACCTGCATGTGCATATAGTGAATGTGTGTGTTGCATAGGAACAAGTTAGGAAAGCTGCATTTTAGTTTGTGCTCTTTTTTGTTTGCTCTAAAAACTAATTGCTCTTTCCCTTAGTTACTAGGTTTTTCATTGAAAAAGCTAAATTGAAAATTTTTCTTATCATTTTAGTTTTAATTTTTAGGAATTTCAATCACATCACGCAGTGAACCTCAAAGACAAACTTTCTAAACAATATCAACATAAAATTTACATCAATTTACCTAAAAAAGCATTGGAACATTAATGATAAAATTTAGAAGGTTTAGGCTAGAGACATGTTCCAGTGTCGTTAAACATAGTAGTTGTCGCTAACTTGTCTGTGATACATTCCGAGTGTGATACCTCACTCCACGTACGTAAGTATATCGGAGCTCATCCATGTACCTTCGAGTATATAGGGTGGTGTTCTAGTACAAAAAGTATAAGGGGGTGCTCTCAATGTGCGGTTTCACATTAGACAACACTAATACAGACTTGGGCCTCCATGTACCTTCGGGTATATTTGGGAGGACAAATTTAGGTTGCTATCCATCCATAGTCAACCGAGTCGGACGCCTTGTAACTTTTGATACACTAAACACAACATTCGGGGAGATTACCTGCCCGTACTTCTTAGTTCTCCATGAGGTATTTTGTAGTTCATAATTACTTGGTAAACCTTTTTCCTAGAATTACACTTTTATTTTTTTATTTGTTTTTGGTCATAAAATAAATCAGTCAACGTGGAAGAATAACATCCCTTTCCCCTTCGTTTTATTAGAATAGAACTGAAACCACCTTTACCACCAGAAGGCATTTCTGGTCGATGAAGGCGACATCACTCTATCGAAACTAGTACTATCAATACCTCTGGTGCGACATCATCCTCACATATACCATATTCAACTCAAGTTGTTTCTACAAATATTGGTTCATATACTGTTATCGAGAGGGAGTCCTCACAACTACCCATGGTCACAATCCATCCAATTAATGAGACCATACCTCCCAAACCCGAAGTTTTTCAACTGGAAGTTGATTCAGATCTTGTCACTTTTTTGCCAAAACATCTGAATCCCAAAGTTGAACGACCGAAATTTGTTCCTGTATCGGTTGCCCCAAAATATATTCTAGCCATTTAGTCTCCCATATCGCGCAGCGAACCTCTTGAAATATACTTCAGGCCTGACGGTGAAATCCTTCCACCTGTTTTAATTTCGATTGAATAAATACCACAAGATGAAACACCTTTAGCTCCAACTCATTTCGGGGCGGAGCCTTACCTATATGAGTCTTTTCCTAAATCACCTTCCTCTGCTTTTGTTTATCTTGTGTCTATTCAAGTTCCCATAGATCCCATAGGGTCTACATTTGGTCGAATAACCATGCCTGAGCGAACATCTTCGACTGGACCATCTATTCTAGTTGCAGGAACACCTGCTCTTGCTAGCCTGTCAATGTTCACAACTTCATCAGAGTCAAATCTATATGGTGGCCCTTCCATCCCACCTAGTTACCAATATATATCTGTAACCTTCTCTGGTGCATCCTCAAACCCATGGACTTAACCATTTTCATCATCTGGTATTCTAACTAGTAAATCTACAGTGAGTACTGAATGGCTTGATCTTTTATATACATCATCAAGGTAATATCAATCTGTTCCATCTGGGTATATTCCATCTAGTATAATATCAACTGGACTCCCTATATTTGGAGAATTTTTTTTTCCATATTATTATACTCATCGTGTTGGGGGGAAACCTATGGTCATCCATTTTGATATTACTCCATTGTTATTTGGTCATCCTAATGTCAGAATGAATGTTTGTCAGTGGCCACCCACTCTACCCATCCAACCACAAATGGTTGTACACTCGTATCAACCGGTTCAACCTGTTGCACCCACATCAACTCTGCTTGTTAATACATCCTTACCTCTGTTACAGACTCAAACTATTGTACCTCAACCATATGAGGCGGGTACTTCAACCAAATACCCTCAAGTTTTAGGCCCTCAGACTCCAACTCCTTCGGATGGTTTACAAAAACTACCTGTATCCAGAATTATTTACTCACAAGTTGGATTACCATATTATGGGATGTCACAGCCGCAACCTAGTTATACCTATCCACAACCGAATCCAAGCTATCCAAGTTTGGGTAATAATATTGGTGGATAGACCCCTTGGCAACCAAAGCACAAAGGCCACAACCTTCATTTCAACAGGTAGCATACCCAGGTTTTGGTCAACAGAATCCTCAAGCGTTTTCTTTTCAAAACAACCCCTATCTGGGATACCAACAAAATATTCCTTATGCTGGTGCTCAAAGGCCTGTAGCCCAAGAAATTCCATCATACCATGGCTATGCTCAACCCAAATTAAATCAACAGTTTCCCTTTCTTTCAACTTTAGAGTTACCGGATTTAAACCAACTCGCCAATGATCCAACCAATTACGCTCCTTGGTGGCTGGTGATACCTCATAAATTACCCTAAGATATTACTAAGTTCAATGGTAACCGTAGGGAAGACCTATCGACACATGTTATGACTTATCATTTGTGATGTTCATCTAACTCCCTAAATGATGACTCCATTCGACTACGTATTTTCCAGCATATGCTCACTGGTCTGACCGCGAAATGGTACATTGAGTTACCAAGAGCTTCATTTGATAATTTCACTGCCCTAGCTACTGTCTTTTTGACCCACTTCTAGTTACCCATAAGATTTGAAAATAGAAATCTTGACTAAATTTAAATAGACTAATGCTACTCACATTTCTGATCATATTCATGAGTGGCGTCATTGTCATAGAATGGTTAAAACATTTGTTTTTGATCAGCTCCTTGTTGAGTGGTTCATTAATTCCCTGTTACCATCTATAACTGAGGGTGTGGCTAAGGGTGGCATTGTCACTGAAGAGCAGATCATTTCTCATGCCCAATATTTAGTCTTGATTTACACTTAGTTTGGAATGCTCTACGAGAAAATTCCCCATGCGTCACGATCTAATTTTACTGTTCCTCTTCCATATAAGGACTCTCATGCCAAAGACGATATGATCAGTACTACAAGCACACATCACTCTACCGCATATTATCTTGCACCTTCTTTCGAAATCCATGTCATGTCAACTAATAAAGGAAAAAGTGACAAGCAACCCAGAAGTAAGAAAAAGGGGAAATCAAAGAAAAAGAAAACTTCTACCGCGCAGGAAATGTCATTTGATCAATCGACTGGAAATCAAAAACCTCATTACCCTTGCATAATTTTTAATGAGGAAAACATTGTTTGAGACTGTCATCACCGTGCAAAAGTCTCAAAATTGGTTAAGACCTTGCATGCATCTATAGTGTTGAAAAATCCATTTCTGAATCCGGACACAAATTTGGTTGCTACAGATCCAGCGTCTAGTTCCCAAGTGCTTATGATGTCTGTCACGAAGCCATCGAATTTTGTTTTGGTGTCAACGCGTAATAAATATTACGGTAGTTAGCCTACTGATCAACCTACCACCTCGACCATGAATCTGTCTATGGAATCGATACCATCCACTTCTATTCCTGAATTAACAATAAATCCACCAAAGGGAGTCATTCACAAATCGACATTTAATCCTCGATCCCAAGCTTCTCAAAATTATGATATAGTTGAAGATTTGGCCCAATCCCCTTCAGCCATGTCAGCTCTTGAGGTGCTTCAAAATTTTCTCTCCTAGAAGTAGGCTTTGTTGTCGGCAATTGGTGGAATTGATCCAACAGATTCCAATCTCGTAGTATTTAATCATGCGGGCTATGTGCCACAATTACCAACAGAATTGGCATTCTCCATCCAAGTAAATGTTCTCAATCACCTTTTTCATCGTACTATTATTGACGAGGGAGCATATACATGCATTATGTCTCTAAACTGTTGAAAGTCACTTGGCTCACCGTGCCTATCTCAATCGCCTACGACGTTGAAGCCTTTCAACAGACGCACATATAAGCCTTGTGATATCATCAATAAAATGCATGTTGAACTAGGGGGAAAAGCAGTAAATGTTGAAGTTGAGGTCATTGATGGACCCCTTGACTACAATATTTTACTCGGAAGGCTGTGGGTATATGCTATGACTGTGACCGTTTCTACATATTTTAGAATGATTGCCTTTCCACATAAAGGTGTTATCACAATCATCAATTAACTATCCTTATTTGCCTCTAGTTCCCAGGTAACTAGAAGCATTCTGTCAGTTCATGCACCCCAACTCACACTTCAGAAAATTGGTGTAGGAATCTTAAAGGATTCCACCCTCATGGGAACCTTTGCATTATCACTGCCTGCGACATTGGCAGAAATTGCAAGCATATAGAGATGCTACATGATATTTTCCACTCCATCTAGCTTAAGGAAGATTACGGGTGATTCTAAAGTTGTTATTTTGGATGAATTTCTATTTCCCATCCTAATTGAGATGGCATAACAATCAATCTATATGGCTTGGGCGGCGACCTGAAATCATCCTCAAGAGTTTTTTGGGTTGATCATTCATTAGATTTTGGTACTCCATCTGATCCTTTTTCGTCAGCTTTATTAACACGTGAGAATATTGTGGAATCCACAATGCTAGAAGGAGAACCATTGGAATATCATCATCATTGCTCCTATATTTAGGATTACGAATAAGATAACCTTAGCGAACTATATCACCCATTGATCAAAAAATTCTTTTCGAATTCTTTTCCTATTAATGCAATCAATTCCAAGAAAATTTATCAAATATTGAAGAAACCTTTTCTATCGATATTTTGACCAAACCCGACATTGTAGAAAACATTCATGTTAGCCTATCTTGTTCTCCATCAGAACTCGAAACATATCGCTCTCTCTTTTGTGAATTTTGTGATGTATTTTCTTGGTATTACAAGGAAATTCCAGGCATAGATACTAGTATCGTTGAACAAACTATTAAAATGTACCCTGATGTCAAGTCAACATATGTTAATGCCTTTGTCCTATTCATTCAAAGAAGTTGCTTCCATTAAAAGCAGGTTAAAAATTTTTGTGTGGCTGGGTTTCATATACGATGTCTTTCTAATTGAGCTCTGGCTTTAACATTTCTCCCCAAGTAGTGAAGAAATAAGTACACCGTAGTGTGCATATATTATCGTGATGTCAATCTTGCTTTTCCAAAGGCAACTATCAGTTCTCACTAATTAATATTGATGATTGTGCTAGATGAAACATTTCATCTATGGATGGATTTTCTCTCACTACAATCAAATAAATATCTCAGCTCAGAGACCAATATAAGACAACACTCATCTATCCCCGGGGAAATTTTCTGAGAGAAATGGATTATGCTAGGAAACCAAGCGTTTAAATAACGTCTGAAAATTTTCAGAGAGCAATGGATTATTCTCTTCAATGACATCATGCCACATTGTTCAACCTCATCTAAACAATGCATCAAGATTCATGAAACCTAGACTGATCACCCGATGCATTTACAAGCTATCTTTCTATGCCGTCGACACTACAAAATACGTCTCAATCCACATAAATGTGTGTTTTGTGTTGGTTCAAGTAGGTCTTGTGATTTGGTTGATTAACAAGGCCAAATGATAGTGTAACATCAAACCAATCTTTGGAGCCCAAGGACCTAGCCTTCCTGGACTCAGAGAGGGCTCTCTCTATTTGTGTAAGGGATATATGTGTGTTTGCTTATTGTGTTCTGATTTTAGGCTAGTTATGAAGTAGGTTTTTTGGTTTTGGTTTTTAGGTTGTGAGGGATGAAACTGATCAAAGATATAAGATAGGTAAAAAGATGTCAGATCAACTGGGCTATGGGGTCGAAGAGGTCAAGAAAGCTATCAGATGGTGATACAAGGTTGTTGAAGGGTCGATTTGATTCGAGGTAAAATGGATCTTTGGGAAAAATGGAGTAAGATGGACATCAAGTTTGTGAATAACAAAGGATTTCAAGCACAAATAGTTTAATAGCTGACATAAACATGGTAGGGCAAACCATTAATCATGAGAAATGTAACTTTAAGCTAATCAATGCATAGAAATAAACATTCAAGCCATGCATAGAGATATATAAATCTATAACTTTAGGAAATGGCTATCAGACTTTGGGGAAATACACTCAAGACAGAAAAAAAACTCAAATCACTATGCCGGAATGCCTAAAAATAGTACTTCAAGCTATTGGGCACTTTGAAAACAAGATTGCATAGTCTTAGGCAAAGGGCAAGATCAAAACAAGACCTCCTTGGTTCAACAAATGACAATCTAATCAGTCAAAGAGAAGTTTCATAGATGGAGCTATGGCTAGCCATGAGTAAGCAGGGCATACCGTAAATCATACTTAGCATGCATAAAACCATGAATGAAACAAGAAAACAATATTCTTAAGTTATTAAAGAGAAATCAAGAATTCTTTAATGTGACTAAGAATGAAGAAAACATGGAAGCTATGAAGAAACAAGAAATTTGAGGTGCCTCCAAGGGCATGTCTCAAATTTGTTCTCTACTGTTCTATAGCAAGCAAGAAAAATGGATTTATGAATGAAAACTAGGAAACAAAACAAAGAAAGAGACACTATACCATTCTACCAAGTCATGGAATCCAACAACAATCCTCTTTCATCATCCAAGAACATCCAAGAGACTATCCAAAAGCATGAGACAAGTATTTATTCCAAAGCTTATATGACCATATATTTCTTCTATTCATCAAGTTCAGCCTTGTTTACAATGAAAGCCTTTGGAATATATAGGCCAAAGTGAGGAAAACCTCTTAGTTCAACTTGCAATCTCATTGGCCTATCCAAAATATCTTATTTTGTCCTTGAGGTTTTGCAAAGCCCAAGGCACAAAATATCTCATAAAATATCTAAAAAATGCTAAAAGAGGGAAATAAATTGACTTTTCATAACTTCTCATGTACAAAAATAGCTAAACGCACATGAGGAAAAATCAGTTTTGAAAGGTTCAATTTTACAAAAATACTCAAAAAATACATCAGCAAAAGGTCCCCTGACTTGCCAGCAACGTTTGGAAGCCTTACCAATATCAAAATGAGGCTCATGATAGCGCGTTGGAAAGCTCTGAGTGTCTACTTTCTGAAAATGTTTATTTTTCTCCAAACTGACTGCTGGAAGTCCTCCAAAAACATGCCTATGTTTAAAAACCCAAAAATTAAGCCTTGCTGATAAACCGAGCAGACTGTAGAAAAAGCAAGCATTTTCTCCATTTCGGGGGAGCAAATGAACTTCAAATGTCCTGAAAATTGCTGAGTATGTGCTCCTAAAATTATGGCATCCATTGATACCATTCTCATCCTTTCGTGATGCCCCAAAATGAAATGGTTATGCCCATGAGTTTTGGCCAAAAACCCAAAAATGACAAAAAACCAAAATATGTTGAATTTCGCCCAAACTTGGTGAGCATGACCCTCAAGGGTTTTCAGCAACATGTTGTGAAGTAGAGGCCAATATTTGGAGTCTTGAGGTGTCTTTCCTCAATTTTTGTGCCAGGCACTTCCCTTTGGCCTCCTTGAGTTTTTCTTGAGCAGCTTTCAACTTCCGTCGGGCAAACTGATTTAGCTTTTTATAATGCCCCGTCATCCTCCGTTGAAGGTCCAATTCCCTATTTTCCTTCTCCAATTTCTTCTCCAAATGATCGTGAACTCTCTCAAGCCATGCCTCTTGATTGTTCTCTATCTCTTGTTTGAACAATGCAGTGAGAGGGGTAGATTGGAGAAGGGCATTTTTTTCTTCTTTTTGTTTCTCAAGGGCCTTTTTTAGCCCCATGGTTCTTGGCATCTTTCGCCTAGGCTGATATTCACCTTCACTTTCACCGAACTCACCCATGAGTTCTTCCAACCTCACTTGTGCTTTGGAGGCCTCCTTCTTGTATTTGATTTCCCGTATCTCATAAACAACCATATGGACACTCATCTACTTGTTTTGAACTTGAAAAAATTGATTGAAGTTCCTAGCTCTATGAAGATCAGCCCTCAAGGCATCAATTTGGCTTTCTCTATGGATCAAGAGATTTTCTAGGATCCGGGCTTCATTATCACTATCATCACTTTGGATTTGGATGATGTCGAATTCCCTTTCTTGTTCATGACTGCTTTCTTCCTTGCCCTTCCCTTTGCTTTGGGTGGCTCTTCTAGTACTCTTCCTCTTGGGATATTCGACCATGGGCTTCTTTGGAAATTTTCCCTTGCTTCGGAGGGCCCTAGTCACATTTGGAGTTACGACTCTAGGCACCCTTTTCTTTGTTTTCCGGGGCTTAGCAACTTTCGGAGAAGAGAGCATGGCCCCTTGCCTAGGAGAGGCAGCTAGCACATGCTCCATGGGCTCTTTATCTTGTTACCTTGCTCTTTTTTAAATGCTCTTTTTTAGTGGCCTTGGAGATCAACCTTGGAGAAAATTTGAAATCAAGGCCACTTGACTAGAAAATGCTTGTCTTGAAACCTCAGCACAAAGGTGTGTCGAGGAAAAAAGCTCTTCACCTCTTGCACTCTTTGAAAAAAATCTAAACACCCAACCTCATGGAAATTGAACGGGGTGATGGGTGGGCATTCACTTACTCAATGGAAGTAGGCTCAAATCTCTTATGTAAGCCAATCCTATTGTCCTGCCTGGGGGGCATCTTGTTCTAGATTCTCTCTACAAAACCAAACTACCTCAAATGGTTTTTTTTTTTAAATGTTTTCTCAAACACAAGTCTATCTTCTTTGTCAATCACTATTTGACCAAGGCAGATGTCTTGAAATGCTATGTGAAATGATTCTTTAACACAAAACTTACTACTCCTTCCAAAACACTGTCTGTCTCCCTTTGTATGCCAATCAAAAAAAGTTATCAAAATAACAAGCACATAATGAAAATGTTACTGTGGTTGGGTATGTTTTACAAAGATCCTTTATGTGTTGATAAAAACAAGATAGCCTTGTATTTAGACAAAGGCAAAACACTACTTCTAATAAAAAACACCTTCCTTGTACTTCACTGTTTCTCACACACAGTTTGACAAAACACCTTCAAATTGTAATGATAGCTTCACTCACTAAAGTCTGTTTCATGGACAAAAAGGCAGCACTGAATTTTCTTTTCACCACACAAAGAGGACTTTTGAGAATGACAAAGCAATTTATGTATGATCACTGTGTTGGGTAAGGTCACAAAGATTTTCTGTGTTTTTTTTTTGGTATAAGAAAGACAGCCTTGTAGGAGACAAAGACCCCTCCTAATCAAAATACTTCTTTTGTACTTCACTGTTTGACATTCACAGGTAGATAAAAACCTCTAGACTGAGTTTGAAAGGTTTTTTACCACACTTGTTTTATGGGACAAATGAGGCATCAACTATTTCACTGTTTCACTTCTTTCAATAATCACTATGCTTTCCTTGCAAACACTGATTTTACCTCCTAACAATGTTTTCCACCATATACTGGGCTGACAAAGGTTAACTTTGTCCTAATGCAGTTAGGATACCCTGAACAATTGATGAAACCTCTAAAACAATGTTTATTTTGTCTTGCAGGTAGTGTGATGTTTTTAGCATTGTTTTTAGGGCAATTTAGGCTTTTTGAAGCTGAATAAACCCTCCACCAGTGTCCCGCTGAAACAATTTTCTTCGAAATAATTACTCAACTTACTTTGATTTACGCCATGAATTTCATTTTTCACCACCACTTAACAGTTTGAATTTTAGCAAGGAGGCAAAAAAAATACCTTGAAAATCGATGGTGGGCTTCGCTTAAGGATTTGAGCAGCTTCAAGATTTGTTTGGAGGCATTTTGACTGTTCAAAACATGCGTGGCACGTTTGAAATGAGAAGGCGCTGCGCAATAGAAGGTTGTCAGGTTGCTGACGGGAAGTCGTGACCGGCGCCTATAGGCGCGCCGCACAATAGTGTAACCCTTTGGTGAAATTTCGCCTGAACACGCCGCGCGTTTCTACAGGCGTGCTGTGCAGTCTTCAAGCCTGAAAACTCTGTGAATTTTCCCGAATACTTTTTCTTTGGTCTCGTGAACAGCAAGTGGGGAGCGTTGTTTGTATTTTGAGAATGGAAAATGGGCTTGCAACGGTCAATCTACCCTTGTATTTGAAAAAATCAAAAACCCTTTGAAGTGCTTAATGAAGGTTTCGAAAAAGTTTGAAAAGGCCTTTGGATTAAGACCAAAACATGAAGCTCATATATTTTCAAAACATAACTGAGACTCCTTTTTATTCAAACAAAGACATAGTGGCAAATGACCATTTCCTTTATAAGCCTGACCCCTTTTGAAGTAAAGCAACCTTTTTAAGAATTAAAAACGTTCATTGTTTCTCACTAAGGAATGAAATTTTTTTTCCCTTTTTATATTTGTACCATGGAAGGAGTTTCTGCTCTGAGCCACATGAATGACTGTAGATGTGCTTTTTGAGTGATACTGCCTTTTTACTGGGGGAGAAACTTAACTGCAATTTCAATATCCTTTTGCCACCTCTTGTCTTTGTATTGCTCATCTGTTGTCACTTTTGATCAGTTGAAAAGGTCTTTATGAATGAAAAGAGCAACACCTTTAAATATCAACATCACTTAGTGTTCTTCTTTTTTAAAAATGACACCTGTAGAAAGACACCTTGTGTTAAGTGAGGTTTTCTTTGACATTTTGTAGGGAGGTAGCTTCACCCTTTAAAACTTAAATTGACAGTGTCTGCTCCTGATGCTTTTGATATGGTCATGCCCATTATGAAAAATGATTGAGCTGACAGGTGTTGTTTGAGCTTCTCTTTTAACGGTGGGTAAGAAATTTATTTGTAACTGTAAGTGAAAATCCTGTTTACAAAAGGTCTCCAACACCAAAGCCACTAACTATCCTCAGATTGACAAAATGATCCAGTTTTCAGTTTTGAGATAAAACAGGGGATGATGTACTAGATTTGAAAAGTGAACAAGGGAAAGATGCCCCTTTTTTCTTCTATGAAGGAGGTCTGCAAAAACATGAGTTTTCATTCATTTCACCCCCTTTGAGAGCAGTCCCTTTTGAAAACCTTTGCCACATGCAATAACTGCTTTTCATCTTCAAACAATGGTGAGTCCTTTACTCTGTTTATGAAGGAGGCCTATTTTTTGGCAGATGCCTAGTTTCTTTTCAACCTCTTTCCTAACCAACTGAATAATGTTTGATGAACATACTGGTAGTGGTTTCCTTTATACTTGGTGGTAGAAGTTAGTTTGAGACCAAGATTGTTTGACTCCTTTGGTCATCAGCTTAATAATATTTCTTCATTGATGATGAACCCACTAGCTTCACATTGTAACTTAATAACAGAGAAACTTCTGTAAACAATTTTTAAAAGCACTACTGCTCTGCCTCTGCCTTTAATCATCATTTTATTTTAGAAACCCTTAGTTGTTGTCTCACTGTACCCAAAATTTGTCTTTACAGTTAGTGACAAACTTAAAAACAAACTTTATCCCTGGCCCGCTGCTTATAGATGAAGGAGGCCTTCTCAGTCCTCAACCCTCTGCTTATAAAATGAAGGAGGTTCTCTCAGTCCTCAAACCCTCTTCTTATAGATGAAGAAGGTTTTTTAGTCATGCCATTTCATCAACTTTTAATAGTGTTATTTTTTCTTTCACTGTCTTTCCATGCTTTGACTGTGATCGTAGGAGCTTAATGAAACAACTCTCTGCTCTGTAGCTGCATTCCAGGCTCAAAATCACATGAGAAGCAGTTGTATTCTCATGTGGGGCCAAATATTGTCTTCTGGGATGCTGGTACACTTCTACTCTTTGAAAGATCCATTGAAAAATTGTAAAACCACCTAATATCAGTTTGACCTAGGGCATGTGCATTGCTGAGACTTCAGGTTTTGTTAGTGGTGTGACTTAAAGGTGTAACCAACTTTATTTGTAGAATGGGAAGGTCTGTTATGACTAGGCTATAGCAGATAGAGGTTCTTTGGCTTTAGGGTGGTTTGCCAAGGGAGAAATGCCTAAAGCGCCACTACCTAACTTAGGGGAAACTTCTTTGGATAGATTTGGATTGTTTCTTTGGAGCTGATGGCAAGCTAGTATGGCTGAGGCTAGATAGGGCTTGATAATGAGGCTTCATCTCATCATGGGCGGATTGAAAAGGTAGGAGGGAAAAAAATGTTTATGGGTGTTTTCCAGCTGGCAAACTTGACAAATTTTTGGTTCAGTTGCTAGAAAGCTTGACTATTATAACTAGTCATCACCAACAAGTGAAAAATACTGATGACTAATAGTGGCTCCATTTAGGGAGGCGGCTCCTTTCGGGGGAGGTGTCCGAAATTTCGAATGTCTGGCTTGCTGAAGACCGATTGCCTTATCCATTGGCACAAAATTTCATTCTTCCTTGATGCTACTTCGAAAAATGACATGATTAGCATCGATGATGTTCTACCTACCTTATCTTTCCTAACATTTTTTCTTCTTTTGGGTGCATTTGGACTAGCAACCTTTTGACAATATATATTTTATTTTTTAAAAAATGAACCTATCTAGTTCTACACTTATATCTACCGAGAGTTTAGATTTGGCTTATGAACTCCTTCATTACTCTACCTATGCTAGATCAACTGTCAAGGTTAAGCTGTTTGACAGGATTTTTTTCTCTAATCTAAACATGAAATTTAAAAATGATCAAATCAGGGTTAGACAGTCTGATTTGTCATGTACTTGTAGCATGAAAGGCAAGTTGCACACAAATATTATTTTGCATAAAATGGAAACTAGGAAAAAATAGGGCTAGGATGCACAATTTGTTTTTCATCCCCGCTTTCCCTCTTTGGTTCTGTTTTGAGCATGTGGAACCAGTATCTTTTCCTAAGCTACTCTCTTTGATAAGTCAAGCTTACACAATGTTGACCATCTTTTCCACTCACTAGCTTATCAACAAATAAATTTAAAACATGTTCAGCTATGATTAGGCTAGATAATTGAACAAGACATTTGAGCACTAGTGGCAGCATTTAGACTTGCGCGATTTCTGAATGAATATCTTTTGAACATGGGGCCTTCTTTCTATTTTTCAAATTGCCCTCTTTTTCTATTTTTTTATTGTTTTTTTTTTAATTTTCTGTTTTTATCTATTCTTCAAACCATGGTATATACAATGATTGAAATTTTTTTAAAATTGGAGCTCTTGACAAAAATAATGCTTTAATGTCCTGCCATTCATAAGACCTCCAAAATTTTCAGTCCCATCAGGTTCTTTCCGAAAAAAAGGCATTGTTTCCATTGACTGAGCTGATGATGAAAGGCCCTTTCCATAAATTTTCAAACTTGCCATGTTTACCTTTGTCTTCTCTTCTAGAATCCCATTTTAACACTTTGTCCCTAATCTGAAAATCATTTTCCTTAGTCCTTCTATCAAAAATCTGTTTTATTTTGTCTTGCGCTAACTGAGCCTTTTGGTAAACTTCTTCTCTTGTTTGCTGTAAATGGATAGTCTGATTTACTCTCCTTTGCATGCAATTTTCTTCTATTTGAACTTCCTGCGGTGTCTTCATTACTGGAACCCCTAAAGATGTTGGGAAAATGGCATCTATGCCATAAACTAGTTGGTAAGGAGACATACCTATAGGTTTTTTAGTGGTTAATCTATCAGCCCATAGGGCGTGTACTAGTTTTCCATGCCATGCCTTTTGATTTTGTTCAAGAAGTTTTTTTATGATGTTGACTAGGCTTTTATTAGAGGACTTGGCTAAACCATTACCTTGAGGGTGATAAGCTATGGAATGTCCTAACGAAATGTGATATTTGTAACAGAAGTCAACCATTCTTTTGGAGGAGAAAGCAGCAGCATTATCTATAATGATCTTTCTAGGACAACCAAATCTAGATAGGATATTGGTTTCTAGGAACTTGATGATGACTGAATCGGTGGCGTTACTGGAGGGTATGGCTTCTATCCATTTGGTAAAGTAATTAGTTGCTGTAAGGATCCAATTATGTTGAGCGGATGAGGAAGGGTGAATTTCCCCAATAAAATCTAGACCACATTGCTGGAAGGGTACTTCGACTATGATGGGGTGTAAGGGAAAAGGTAAAAGCTTTTTCTTTCCATCAAAAATTTGACACTTATGGCATGTCATAACTAACTTGTGAGCGTTAGGAAATAAGGTAGGCCAATAATAATCGGCTCTAAGGATTTTGTTCGCTGTGGTTTTCCAGTAGAGATGGCCCCCA
Organism: Pinus albicaulis; assembly: GCA_034641835.2. NCBI lineage: Eukaryota > Viridiplantae > Streptophyta > Pinopsida > Pinales > Pinaceae > Pinus > Pinus albicaulis. Next base: position 218,924,546 of record CM076572.1, read on the forward strand.
CATTCCCCTTCATGCATTTCGTGCATAATTTTCTCTGCATCAGACTCGAGCAAACATTTAAGAAGCATACCAGTGGGATTTTTCCAATACAGAAGACCATCTATAATGCAAAACTTTAAAGACTTTTGTTTAATAAATCTTGCTTTTGTCTTCGATAAAGTTTGAGGAGCATTTAGATAAAATAATACATAAAGAATATCTGCATACCAAGGTGAATCTAGAAACATTTTTTCAACATGAGGGGATGTGCATTCTTCCTGCTCTTCTAAGGTATCAACAAAATTTATATCTAAAGCTTGGAGGTTGGTTTCAACCATTAGTCTTGCAAGTCCCTGCCCTTGAATCAGTTTGGTAGGTCGGATTTCTAAGTCATATTCTAGGATGATAGTGATCCATTTTCCCCTTTTACCATCGGGATCTTGCTTTAGTATGTCTTTGACGATGGTATTAGGAACAAAAGCGATGACATGAGAATTAAATATGTAAACTAGGAAATATTTTAGGGCTTTTACCAATGCAAATGCCTATTTTTCCATGATGTTATATTTCAAGGGAGCATCTCTCAGGGATTTGTTGAAAAAGGCAATGGGTTGTTCCTACCCTGCTGTGTTTTTTTGTAACAACATGGTAGGTATCGTGTGTTCTGAGGAAAATGAAAAAATGTAAAAATCTTTGGTGAAATCAAGACTTATTAATACTAGTGTTTCAGTGAGGGCCTTTTTAACTAGTTCAAAATATTTTTTGGCTTTTGTGGTCCATTTAACCCTGACCTCTTTTTTCAACATATTTGTGATATCTCTCAGAATTTCGGCAAGATTTGGGATGAATCTTCTCAATAAATTATTTTTTCCAATAAAGGATTGCAGCTCCTTTATGTTCTGGGGTGACTTATTTTCAATATGCCTTCGATTCTCTGGGGGTCTATTTTTATCCCCTCTTCCGAAATTATGTGACCTAGGAGTTTTCCTTCTTCTAGACCAAAAAGTGTTTTCTTGGGGTTTAGGGATAAACCATATTTTCTACAATTGTTAAAAACCTTTCTTAAGTGTACTATGTGTTCTTCATCTGATTTGGAATATACTGTAATATTGTCCAGATATATGAATATGAAAAAACCTATGTCTTCTGAGAAGGCTATGTCCATTTCTCTTTGGAATGTGGCGTCGGCGTTCATCAATCCAAAAGGCATTTTAACATACATAAAAGTGCCCCAAGGTGTGGTGAAATTTTTTTTGTGTTGATCAGTGGGGTAAAAAAGCACTTGGTTATAACCAGAAAAACCATCAAGTAATGAGATCCTTTTAGCACCTACTACCTTCTGGATTATGTGGTCCATTTTGGGCAAAGGATAGTTGTCCTTTAAACAGACTCTATTTAGGTTTCAGAAATCGATATAGTGTCTAATTTCACCAGTTTTTTTCCTAACTGATACTAGATTTGAGAACCACTCAGAGTACCCGAGGGACACTATTATCCCAGCATCATACATCTTTTTTATTTCATTTTCAACCAAAGGTAGTAACATTGGGTTTATTATTCTCAACTTTTGTTTGAAAGGCTTCTGGTTTTCTTTAAGGGGGATCTTATGTTGAATGATGCTTGTGTCGTATGATTTCAAATCTTGGTATCCCCATGCGAACACATATTTAAATTCTTTAAACAGATTGATGTACTTCTGTTTTATGTGAGGCGGAAGGGTTTTGGATAGTTTGATTTTTCTGGGCTGTTCCAGGCTTCCTATGTTATATTCTTCTATGTCAACCTCAGTAGATTCCATTTTTGGCTTTTTGGCCACATCGTTAAAGTCAAACAATTCCTCTAAAGGCACAAGCCCTCTGGGTATGGTGTCATTTTTGTAGTGTAAGACTTCTAGTTCTCTTTGGTCAATGTCCTCTCCTATCTCAGTTCCATATGAATGGTCTACTAGGTTTAGATTTGTCCAAGAAGGTGGATTTGGCTCTTGGTCTTGACTTTGGCTGGATTTCTTTTCTTTGTTCTCTAAGTATATTTTGGTTACTTCAAATTCATTCCTAGATTGTAAGAAATCATCAATTTGATCACCATCTTTGAATATTTTCCAATGGTCAATATTATCTGGTACTGTAGGGCGATGTTTGACCTGACTCTTATATTTCTCACTCAAACATGGTATTTGGCCATTACTTGCGGTAAAGGCGAGCTCATTTGCTAGGCTATTTTGAATCCTAGGAATATAGGTGAGTTCATATTTCTCAAAGGTTTTGAGGATGTCCAAAGCTGCATTCCTGTATTCTCTTAGTCTTGGATTTTTTGTTGAATATTCACCTTTGATTTGCCTGATTACAAGCTCTGAATCTCCCTGGGCTGATACTTTCTTGGCACCTAAGTCCTTAAGTATGTGCAAACCAAGGAGAAGGGCCTCATATTCGGAAATGTTATTAGTACATTGGAATTATAATCTGAAATAATAACCTTTATTAGCATTGTGTATCTAGATGTCGGCCCCCGAACCAGTTTTTCCACAAGAACCGTCAAAGCTTATACTCCAAAGAGATTCTTTTTCATATATGATACTAAGTTGTTTCTCATGTTTCTTGGGGCTTTGGTCATCAATTTCTTCATTCAGTAATGGGAAATGGGTTTTTGATGGTTTGAAAACTTCTTCATTTTATTTTATCTTCTTGTTTATATCACTTTCATTGTATAAGATAAAAGAATCCAAATTGGAATGGATGGAATAAATGGGAGTGTTGTTTGGCTTATCTCGGTTGCTAACCATGTATTTCATGTGAGTTTCTTGGTATAATATCCTAGTCTGGTTGAAAACTAGGATGGTAGCAAATGACATATCCATTTGAAGGTTACCTTGTATTTTAGCAGCCCATGCCCTTGATAGTAGCATTCCATACTTAGGAGGAATATCGGCCACTACTATGTCCATGACTAGGTTTTTTGCTGGTAGTTTTGTTAAAGCAAAATGCAGGTTCTTTATTAGACCTAAACATTTAACCTGGCTTGAGTCAAAGGAGTACAGGTTTTTGTAAGGTTGAGTTACCTCTAGTCCCAGGTTTTCCATGATTGATTTAGGCATGAGATTATGGGAGGCACCAGAATCTAACATGGCATTATGTAATATCTTTTCATGTATGTTCAAGCTTACATAGAAAGGGGAGACAGTTCCTTCTTGGTATTCGCCTTCTATTTTGGGGCCAAACAAGAGCTCGGGTCTGTCATCTGTTAGATTTAAAGTATCTGCCTCATTTCCTATGTCAAAAACTTTGAAGATTTGAGATCTATACCTATCTATAGTTATTAGCTCAGTAAGGGGTATAGTTATTTTTATTTTGGAAATTTCCCCTTCGAAACTAAAAGGAGTTTGTAGCTTCGACAGATTTGTTTCAGCTTTTTCGTACATGACTTTCTCTATGTTCGTAATTTGCTGACTCCGGTTCGAGGCTTTGTTTGACATAGCCACCTCGGGAATCTTTGTGGAGGTACTAGGATTATTTGAGCCAAGACTTGTTTGAATAGCTTTATCTTTGTTTTGGTCAGTTTTCTTGACCACGATTTTGTTGCTATCCATGGCTTTTTTAAGGATGGTATCAGGGGTTTTAGCAGTGTCAGGGTTACCTTTCTTGGAGTTGTCTTGGTTTTTTCTGCTTCTAAGGTTATATTTCCTGTGAGCTTCTAATATGGCATTCTGAAAATCTATGGCAGGATCTTCATAGTTGGTTTCAGCTTGACTTGGAGAGAAAAACTCTTGCTCTTTTGCTGTGAGGTAAACCTCACTCTCGTTATCAGAACCTATGAGGTTCCAATGATTTTCATCAATGGGTTTAGTATCCCTATCCTCTTCATCAATATAATTCTCATTGAAGGATGGCCTGACTTGTTGGTCTTTTCCTCTTGTTTTATTTTGAGATTGGTCTCTTCTAAAGTTTTGGTTGTGGTTTTGAGGGTTTGGATAGTTGTCCTTAAGAGGTGCTTTTTCACTCATTTTTTCCCACATCTTTGTCATGGATTTGACCAGGCCATCTATTCTAGGATTTGAGGACAATACCGAGGGGGAAAATTCATCATGGTAAGTGACTCCCTTTTCTGCTCTTATCCTAGCTCTCTTTTCAGCTAAGTTGGCTTCTTCATTTATAGCTACTTTTTTCATTTCTTCTAAGGTAGGGGGGTCCTTGTCTCTTAATTTATAAGTCATGTCTAGGTCAAAGCCCTCGGGGAATTTCTCCAAGGCTGAACCAAGCGGGGGTTTGAAGTGAGGTGGGAGGGCGTTATAGACACTGTTGAACCTAGTGCAGTATCCCTGGACACTTTCCCCATTTTCCCGTTTTAGATTGTTATATTCTGACATGATTTGAATGGGGTTATTTTGGATATCCCACTTGTTTATGAAGACTTGGTAGAGTTCTGGGAGGTTGTGTATGCTGTTTGGAGTTAAGCCCTTAAACCATTTTTTGGGTTCCCCGCCCAAGCTTTGGGCGAACATTCTCATTCTGATGGTCTCGTCTTCTATTTCCATGTATTTAAAGACATTGCTAATCCTATCTACATGTTGTTGAGCTGTGGTAGTCTCAACTCTAGTAAAGTGTGGGATTTTGGCTTGATATTCATTTTTTAAGGGAGCCAAAGGTTGTGGCAACACCAAGGGTGCATACCAAGCTGCCATGACAGGAGCTGATGGATGATGTGCAAAATGAGGGCTTGTGGGATGAGCTGAGGTGGTTTGAACAGTAGTGGTTTGGATGGGTGTGTCGGATGTACTTGGACTAGTGATCTGATTTTGAGCAAATCTGGGATGGTAGGAGCCAAAGTGATGGAGAAGCTGAGAGTCGGGAGATGTGGAAGGTGAGGCTTCTCTACTAGGACTCTGTGGTAGATCTAGGGGCTCAAGATCATCAAAGTCTATCTTACTTTGTGACTCGCTTCTAAAAAGGGTTTTTTCTGATTTTAAGTCAAAGGGCGAATCCTGCAAGGCAGTGAGATGTTCAGGTACTGATCTTGCTTTACAGATGGACCTATCGGTAGCTAAATTGCCAATTTCGGAAGCTTGCCACAAAATCTTCTCTGGGTCATCTACTATGATAGGGGGATTTGGGTCTGGATGAGATCTGGTGTTGATTCTTTGTGAAGAAAGATTTCGAACCTAGAGTTTAGAGAGAATGGTATTTGTGAATTTTTTGGATGAATGGCCTCTCTAAGGTTTTACTAATGTGAAGGATGGTCAAAAACAAAAAGGATGGACTAGTGGAGTCGCCAGGTGGATTTCTTTGAGAACTATGGTCTACCACCGATACTTATCAAAGATGCTAATGGAAAAAGTTTTATAGCACACTTTGAGATGGAGAAATTGCAAATAAAAGTGATTCACTTGGTTTTAAGAGTTTGCTAGGCTGTATGGACAAGCTAATGGTTCTCTTGGCAAGGAGACTTCTGCTTATCTCATATGTTTTAGGTGAGGTTTTCTGAATTTCTAATTTATACTTAGTTTTTCACTGATTACAGAGCTTCTACCCTAAGCTTAAGTTTTTTGGAAGGATGAGACAGCAGGAAGGTATGGTTTATGAATTTTTTGGTCATTTATGGAGTTTTTAGGACTACTAGAGGCTAGTGGAGTCGCCAGGTGGAACTTGGTTGTTTTTGTAAATATGTAGCTATGGTCCACCACCAGTAACTAGTGAAAACCAATCTGAGAATGTTTTTTGGGGTTTTCTGAGTTTTTTATGTAGTCCTAAGGTTTGTAAGAGTGTCCTACAGTTGAGTCATCATTTTGTTCGGATGGTGAGACAACTAGATTTTACTCTTCTAAGTTTGACTGAGATTTTGAAAGTTCCTAAGGGATACTTAGGATGTTTTGAATCAATGTCCCACCGTGATCGCCATTATGTTAGTGAGCGGTGGGATAGGTCGATCGAATAGTAGCCTAGAGTTTAGTAAATTAGTAAGGCCTACTAGAGGCTAGTGGAGTCGCCAGGTGGATTTTTAATTGTTTGAGGTATATGTGTATGGTCCACCACCAGTACTTACAAAAACCAATCTAAGGGAGTTTTTTGGGGTTTTTATGAGTTATTGTAGCTTATGAGGTTTGAAAGAGTTTCTTATAACTGAATCATCACTTTGCTAAGATGGTGAAAAAGCTAGCTTCTACTCTTAAAACAAAATTTAAGTTTTCTTAGTTTGAATGAAACTTCGAGAGTTACTAAGGAGTACTTAGATTGTCACTAACTCAGAAGGTCCCATCGTGATCGCCATTATGTTAGGGTCCCGTGATTTGGCTGATTGGTAAGCCAAATGACAACGTAACATCAAACCAGTCTTTGGAGCCCGAGGGCCTAGCCTTCCTGGACTCAGAGAGGGCTCTCTCTATTTGTGTAAGGGATATTTTTGTCTTTGCTTATTGTGTTCTGATTTTAGGATAGTAATGAAGTAGGTTTTTGGTTTTGGTTTTTAGGTTGTGAGGGATGAACTGATCAAAGACATAAGATAGGTAAAAAGATGTCGGATCAACTGGGATATGGAGTCGAAAAGGTCAAAGAAGCTTTCAGATGGTGATACAAGGTTGTTGAAGGGCCGATTTGATTCGAGGTAAAATGGATCTTTGGGTAGAATGGAGTAAGATAGACATCAATTTTGTGAACAACAAAGGATTTCAAGCATAACTAGTTTAATAGCAGACATAAACATGGTAGGGAAAACCATTAATCATGAGAAATGTAACTATAAGCTAATCAATACATAGAAATAAACATTCAAGCCATGCATAGAGATATATAACTCTCTAACTTCGGGAAATGGCTATCAGACTTTGGGGAAATACACTTAAGACAGAAAAACAACTCAAATCACTATGCCGGAATGCCTAAACACAGTACTTCAAGTTATTGGGCACTTTGAAAACAAAATTGCATAGTCTTAGGCAAAGGGCAAGATCAGAACAAGACCTCCTTGGTTCAACAAATGACAATCTAATCAGTCAAAGAGAAGTTTCATAGATGGAGCTATGGCTAGCCATGAGTAAGTAGGGCATACCGTAAATCATACTTAGCATGCATAAAACCATGAATGAAACAAGCAAATAATATTCTTAAGTTATTAAAGAGCAATCAAGAATTCTTTAATGTGACTAAGAATGAAGAAAACATGGAAGCTATAAAGAAACAGGAAATTTGAGGTGCCTCCAAGGGCATGTCTCAAATTTGTTCTCTACTGTCTTATAGCAAGCAAGAACATGGATTTATGAATGAAAACTAGGAAACAAAATAGAGAGAGAGACACTATACCATTCTACCAAGTCATGGAATCCAACAACAATCCTCTTTCATCATCCAAGAACATCCAAGAGACTATCCAAAAACATGAGACAAGTATTTCTTCCAAAGCTTATATGACCATATATTGCTTCTATTCATCAAGTTCAGCCTTGTTTACAATGAAAGCCTTTGGAATATATAGGCCAAAGTGAGAAAAACCTCTTAGTTCAACTTGCAATCTCATTGGCCTATCCAAAATATCTTATTTTGTCCTTGAGGCTTTGCAAAGCCCAAGGCACAAAATATCTCATAAAACATCTAAAAAATGCTAAAAGAGGGAAATAAATTGACTTTTCATAACTTCTCATGTACAAAAATAGCTAAACTCACATGAGGAAAAAACAGTTTTGAAAGGTTCAATTTTTACAAAAATACTCAAAAAATACATCAGCAAAAGGTCCCCTGACTTTCCGACAACTTTTGGAAGCCTTCCCGATGTCGAAATGAGGCTCATGATAGCTCGTTGGAAAGATATGAGTGTATAATTTCTAAAAATGTTTAGTTTTATTCCAACTGACCACCGTAAGTCCTCCAAAAATAGGCCTATGTGTAAAAACCCAAAAAATAAGCCTTGCTGATAAATGGGGCAGAGTGTAGAAAAAGCGAGTGTTTTTTGCCATTTTAAGGGAGCAAAAGATCTTCAATTGTTTTGAAAATCACTGAGTATGTGCCCCTGAAAAAATGGAATCCAATGATACCATTCTCATCCTTTGATGATATCCCAAACTAAAATGGCGATGCCCATGAGTTTTGGTCAAAAACCCGAAAATGACAAAATACCAAAATATGTCGAATTTCGCCCAAAATTGGTGAGCATGACCCTCAAGGGTTTTCAAAAACATGTTGTGAAGCAGAGGCCAAAATTTGGAGCCTTGAGGTGTCTTTCCTCAATTTTGGTGCCGGGCACTTCTCTTTAGCCTCCTTGAGTTTTTCTTGAGCAGCCTTCAACTTCCACCAGGCAAACTGATTGAGCTTTTTATAATGCCCCGTCATCCTCCGTTGAAGGTCCAAGTCCCTGTTTTCCTTCTCCAATTTCTTCTCCAAGTGATCATTAACTCTCTCAAGCCATGCTTCCCGATTGTTCTCTATCTCTTGTTCGAACAATGTAGTGAGAGGGGTAGATTGGAGAAGTGCATTTTCTTCTTCTTTTTGTTTCTCAAGGGCCTTTTTTAGCCCCATGGTTCTTGGCCTCTTTCGCCTAGGCTGATCTTCGCCTTCACTTTCATCGAACTCACCCATGAGTTCTTCCAACCTCACTTGTGCTTTGGAGGCCTCCTTCTTGTATTTGATTGCCCGTGTCTCATAAACAACCATATGGACACTCATCTGCTTGTTTTGAACTTGCAAAAATTGATTGAAGTTCCTAGCTCTATGAATATCAGCCTTCAAGGCATCAATTTGGCTTTCTCTATGGATCAAGAGATTTTCTAGGATGTGGGCTTCATTATCACTATCATCACTTTGGATTTGGATGATGTCAAATTCCCTTTCCTGTTCATGACTGCTTTCTTCCTTGCCCTTCCCTTTGCTTTAGGTGGCTCTTCTATTACTCTTCCTCTTAGGCAATTCGACCATGGGCTTCTTTGGAAATTTTCCCTTGCTTTGGAGGGCCCTAGTCACATTTGGAGTTACGACTCTAGGCACCCTTTTCTTTGTTGTCTGGGGCTTGGCCACTTTCGGAGAAGAGAGCATGGCCCCTTGCCTCGGAGAGGCAGCTAGCACATGCTCCATGGGATCTTTACACTTGTCACTTTGCCCTTCATTTTTGCCAATGTCTTGGCTCTCTGAAAGGATGCCTAGGCTTTCTTTTTGCATCTCCCTTTGAGGGTTGTCCTCCTCACTGCTTTGCAACCTTTTATCCTACTGCCCCTCTTCTTTTTGAGTTTTTTTTCCACTTGAGGAGGCTGTTGTTCTTCACCCTGAGGCTGCCTCTGCTCATACTGCTATAGCTGCTGTGTATCATATTTTGGCTACCCCTATTCATCACTTTCATGCCCTTCTTCATCATCTTCATGTTGCTCCTTTTCAGCACTTTCATATTGCTCCTGTTCAGTCTCTTTTGGCTGTTGTGTATCATACTGTGGCTGCTCACCCTCATCATAAGTCTGCTGTGTATCATCAAAAGTCTGCTCACCCTCACTATGTTGCTTTTCTTCATGCTCTTGCCCTTCATCATCTTCCTCATCATCATGGTCATGCTCTTCTCCCTTTTCAAGCTCTTTTTCTTATTCTGTGGTAAACTTGAGCTTCTTGGGAATAGGTCTGCTAGAAGAAGGCGACGGATGGTGAGTAGGAGGTGTAGGGGATGTGTGAACTGGAGGGAAAGTGGAGAAATCCGGATGGGTGATGAAAGTATCCCAAGAAACCTCTCTCTTTTCAAGCTGATGAAGAATGATGATTTTGATGAGAGAGTGATGGAAGAGACATGCTGTTTTCTGTGAAGGAGGCTTCTTCTAAACAGTGGAGGCCATTTTCTCAATGCTCTTGTGTAAGAAGAAAGGAAGATTTAGCAATTTGGCCCTAGTGAAATGCATGAGCAGTCGAATGTGATATGCATAAACTCGGGAGAATCTTCCCTCACAAGTGAAGTATTTCATGATGATCTTCATGAGGGGGGCGTAGCTAGCCAAAATATATGAGAAAGGGAAAATAGAAGGACATGAATCTCTGTGCTCAGGATTTAGAAAGGGCTTGTATTCTTCTGAGTCTAGGTGGCTTTGTTTAAACCACTTCTCCTTGACATAAGGCATTTTAGTGGCCTTGGAGATGGACCTTGGAGAGAATTTGAAATCAAGGCCTGCCAGTTGGAAATGCTTGTCTTGAAACCTCAAAGCGCAGAGATGTGTCAAAGGAGAAAAGCTCTTAACCTCTTGCACTCTTTGACAAAAATATAAACACCCAACCTCATGGAAATTGAACAAGACTGATGGGTGGGCATTCAATTCTTCAGTGGAAGTAGGCTCAAATCTCTTATGCAAGCCACTCCTACTGTCCTGCCTGGGAGGCATCTTGTTTTGAATGCTCTATGCAACACCAAGCTGTCTCAAAATGGTTTTTAAAATGATTTCTCAAACACAACTCTGTCTTCTTTGTTAGTCACTGTTTGACCAAGGCAGATCTCTTCAAATGCTATGTGAAATGATTCTTTAACACAAAACTCACTGCTCCTTCCAAAACATTGTCTGTCTCCCTTTGTATGCCAATCATCCAAAGTTATCAAAATAACAAGCACATAATGAAAATGTTACTGTGGCTGGGTATGTTTACAAAGATCCTTTATGTTTTGATAAAAACAAAATAGCGTTGTATTTAGACAGAGGCAAAACACTGCTTCCAATCAAAAACACCCTCCTTGTACTTCACTGTTTCTCACACACAGTTTGACAAAACACCTTCAAATTGCAATGACAGCTTCACTCACTAAAGTTTGTTTCATGGAAAAAAAGGTAGCATTGATTTTTGATTTTCACCACACAGAGAGGAATTTTGAATAATGAAAAAGCAATTTATGTATGATCACTGTGTTGGGTAAGGTCACAAAGCTTTTCTGTTTTTTTTGGTATAAGCAAGACAGCCTTGTAGGAGACAAACACCCCTCCTAATCAAAATACTTCTCTTGTACTTCACTGTTTGACATTCATAGGTAGATAAAAACCTCTAGACTGAGTTTGAAAGATTTTTTACCACACTTGTTTTATGGGACAAATGAGGCATCAATTGTTTCACTGTTTTACTTCTTTCAACAATCACTATGCTTTCCTTGCAAACACTGCTTTACCTCCTAACAATGTTTCCACCATACACTGGGCTGACAGAGGTTAACTTTAACTAATGCGATTAGGATAGCACAGTGATTGGCCAAAAAACCTCTAAAACAGTGTTTATTTTGTCTTGCAGGTAGTGTGATGTTTTTAGTACTGTTTTTAGGGCAGTTTAGGCTTTTTGAAGCTGAATAAACCGTCCACCAGTCTCCCACTGTAACAATTTTCTTCAAAATAATTACTCAACACACCTTGATTTGTGCCATGAATCCCTGAATTTCATTTTTCACCACCACCTAACAGTTTGAATTTAGCAAGGAGGCAAACAAAATACCTTGAAAATCGTTTGCTTGAGGATTTGAGCAGCTTCAAGATTTGTTTGGAGGCATTTTGACCGTTCAAAACATGCGTGACATGTTTGAAATGAGAAGGCGCCGCGCAATAGAAGGTTGTCGGGTCGCTGACGGGCAGTTGTGACCGGCGCCTACAGGCATGCCGCACGCCGCTATAGCCGCCCCGTGCAACAGTGTAACCCTTTCGTAAAATTTCACCTGAACGTGCCACGCGTTTCTACAAGCGCGCCGCGCAGTCTCCAAGCCTGGAAATTCTGTGAATTTTCCCGAACACTTCTTCTTCGGTCTCGTGAATAGCAAGAGGAGAGCATTGCTTGTGTTTTGAGAATGTCAAATGGGCTTGCAACGGTCAATCTACCCTTGTATTTGAAAAAATCAAAAACCCTTTGAAGTGCTTAATGAAGGTTTTGAAAACGTTTAAAAAGGCCTTTGGATTAAAACCAAAACTGCAGAAAAACGCACTACAAGAAAAAAGCACATTGGTGAGGGTCATGCTTGTGACGGACCTTTAAGGTCCGTCACCAATGTCACATATGGTGACAGCCTTTAAAAAACCGTCACTGTAAGTGTATATAGTGATGGTCCTTTATGGTCCGTCACCAAAGACATTTTCAATGACACTTTTGGTGAGGGTTGTTGAAGGCCCGTCACTAATTCTTGCTTTGGTGACACTTCTAGTGACGAACTTTTAATGACCCTCACCAATGCTCTTTTTGTTACTTTTGGTGACGGTCAAAAAATGTCCGTCATCATTGATCATTAAAAAACCGTCACTGTAAGTGTATATAGTGATGGTCCTTTATGGTCCGTCACCAAAGAAATTTTGAATGACACTTTTGGTGAGGGTCGTTAAAGGCCCATCACTAATTCTCTCTTTGGTGACACTTCTAGTGACGAAGTTTTAATGACCCTCACCAATGCTCGTTTTGTTACTTTTGGTGACGGTCAAAAAATGGCCATCATCGTTGATCATTCCAATGAGTTTTTGATGATGCTATGTACCTGTTAATATATTTTTTTGTCAAAAGTTAACGATTTAATACCATTATTGTGGAGTATTTTTTATAATATGTCCAAAGCCATAGTGGTTAGGGTCAGTGAATTTTTTAGAAGTAATTAGTGTGTATCGTTTCCCTCAAGTAATAACTAGTCAAATAGAGATTTCCTATGAGTCAACAGATGATTCATATATATTAAGTTTATTATCTAGAAAATTCCCTTTAGATAAAGTTCCATTATTGTGTGTAGGAAATATATTATTTAATACATAATCAAGCTTTGACAATTCTATTAATGAGAAAGACCTAACGATCCTCACCAATCTGGGCACGCCTTAATTAATTAATGCTTTGGCACACACTAACATTTATTAGCACCCCACATGTATTGGAACATCTTTGTACCTAGAACATCTTGTGATGACACTTACGCCCAAGCACATGGTGACATGCGCTAGCACAACATCGTACTCTGCTAACATGTGTTGGCATGCTGCATATAGTCCCTAGCATTCCCTGGAACACCTTGGTTGAATGCATTGACATACATTAGCACTTGGCACACAATGCCACTTGGCATGTATTGGGACCTATTATTAGTGTGCCTAGCATGCCCCTTTTCAAAAAGATAAAGTCCTGACTTATTAACCCTCTTGTTGGTTCTTCCTTTTGTTGCCTTGACACATATTGACATACCCTGGTCCCCTGCACCACATCCTTAGCACCCAGCATGTATTGGCATATATTGGCACTATTAATTGGCACATGTTATAATTAGCACACCCTGGAACTCCCAAGCACACTTTGGGAATTCTTGACATGCCTTGATATTCCCTAGCATGCCTTACCAATGCTTAGCATACCTTGTTAGTCCCTCCTTGGCATGACAACTAACACTCATTAACACTAGTCTCTGGCGCACGTTCCTCATATTCATTAACTTTCATGAATTTTTACTTAGTGCTCCCTTAATGTTTTTTCCTATTAATCCTTAACACTCATGAACATGCATTATCACTCTCTAGCACACTTTAGCACTCTTCAACATTCCCTTCCACTTCATAACATGCATAACACTAGTTCTTGACACATATTAGCGCTTGGCACGTGTTGGTGCTTGGAAAGTCTTAGCATGTGTGGAATACGTTGAGATGCCTTGGTATGATTTGGCATGGTTTAATATTAAATTTATTTGTGATTATCAGTTGTTGGAAAGTAGATGAGAAGTAACAAAGGAATACTTGGCACTTAGAATGCACTAAGACTTTGCACTTGGCACCTATTGTTGCCTAGTGTTGGTGTGCCTAGTATGCCCCTCTTGGAAAAGGTAAATTGATGAATTATTAACCCTTTTATGTGTTCATTTCCTTGTAGTTTAACTTTTTTCTCCCTTTTGTTGTCTTGACATTCCCTGACATGCATTGACACACCCTTGCACATCTTGGCATGCCTTATCACTTAGCACATATTAGCATGTTTGACATGTATTCCCACTATCCGGCACATCAAGGGGGTGAAGAGAGATGTAGTCCTAAAGTAGGTCGAGTACGAGGGCGAGTAAGGGTTGCTAAAGGGAGGTCATGATCATCCTCCAAGAGCAAGATCATCATGTGAGTGTTCAGAAGAATGTTACATACCTTAAGGGTTGGTTTGCACTAGGAAGTAGGATGGCATATTGTTGGTTCTCTTCTGGCAGATCGAGCTTAAGAGAGGTTTCTCATGAGAATCTGGGCATGTGATTTCAATGGTGTCTTTGTGTGAAGGCCGCATAAAATTCTGAAATGTTGAAATTTGCAACAAGAAACAGTGAGATTGGAAACCAGAAAGGACAAAAAAAAAATGCACCCACACTGGTGAGGAATTTTGATGCACCAGGAGTGAGGAATGTGGGGTGTCTAATTTATTTTTCCCTTAAATAAATTGGACAATAAATTGTAATTTCATCTCATAACAACTTGTGTTAGTTAATTAAGTCATGATGACCGAGTTAGCTCAAGAAATTCAAGTACTTGAGGGTCTAAGATGAGGCATCTAGAGGGATTCTAATATTTTTGGGTCCAGTTGAAATTGATGCATTAGTGGGGTGCAAGTGTAATTAACTCAATTAAATGCGTTAAAATTAGTTTAACTGGTTCTAACTAAGTTATGAGCTAGCGAGAGGTCCAGTGAATTAAATTAGATTTAATTCACAATGAGTGATCAATCATATAATTGATAATTCGCTATTAATAGTTGTATGCATGTCAGTTTCGAGGAATACCCAGTTGAGACAGAGGTTAAAGGGAACATAACTATCAGTTGTATTCAGAGAAAATTTCCCATGTGAAATTATAGAGTCATTGGGATTCCATAATGGATTGTGCAATCAAGGAAGATTGATTTTCCTAATTAATAAGCAGTTAATTCCCTAGCTAGGATTGTATGAGCAAGGCAGGCTGAAGTAAGGATCATAATTGGCTAAGTACTAGACCGAGTTTGCCTAGATCAACGGGAGACAATTGACAGAGTGTCGGAGAATCTCATGAGAGATTAAGCATTAATGTTTTGTTTCATGATTCCTTGACTTAATACACAATAGAGATAGATGGCCTTTGAGCATTTTCTTTCCCCAAATACATCATGTTGTTGTGCAATTGATAATTTATTTCTCTTACTTATATGTGATTGTGCGATCGTGTTTTGTTTCCGCAAATTGTAGGAAGGATTCAATATCTTGTTTTAGTATATTACAAGATTAGATTGAATCTTGTTGGTTAGATTTTCTACATGGTATTAGAGCATAATTTTTTTGGGCGGCGAGTTTGCATAGAATATTTGAATATTTTGGTGTAAAATTTTCAAAAACAAATAGGTTATTTGGATTCCTTGCGAAAATCTACCGAAATAGAAAAAAAAAATCGGTCGAATCGGAGCTCGGATGAGGGAGATATCATCAATTTAAAATCAACTCTTTTTTAGAAACTTTTTGTAACGTCGGGACAATTACACTGTGCGCGAGTCAAGAACCTATATGTAATTGAGGTACCAGATGCATGCAAAGCTTTGAGGAGAAAGGCAGAATTTAGAGACTTGGTGGTTTAAAGGGAGCATAAATACCTCTTAACATGAATCTTCATGAGAAGCGGGCTCAGAAGGTTGTGGAGTAGTTGCCACAATTGGAGAAGCAGAGAGGAGACTGAGTGGAAGCATCCACTCAAGCAGAGACCTCCATGAGGGGGAAATTTAATCGAGCCAAATGGGAAGAGGGAGCAGCCATACCTGGAGGTGTAAGCTGGTGGGGTGATGTGTGGACATAATCCCAAGATAAGAAATTTGGGCAAGGTCCATTGAGATGGTGTGTGATCTCATGGATCGAACCTGGCTACGAGGAGCCACAGTACAATAGTAGTAGGAAGGATCAGTTAAATTGATGTAGTCAGATGTCAGCAAGACAGAAATCAGAGTCAGATGTCAAATATTGGATCACAAATTAGAGTTAGCAATAGTTCAAAGGGAACGGATGCAGATGTCATCAGCAGCGCAGAGAATCCAGTACTAGATAGATGCAGTAGCTAGCAGCAGTCAGAAGATTCTGATGACAGATGCATTATACTGAGTAAGTTGTTCGGAATCTATTTAGTTTTAGGACTTGCAGGTGCAAACAACACTAGAGAAGTGTAGCATGCAGAACATTCCAAAAGTACCGAATGGAGATAGATTGAATTCCTTTCTTGTTGAGAGGGAGTATTGAAATTTGCAACAAGAAATAGTGAAATTGGAAACTAGAAAGGACAAAAAAAATGCACCCACACTAGTGAGGAATTTTTATGTACCAGGAGTGAGGAATGTGAGGCGTATAATTTATTTTTCCCTTAAATAAATTGTAATTTCGTCTCATAACAACTTGTGTCAGTTAACTAAGTCATGATGATTGAGTTAGCTCAAGAAATTCGATTTAAGGTGATCGAGGTGGATATTGGTAGCCACCCGCCTATTTCACTTGGGCCCTCGCCATTGTCTCTTTCAATTTTTCAGTTTCCTTAATTATAGCACAGTTTACTTTTTTTGTCAGTTTTTCAGGTGCTGAACTTCCGGAGCCATTTTGAGGCCCCAAACGACGTTTTTTGGGCAAGAAAGGTTTAGCGATTTCATAGAAATCGCATTAGCAGTTGTAGTCCTCGAAGAGATCTTTCTAACAAGGTATCATGTGCATCAAACGAAGATCATATGACCAAGTTACAGCCCTGGAAAGTTGGCTGCCCAACTAACCCCAACGAGGCCCATAAACTCTTGGTGTTACATCTCCTCGGGTTAGGGTTTTGATTGTTTAGGATTTTATCTTATTTTTAAATAATAAAAAAGACCCTTCATCCTTATTGTAACACAGTTCAGAGGAACATAACTATCAGTTGTATTTATAGAAAATTTCCCATGTGAAAATATAAAGTCATTGGGATGCCATGATGGATTGTGCAATCAAGGAAGGTTGATTTTCCTAATTAATATGGAGATAATTCCATAGGAATTGCGTGAGCAAGGCAGGCTGAGAATTGGCTAAGTATTAGACCGATTTTTCCTAGATCAACAGGAGACAATTGGCAGAGTGTTTGAGAATCTCAAGAGAGATTAAGCATTGTATTGTTTCATGATTCCTTGACTTAATAAAAAATAGAGATAGAGGGTTTTGAGCAGTTGCTTCCCCAGATACATCTTGTGTTGTGCGATTGATAACTTGTTTCTCTTACTTATATGTGATTGTGTGATCATGTGTTGTTTCCACAAATTGTAGGAAGGATTCAATATCTTGTTTTAGTACATTACAAGATTAGATTGAATCCCGTTGGTTAGATTTTCTACATGAAATAGAAGAGAGGGTTGATACCATCTTGCCTTGTGGTGGTTAGTAGGCCGCAAGGTTTGTGATAAAGACCAACATAAATGGAGGAGGGCTTGCACTGTAATTTAGAGCCATAACAGAAGTCGACACAGGTGTAATATTGACTGATTTAACCCTAGTTTGAGGGTCGACATTGAGATCTAAAGTTCATGTCAAGATTCAGTCAAAGAAATGCCCAAAATCTATGGATCCATATGAGCTAGGTCGAGTCTCTTATGGAGGCAAGAGTTGTGTTTTTTCTATGTGTGGATAGGGTTTGTTCTACAACAATTAGAAGTACATAAGTATAATTCCCTAGTTAGGACAGTTTCCTAGCATGTTTAGTTCATAAGGTATGCCCTTAAGACTGTGACAAATTTGCGTAGAAGAAGACGGGTTGTGACCCTTAGAGCGAGGTTTATTTCTGCAATAAAGACCACAGATCTGGAAGATGGTTTGCAGATTTAGTATGTGTGGAGACAATAGATCCAAAGGAGGGTGGAACCTGAGCAGAAGATTGAGCATGCAGAAGAAATGTGCCATATGGAGAATGGATTGACATGCAGAGGAGTTGATTTTGGTGGACTTTCCATAGAGTTTTAGACAAATATCTGAAGAAACCTATAAAAAATTAGTAAATGGAATGTTAGTCGCTGATTTGTGACCCCAGTTCAGTCATCTAGAGATTGTTAGAAGTATGATAAGAGGAGTAATTCATATCTGTTCGTAGATTGGACAACAAAGATCAAATTGTCAATACACAAGAACAGTGATCTTGAGAGGACTCAAACCCTTGTTAGGTGGCAGATTTGAAGATCCCTAGATGAAGACAATATTGTGGGGCCCTAGATCAGTAAAAAGAATTGATTGTGGTTGGGCAGATTGATGGTAGTCCAAGTACAGTTGGAGGGTTGTTAGATTACTGTCAAAGAAGAGCCCTGACTCTTGTTCTGGTGAAGGACAACAAAATTGGTAGAAGCGTAGGTGTATAGGGCCTAAGGATGTGCAGACTTTCAAGGACTAAAGTAATAGTCAAGTGGGCGAACCAACTAGCCCTAGTTCACTATATTGTAGAGGATTGATTCAGAGAGAAGAAGGGCAGCCTCCATAGCCCTGGACTTCTCATCTTGGAGCTGTAATATGGCAAAAGTGGGTATACGAAAGAGTTGTTCACAAATGGAATTGTGAACAACTTATTACCACTCAAACTAGTAGTGGACCTAAAAGGTGTTCCTAAGAGGGCAATTGCTAGGACAAGGGAAACGATGGAGGCTTAGCCCATTGTCACCACAACTAAGGCTCCGTGCTCTTCACGAAATTTCACCGATGGGTGGAGTCTCGGTAGTTTAGGAAGTCACTTGTAGAGTATTGGTCAATGAATAGGTGGGAAGTGACCCTCAAAACCCTTTCTCTAAGATAAAATAAAGAGTGGGACTTGCTTTCCTTCTAAGCAAGTGAATTTATCTTCTAGGGAGAGAAGAGGGGGATTGAAGGGTTGAGGGAGAAGAAAAAGACTTATGAAGGAATTTCTCAATCCCTAAAATCCTTTGGGAACTTGGATTCCCAAATGGTCCTTGATGAAAGGCCTTTGACACTAAATGGGACCACACGGGGCCAAGTGGACCCAGCCCAGGTTCGGGGATGGAATTTAGCAACCAATGATGTTCCTATACTGGAAAGGTTAGGGGAAAGGATCAGACAAGAGTTTTTACTTCGATAGGTAAAATTGATCCTACTAGGTTCTATCCTTGGGACCACCTAGGCAAAACTTGATCCTAGAGCTAGGGCTTGAGGTATCTGAATATTCCACCGTCGGAATTGGCCCAAGTTTTGAGGAGAGTGAGGGTACCCAACAACGCAGCTGCCTCTAGGAGATAGAAGTTTTTCTCTAGCTAGATTCCTAGGAAATTGTTGCCCCAGGTGACCTAATGGGGCTAGACCTAGGGAATGTGAAAATTTTCTTTAACTCTAAATCTCCAAATTCATCAAATTATATCCTGTATTCAAACCTGATCCTCTATGTTAGCCATTCTGAAGATAAGGCTAAGAACTTACTATAGAACCATCACCTACATGTAGTGATCTTATTCTGTGAGCAGACAACCTACTTTCGAGAAGACACGGAAAGGTAAACACTCTCTGCCAAGATTTTCCATACAGCCCAAGTTGAGCAACCACATATACATCACCAGTTTTTTCTCTTCAGATTTGTGACTTAGAAGAGCTTTGTCTGACCACCTCCGGGTTGCTCCCAGAGTCACCCAAGCAAGCCCTCTCAGCGTCATCCTCTTTCTGTAGTACCTAATTAGTAATTTAATTAACCATAACAGTTTCTTGATCATGCAGGTATTTCAAATATATTGCCAATAAGCATAAAGCTTTCATGTTAAACAATCAGGTCAAAAGACTTTAGACTATGATGCAAAAAATACAAAGAAAGCTCACCAACACTCAAAGGACAAAACTATGAGGCATATTTTTGCTTCTCTTCTAGTAGATCGAGCTTAAGGGAGGTTTCTCATGAGAATCTGGGCATGTGATTTCAATGGTGTCTTTGTGTGAAGGCCACATCAAATTCTGAAATGTTGAAATTTGCAACAAGAAACAGTGAGATTGGAAACCAGAAAGGAAAAAAAAAAATGCACCCACACTAGTAAGGAATTTTGATGCACCAGGAGTGAGGAATGTGGGGCATATAAATTATTTTTCCCTTAAATAAATTGGACAATAAATTGTAATTCCATCTCATAACAACTTGTGTCAGTTAATTAAGTCATGATGACCGAGTTAGCTCAAGAAATTCAAGTTGAGGGTCTAAGATGAGGCATCTAGAGGGATTCTAATATTTTTGGGGTCCAATTGAAGTTGATGCATTAGTGGGGTGCAAGTGTAATTACCTAAACTAAATGAGTTAAAATCAGTTTAACTAGTTATAACTGAGTGATGAGCTAGTGAGAGGTCCAGTGAATTAAATTAGATTTAATTCACAATGAGTGATTAATCAGATAACTGATAATTCGCTATTAATAGTTGCATGCATGTCAGTTTCGAGGAATACCCAACTGAGACAAAGGTTAAAGGGAACATAACTATCAGTTGTATTCAGAGAAAATTTCCCATGTGCAATTATAAAGTCATTGGGATACCATGATGGATTGTGTAATCAAGGAAGACTGATTTTCCTATTTAATAAGGAGTTAATTCCCTAGGAATTGCATGAGCAAGGCAGGCTGAAGTAAGGATGAGAATTGGCTAAGTACTAGATCGAGTTTGCCTAGATCAACGAGAGACAATTGACAAAGTGTTGGAGAATCTCATGAGAGATTACACATTGTATTGTTTCATGATTCCTTGACTTAATACACAATAGATATAGAGGGGTTTTGAGCAGTTTCTTTCCCCAAATACATCATGTTGCTGTGCAATTGATAATTTATTTCTCTTACTTATATGTGATTATGCGATTGTGTTTTGTTTCCGCAAATTGTAGGAAGGATTCAATATCTTGTTTTAATAGATTACAATATCAGAATGAATCTCGTTGGTTAGATTTTCTACATGGTATCAGAGAAGGAATTTTTTGCATGGCACGTTAGTAGAATATCTGAAGCTTTTGGTGTAAAATTTCAAAAAAAAAAAAGAATATTTGGATTCCCTGCGAAAACCTACCCAAATGGAGAAAAAAAAAATCGGTCGAATCGGAGCTCAGATGAGGGAGATATCATCGATTTAAAATCAACTCTTTTTTAGAAACTTTTTGTAATGTCGGGACAATTACATTGTGCACGAGTCAAGAACCTATATGCACTTGAGGTACTAGATGCATGCAAAGATTTGAGGAGAAAGGCAGAAGTTAGAGACTTGGTGGTTTAGAGGGAGCATCAATTACCTCTCAATATGCATCCTCATGAGAAGTAGTCTCAGAAGGTTGTGGAGTAGTTGCCACAATTGGAGAAGCAGAGAGGAGGTTGAGTGGAAGTGTCCACTCAAGCAGAGACCTCCATGAGGGGGAAATTTCGAGCCAGATGGGAAGAGGGAGCAACCATACCTCGAGGTGTAAGGTGGGGTGATGTGTAGACATAATTCCAAGAGAAGAAATTTTGGCAAGGTCCATTGAGATGGCATGTCTCATGGATCGAACCTAGCTATGAGGAGCCCACAGTACAGTGGTAGTACGAAGATCAGTTAGATTGATGTAGTCAGATTTCAGCAAGACAGAAATCAGAGTGCCATATGTCAAATACTGGAGCACAAATCAGAGTTAGCAACAATTCAAAGGGCACGGATGCAGATGTCAGTAGCAGCGCAGAGAATCCAGTACTAGATAGGTGCAGTAGCTAGCAATAGTCAGAAGACTCTAATGACAGATGCATTATATTGATTCAGTTGTTCGGAGGCTATTCAGTTTCAAGATTTGCAGGTGCAAACAACACTAGAGAAGTGTAGCATGCAAAACATTCCAAAGGTACTGGATGGGGATAGATTGAATTCCTTTCTTGTTGAGAAGGTGTGTTGAAATTTGCAACAAGAAACAGTGAAATTGGCAACTAGAAAGAAAAAAAAAATGCACCCACACTGGTGAGGAATTTTGATGTACCAGGAGTGAGGAATATATGTGAGGCCTCTAATTTATTTTTCCCTTAAATAAATTGGACAATAAATTGTAATTTTGTCTCATAACAACTTTTGTCAGTTAACTAAGTCATGATGATTGAGTTAGCTCAAGAAATTTGATTTAAGGTGATCGAGGTGGATATTGGTGGCCACCCACCTATTCCACTTGGGCCCTCGCCATTGTCTCTTTTAGTTTTTCAGTTTCCTTAATTATAGCACAATTTACTATTTTTGCAGTTTTTTGTGTGTCCTGAACTTCTGGAGCCATTTTGAGGCCCCAAACAATGTTTTTTGGGCATGAAAGGTTTAGCGATTTCATTGGCATTGGCAATTGTAGTCCTCGGAGAGATCTTTCTAACAAGGTATCATGTGCGTCAAACGAAGATCATATGACCAAGTTACGACCCCGGGAAGTTGGCTGCCCAACTAACCCCAACGGGGCCCATAAACTCTTGGTGTTACATCTCCCTGGGTTATGGTTTTGGTTTTTTATGGTTTTATCTTATTTTAAATAATAAAATGGCCTTTGATCCTTATTGTAACACAATTCAGAGGAACATAACTATCAGTTGTATTTATAGAAAATTTCCCATGTGAAATTATAAAGTCAATGGGATGCCATGATGGATTGCGCAATCAAGGAAGGTTGATTTTCCTACTTAATATGGATATAATTCCATAGGAATTGCGTGAGCAAGGCAGGCTGAAGGAAGGCTGAGAATTGGCTAAGTACTAGACCGATTTTGCTTAGATCAATAGGAGACAATTGGCAGAGTGCTGGAGAATCTCAAGAGAGATTAAGCATTGTATTGTTTCATGATTCCTTGACTTAATACAAAATAGATATAGAGGGTTTTGAACAGATGCTTCCCCAGATACATCTTGTGTTGTGCGATTCATAACTTGTTTCTCTTACTTATATGTGATTGTGCGATCGTGTTTTGTTTCCACAAATTGCAGGAAGGATTCAATGTCTTGTTTTAGTACATTACAAGATCAGATTGAATCCTGTTGGTTAGATTTTCTACATGAAATAGAAGGGAGGGTTGATACCATCTT
Organism: Pinus albicaulis; assembly: GCA_034641835.2. Classification (NCBI taxonomy): domain Eukaryota; kingdom Viridiplantae; phylum Streptophyta; class Pinopsida; order Pinales; family Pinaceae; genus Pinus; species Pinus albicaulis. Next base: position 218,947,481 of record CM076572.1, read on the forward strand.
GCCTTGTGGTGGTTAGTAGCAAGGTCTGTGATAAAGACCAACATAAATGGAGGAGGGCTTGCACTATAATTTAGAGCCATAACAGAAGTTGACATAGGCGTAATATTAACTGAGTTAACCCTATTTTGAGAGTTGACATTGAGATCTGAAGTTCATGTCAAGATTCAGTCAAAGAAATGCCCAGAATCTATGGATCCATGTGAGCTAGATCGAGTCTCTTATGGAGGCAAGAGTCATGTTTTTTCTATGTGTGGATAGGGTTTGTTCTACAACAATTAGAAGTACATAAGTATAATGCCCTAGTTAGGACAGTTTCCTAGCATGTTTAGTTCATAAGGTATGCCCTTAAGGCTATGACAAATTTGCGTAGAAGAAGACGGGTTGTGACCCTTAGAGAAAGGATTATTTTTGCAATAAAGATCACAGATCTGGAAGATGGTTTGCAGATTTAGTATGTGTGGAGACAACATATCCAAAGGAGGGTGGAACCTGAGCAGATATTGAGCATGCAAAAGAAATGTGCCATATGAAGAATGGATTAACATGCAGAGGATTTGATTTTGGTGGACTTTCCATAGAGTTTTAGGCAAAGATCTGAAGAAACCTATAAAAAATTAGTAAATGGACTGTTAGTGGTTGATTTGTGACCCTAGTTCAGTCATCTACAGATTGTTAGAAGTATGAGAAGAGGAGTAGTTCATATTTGTTCATAGATTGACAACAAAGATCAAATTGTTGATACACAAGAACAGTGATCTTGAGAGGACTCAAACCATTGTTAGGTGGCAGATTTGAAGAGCCCTAGATGAAGACAATATTGCAGGCCCTAGATCAGTAAAAAGAATTGACTGTGGTTGGGCAGATTGATGGTAGTCCAAGTACAGTTGGAGGGTTGTTAGGTTACTGTCAAAGAAGAACCCTGACTCTTGTTCTGGTGAAGGACAACAAAATTGGTAGAAGGGCAGGTGTATAGGGCCTAAGGACATGCATACTTTGAAGGACTAAAGTAACAGTCAAGTGGGCCAACCAACTAGCCCTAGTTCACTATATTGTAGAGGATTGATTCAGTGAGAAGAAGGTCAACCTCCATAGCCCTGGACTTCTCATCTTGGAGTTGTAGTATGACAAAAGTGGGCATACCAAAGAGTTGTTCACAAATGGAATTGTGAACAACTTGTTACGACTCAAACTATTAGTGGACCTAAAAGGGGTTCCTAAGAGGGCAACTGCTAGGACAAGGGAAATGATGGAGGCTTAGCCCATTGTCACCACAGCTAAGGCTCCTTGCTCTTCACGGACTTTCACCGATGGGTGGAGTCCCAGTAGTTTAGGAAGTCACTTGTAGAGTATAGGTCAATGAATAGGTGGGAAGTGACCCTCGAAACCATTTCCCTAAGATAAAATAAAGAGTGGGACTTGCTTTCCTTTTAAGCAAGGGAATTTATCTTCTAGGGAGAGAGGAGGGGGATTGAAGGGTTGAGGGAGAAGAATAAGACTTATGAAGGAGGTTCTCAATCCCTAAAATCCTTTGGGAACTTGCATTCCCAAATGGTCCTTGATGAAAGGCCTTTGACACCAAATGGGACCACACAGGGCCAAGTGGACCCAACCTAGGTTTGAGGATGGAATTTAGCAACCAATTATGTTCCTACCTTGGACAAGGTGATGGGAAAGTATTAGACAAGAGTTTTTGCTTCTATAGGTCAAATTGATCCTACTAGGTTCTATCCTTGGGAACACCTAGGAAAAACTTGATCCTAGAGCTAGGGCTTGAGTTATCCGGAGATTCCATCGTCGAAATTGGCCCAAGTTCTGAGGAGAGTGAGGGCACCTAGGAGAGTGATTTGTGTAGATTTCATTGTGCATTAAATTAGATGTGTTGTGGTACTTGAGTGTGTTTTCATAAAAAATTCTAAGACAAAACCTAGATTCTCATGTGTCGTTGAAATTGAACATATGCCTTATTCACCTAAGAACTACATGTAACTCATCTTATGCTACTCATGTCCAATCTCATCTAGCATGCCTTAACACTGCCTAGCATACTTTGACGTTACTCCCTCCTTAGCACATCTGAAACTCAGTGACACTTCCCTTAACCCCAAAGCCATACTCCCTTAACCCCTACACTCATACCTCATAAGCCACATACCCCTTGACGCATGAAACCTTAAGCCATTAAATCATAACCTAGAATCCATGAACCCCTAAGCACTAACCCTTTATTCTCTTAACTCGTGACCCTTAAACCTTAATACATAACCCCCAAACACCTTAAAACCTAACCCCTTAGCCCCTAACACCTGAATCCCTTAGTTATTAATCCCTTAACCCCTAAATCCCTTCCCCCCCAAGTCCTTGGCCCTTAAATATTAACTCTTGAAGCCCTTAACCACTTAGTATCTAAGGCAAAACACAACACCTCAAACCAACAAAATAACCTCTTAGGAGAATCCTTCACCTCTAACTAAGAATATTGGTACCATTTGATTTTTAGAGAACTAGGTATTGGTCTCGAGGGTGTGTGTTTGTGGGTAATGCGCTTATTAACATGTATACCAAATGTACAACAACTGGATAATTTGAAAAACCTTGATAAGAATTGCTCACAATATCTACTCTTCATGTTCACATGGAGCTTGTAGTGTTCTCCCACATAAGGAGTTGACAATGAATAAATCACTCATAATGACACAACATATTCAACCCTAATGAACAAGGAGCCAACCCTTGATAGAAATATTTGTTTGCTAAAAAACCACAATTGTGTTAATGTATAATACTATACATAAGAGAAAATAAAATGATATTATCCACATCAATTCTTGAAATAGCCTCACATCTGCCACAAGTGGTGAGCCAATGGGTGAATGTAGGGCACTATTAAAGTTACATCATGTTTAAATTCCTTTTACATCATGAGATTGTTCTCCATTAGGGTTGATGCACCATCACAAGGGAGCATGCCACCTTTTTGTGGGGGAGCGATTAAAGTTATAACACGATTCAGGTGACATACACCTCCAATGTAAATGACATCATTATATGTTTGTGTCAAGTTGTTAAAGAGGTTATTTATAAACAATAAATTTTATACTTGGACTTCATATTTTCATGGCCTTGACTCTAAGATGGATTTGTACTAGGAACACTTCATGCAAATAGGAGGGGGCCTTATTTTTTAACCCTCACACACACAAGAGAACTAGATGTTGCCCTTCAGATCCCCCATGGTGGTTTCAAAGCGGGCTTACATTAGTGTCTAGTTGAAACCAATGACATCATGATATTCCTCTTCTCAATAACATCTTCTAGCTTTGCCATATACACAACATTGAGTTAGAGGATCACCTCATCTAATGATCTTACAATTACAAGTTGTAAAAGTTCACCTGCTAAATTAATACTAAATTTGAGAAATTTTAAGTGACCGAACTAAAAATGACTAACTTAAACGACAAATTTAGTTTAGGGATAAAATATATGACTAGATAATAAGTGACCAAGCTAAAAACGACTAACTAAAATGAATAATTTAGTCCACGACTAAAATATAAGACTAGATAATAAGTGACAAGATTAATAATGATTAACACAAATGACTACTATAGCCCAATAATAAAAATATGACCAAATAATAAGTACAACAAGTATATGAATTAGTCATGTATGTTAGTAATTTTTAATTGTGTCACTCCAGAAATAGAAAATTGCAATTTTGATATTGAAGTGTTTTATTTCACTACAGGGGTCTCTAAATCCATATGTAGTGTTAAATTTAGACAAAGGGGTCTTTGAATCCATCTACAATGTTAAAATTCTAAATGCCCCTTTGTCTCTAAATTTTAACATTGTAGATGGATTCAAATATTCTCAACATTAGTTTTTCCTTCCGTCATCGTCATGGCAAGACTCTCCTTCACTAGTTCATCCAAGGAGGGCAAGGCCAATGGCACTTGAGATGAAGGACAAGAAAAAACAATTCAGAGAAATTCATAACTTCTGAATCTTCTGAAAACCCTAAGAAAGTCATAATACATTGCATGTCTTTCTCTGATCTCTAGGATGAAAGGGAAACCAAACTCAAAGCTAGACAACGTACATACATTGAAGATAGACTCAATTTTAGAAACTATCATTTAAAAAGAGGTTAGCTCTACCCCAAAATGACAGTCCCTCCTCCAATACCTTGCCACAACTTCCATAGTTGTCAAATTTTACAATAATAGAACCTCTAAGTACAAGCTTACCATATACTTAGAACTTAGGTTGGAATTTATTTGATTCTTGAACTCTTTAGATGATGACTGAAGATCATTAAATATATAGATTGAAGCATTTGCTTGTAGTTATTGATGAACTTGTTAACCATCCATAGAGGAATACTTCCCTCATACATGTACTTGATTTTGTCCACAACGAAAGAATCCTACTATGTTTTTGGTATATTCGACAAGACTACATCTTTAAAGTAATGAAGATTTAATTATTAATGTTTGAAAATCCTTTAAGAGATGGAGACAATCAAATTCACATAGGAGGAGGTATTCCCTTTGTGTAGCGAACCTCCATGGAGAGAAAGCAATAAATGCAAGATTAACCTATTGTTTATGTGATAATTAGGGAATGCATATCCATTCTCTCAAAGATTAGTCTTAGATAAAGAGAAAGAATCTCCTATTTATTCTAAATAACCCTTAACGCTATTTATAGAATACTTTCTCACCATCACAATCACAATAGTCATTTTTTTAAGAAAAAAATTACAACAAAACTTTAAATATGCAAATAAATAACCTCCATACATGAAGGTGAAAGCATATTTAAAACAAGTTTAAAGTAAATTAGAATATAATATAGAAAAATTAACAAAAAATTTGATAAAACATTAATTTAAATAAATTTTTTTGACATAAATATATTATTAAAAACTACAAATTAACATTAATAAATAAATAATTTATATAAAACCCCACTTTAATAATGAATAATTACTTAATTTATAATTAAATTATACAAAATCTTAATGTATATTGATTCAATGTGACTTAAAGAAATGACATAAACCATTATAATTATCCCACTTAGTCACTTAGTTTCATTCCTTTGCCCTCTTGTTCCATTTATTTTTCCAAATTAAAAATTAAATCATTTGACTCAAATACGAAAATACAAATATATGGCGCCTCATTTTGCCGCTATTGCATTATCCCTCTTCCTGCCCTGAAATGAGCTCACGCGCTGAAACGAGCGATTTTGTACAATACTGGTATGCAATTGCTCTGGCATAAATCCCCAAGACCCCAGTTCTCTTCATGAACGATTTCCAACAGATCATTTGCGTTTCTTCACCGTCAAAACGAGTTCAGAAAAGGTATTTTTCTGCAAGAGAATGCTTAAATTGCAAAATCCCATAATTTTTTTTGTGGCTGTCACGAATCCTGTATGCTCTGTCTTGGAGAAAATTCATTAAACAAGCCAGTGTATTCTACTCTGAACTAAATTTTTCGAAATAGGTCTTTCTCAAAACACTGTTATTTTAGTTTCAATTATTCTAAGCTTTCAATGGAAAATTTTAACCCTATTTTGGCTTATAGACAATATCTCATAAGCTAAGGCTCTCTATAAATGGACTAGAGGAGGTTGTGCTCAAAAATTTGTTTAAAAAAATGACAGAGTTTGCGAATAAATTCATTGAGTTAAAGGATGGGGATTCTGATACATTTCGAGTAATTTGATTGAATGATTTCTCTTTCTATTCTGCACATTTCAAATTTTTGGGAGAATGGACATTCATTATTCTGGTATTTGACGGTATTCTATTAAAATTACACAGAGGATGATAGAAAGTTAGGGCTTTTAGAGGCTGGGCGTACAGAATGCCAAAATCTTTACAGGTTTTTGTGAGATTTTTAAGACTGTCAAATAGGATAGAACATTAGGGCTTTCACTAAGCCAAGAAGGCTAATGTCACATTCTTTACAGATTTACTTAAGAGTTACGAGACTGAACATTTTTGATGTTCAGGTGGTTCATAGATATCTTCAAGTGGTTTCTATTTGTATGGAACAAACAGTTTCCGTTTGTATGCAACCAAGAATTTGATACATCAACTGAAATATTATGCTTTAACAGGTTTTCCCTTTCAGATCATCTTTGTGTAATAGAATACAATCTTTAATGCTCTTTAGTGTATGGATAAGTCAAAACTAATGGATCAAGAAGCAGTGACTATAGAAAAAGTTAGTAATGGAGGGAAACGTTATCCTTCACAAGATAACAACGTAGAGGTACTTTTTTGTTGTTTTGGCCATAATAGGCCATCCAAGTAGGCCTTAGAAGTTACAGAGAGAAGCTCTTTGTTTTCTTTTACAACGGCTGAAGTGGAAAATTGTTGCCACATTCTGGGGTCACCTCTGTCCATTATAGAAGGAGGTCTTGTAACCTTCTCCGAGTTGCCAGTTTCTCTCTAAGAAAGTTTGTATGGAAAACCAATGTTCTATTGAAGGTTTAATCATACAAAGGATGCGTAAAATGAAACTCCTTTAGTGAGTCCAAGAAAAAGACCTGGCGAAGAATTGGTGCAAAATGATACCTGTAGAAGAGCCGACAAAGTTCCAAAATTAGAGCCAACTTCACCAATTAAAAACTGCAAACAACTTGGAATCCTATCTTTAGGACTAGATTGTTTGAAGCACCCCTAAAATTCAAGTATGTTGTTACTGTGCTACCTTTCTATAGACTGGAATTATTTCTTTTATTTAGTCCTGGTTCAAACATTTGAAAGATAGACTTGATTTTTCATCCAATTGATTATGATACTTTGTACTCAAGGTCACGAGAAAAAAAATCCAATACTTTTCAGCTAGTCAAGCATAAGTTCTTGAAAGTTAAATAGTAACTGTCTCTATCTAGTTTCCCACTGTGCAGCGGGCATATCGCTGATTTTAGCAAGCCTTAGCATTTTCCTCTCTAACTGCATAAGGAAGCAAATTTCTGAACTCCTCCCTGACACACATGAAAGTCAGATGCAGTTTCGGCAATGGTATTCGCAAATTATAAGAAATTATTGTACAAGAACCTTCTTACAGTCCTTGCTTCTCAATGCCAAGCAAATGCTACAATGAGAATTTTGTCCAACCATCCTTAGACTTTTAGCTATTGCAGTATGATTTATGGAGCAAAGATTTAACTGTGTCTTTATTGTTTATTTGCTCTTTCCAACCTGGATTGTTTATCTGCTCTGAACAGTTCATTTCCTTGAGAGCACAAGGCTGCCTTTTAAGTGCCCATTTTCCCTTTATTACACAAATATCCAAAAAAAACTTGTTACCTTGCATCTATTCTTTGATTCCTTCCTTCTTCCATTGATCTTCTAGATGATAATATGGAGGTTAATCATAAAAACAAGACAAGGTACACTGCTCATAGTCCAGACATGATTTCTTCATTTCTACATGTGCCAGAACCCAGTTGAATTTTCCTTCCTCTTATCATCTTGATTCTTGCTTAGCTTAGTCCAACTTCTTACTTTGGAAGTTTACAAAAAATTTATAGAATCCATAACATCTTGTGTACCTGAGTGGTGCATTTCCAAAATCAATAGGTGAAGTCCAATTTCCTAGCGTCCAAATTCCTTCAATTCACTATTGATACAAAACAAGAAATAATAGCTAGTTGCTAACATTCTCACTTAAAGCTTAACAAGATTCCCGGGAATTACATATATCCTTTAGTGTTTCTAGTCATCAGAATTTAAGGAGCCAGTTTAGAAAATCTCACACATACAGGGAAATCAACAAGAACATTCTTCAAGAGATTAAAGGCAGACTCTAAAAAATTACATCTCTATCATTCCTACTAATAAAAATACGAGTCGATTAGGCTTGTACTAGTGCAATAAGAACATCTACCATGCTAGGGACTAATGTTTTATTCTTATTTGGCACAAAAGTGACCAGGTTTATCCCCATTGCTAGCTTCCAACATGAGTGGTTCCCTCTAGTGATTTCTCACCGTCAACATTTAGCCAACATAAGGCTTGGTCTAGTGGTAAGTTGGACCAAGTTCAATGCTGGAGACCAAACTTCTATTCCCTATAGGCATAGAAGTTTACTAGGACTATCTTGATTGGCTAGCCTGCAACGTTAGTGGCACCCTTAAGAGGGCTTCTGGCCATCAACATGAGCTGCAAGAAAAAATGATCTACCAATAAGGGGGAGTGCATATGATGATTTGGGTTCAAACCCTGACAAGTGCACTCCATTGTGTTACTAAGGGCCCATGATGAGGCCAAGAGGAAAATACAAAATTCAAGTCCAAATGGATTTTATATGGGCATAGAAACCCCTCAAATGCGGCAACTTAGCCAATGTTCCACTGTGTTTGACAGTGCTCTTCCCCATGTTATAGTGGGGAAGTGTTTCCCCTACTTTTGACCAAAAATAAAATAACAACCTAGAGAAGATATTAAAGCTAGACCATCCTTAAAAATCACATCTCTATCATTCTTACTAATAAAAATATGAGTTGATTAGGCTTGTTCTGGTGTAATTTAAGAACACATACCATGCTAGGGACTAATGTTTTATTCCTATTTGGCACAAAAGTGACCAAGTTTATCTCCATTGACTAGTTTCCAACATCAGTGGCTCCCTCTGGTGATTTCTCACCATCAATATTTATCCTACATAGGGCTTGGTCTAGTGGTAAGTTGGACCAATTTCCATGCTGGAGACCAAGCTTCTATTCCCTATAGACATAGAAGTTGACTAGGACTATCTTGATTGGCTAGCCTGCAACATTAGTGCCACCTGTTGTGGCCGTGTAATTTATAAGATTGGTAAGAATAAACGACAGAGGACAACATCAAACCGCTTTGGAGTCCATGACCTATCCTTCCTAGACTTAGAGAGGGCTCTCTCTGTTTTTATGATTTAGTTTGATGGTTATAAAGGCTGATATTAGGCTAGTTATAGAAATTATGAGGGTTGTTTGTTTTGATTGATTATGTTGTTGGACAGATAGAGCTATGAAACTTAATCCATTGAGCTATGGAATCATAAAAGGCTGAATTGTGTATCAACTTTTCAAGGGCATTCACAGGGCAAGATAAATATGCAGACTGGATCTTACTGGCAGTGTGAATATGAGATGGAAGAAAACAATGAGTTCAGTAATAGCTAAAGAGAAGTTAAGAATTCTTTAACTATACTTCAGAAGAAAACATTAAGATAGTAAACACAGACAAAACTAAGGTGCTCTCTTAGCAAATCTTAATCTAAATTTTATGTTTCACAATAAGACAAATTGATGCTCAGCATGAAATACAGAGAAAAACATTAACACAGAAGAAATATCACCATTAACATAGCTCAAGAATCCTGTGAACGGTCTCTTATTATTGATGCCCTAGAAAAAACTACAGTGCTCCAATACAATGATCTTTACAACGCAGAGTCTAACAAGGTCCAACCCTTGATAATGAAAATACAAGCAGTATTTAACTGCAACTATGCTGGTTGCCCTAATCTACTTCGACAATCTTCATTAACTACAATTTAATTAGAATTTGGCAACTGTGGCCATGCAAGGCCTTGAACAAAAAATATCTTTGGCAAAATCGACTGTAACATTAACTTTGGCAGCTCTTCGTAAATAAAAAAAGGTATGCTGAAAGTGGCCGAGGTGGTCACAAAGAGGCAACGTTGGGTGGCTTTGACATCTGGCTCTGCCATTCATGCCGCCTTTCCTGAATCATTAGTTCTAATGCGGCGCTGGCTACCATGTGTACCCTCGAATATCTCTGTCCAATATTTTCCATCGGTCACCAATTTTTGCATCTACATCGTCAATTTCTTTTCCTAGATTTTGAAGCATAGCATCGATCCTATTTATCATAGAAGATGAAACATTTCTTCCTACAGAAACTTTAGTCGCATGACACTTTGCATCCTTTGATAGCTAGACACAAAGAATCCTTCACCCTTGTTAGGAAAGGTTGAATTGATGGCTTCACATTGCTGTTTACACTCAGTTACACTGTCTGAAGGAAGAGATTGTGTTGCCTTCTGTGGTATCTCAAATATACCCTTTACAAAACAACCAATTCCTCCTGCTATCATAATTTCCTCCATGTGGCCCTCAATTATATCATGTAACACCTGTGTTGGAGTTCTCTTGGCCTTTTTTCCATGGTATGACATTTGTTGTTGCTTGTAATCTCATACTTCAGCTAATGATTCTTCTCTTTTTTTCTCCCTCTTTGTCCCCTGATAGGAAGAACGTTGCCATATAAGGCCATCCTGCTCAAGTATGGGTTTATAATCGGAACGCCTTTTCCGCTCCTCTGTAGCCTTCCTCACGGCATTTTCATGCTCAGCTAATAGCTGAAAACATTTCATAATCGCAGGAAGCTTTGCCTCTTGGACAAGGCAATTAAGACCTCTGCATGACAAATGATGAACTCAACAACATCCAAACCGAATCAATAGCAAAACACTGGCCATACACATTCTCCAGATTTTCCACTACAACGTATTCTCCTTGTGAAAGCTTAAAATTCTGAAAGTGCATCATATCCCATTTCAGGGATAGACTCAAAACAGACATCAATATTCAGAACAGGTGGACCAACAGTCTCGATCGTTGAAATAACATTTGGAAGAAAAAGAAAACTTCCCCCAAAAGTTTCTGTCAAACCATAGTCCTGTACAACATGGAAACATGTCACTACTCGTAGAAACTCTTCCACATGTCTTGCAAGTGGAGCTGCTCTTGATGACATTACACGGACATGTTCTCCCAGACCTTGTTTAATCTTGCTAAAGACAACTTGATCAAAAAGTGGAGATGCTTTTTCATGTTTCAACCCTTTGCGCATATTATTAAGCTTGTATTTGTATGCAAATTCAAACACCTTTCTATTTAGAAATCCTCCAACGATGATCTTCTGGTTTAAACTTGAATATATGCGATCAAAAAAACATGTGGGACACCACATAAGACAGTTGGTTTTAGTTTTGCTTTATCCTCCACCAAAAGCTTCACATCCCCGCGCCAGAAGCCTATTGAAGCACTTTTTGATATGAAAAATTCCTCTGTCACCTGATAAAATATATGTGCTAGAGGAAGAAACGAGAAATAAACATCCTTCTCTGCGAGCTCTTCATTCTGACATTTAAGAAAATAAGCAATTTCAGTCACCATAGAAACAATGTTTTCATTTGTGATCAATATGCCTTTAGGTTCACCAGTTGTGCCATTAGTGTACATTATCGTGCAGATATCGCTCTTTTTGGGTAATGATTGTTCAAACCTCCTTTCCTTACCTAGCAACAAAAATTCGTTCCAAGTATAGACTTTGAGCGTTTGTTTTACGAAAACTCGAAACCGGATTTCGGAGGGCCCAACAGATGGTAAGACATATTGTGATTGGGGGGGGGTTGCGAACATATCCTTCGCTTTCCACATGGTTAATGGCTGAGTTTGAAAAGTACCCATTTCGAACCCCCCCTCCTCCACTAAAATTCGAAACACTGAGGGGGTTCGAAATCAACTTGAACTGTCAATCTAAACCAACGGTTATCCTTCATAAGTCAAACATGCGTGAGGTTTAGCATAATATCGGCATAAGCTCCACTGCCATAGTGTTATAGTTCTTAGCTCTTAAATCTCCTTCTACCAGACCATCCTCTGTCGGAACACCAATATGCATAGCCTTACTTGCATCAGGTTCATCTTGGGATTATCTTCCTCCACTTCAAGAGATCTCTGCTCATTTGTAATAATAGATTTTGAATTGACAAAACATTCAGCCATTTCATTGTTTATATTGCTTTTAGACACACTTGTCGCTGTTGATATAGTGTGGAGAAAAGACTTGTTTTCATATTTATAACATGGAACCACCAGCTCAATCATTTGAGAATCTTCACTGCCTCTATGTATATGCTCAATAGAATCTTTACTGAGGATTACTATTTCATTGTTTTTTTTTCGTTGATTCAATGTTTTGCAATGTCATATCTCTGAAACATGGGTAGTCATCGACTGTCACTCTCGCTATCTCCTTGATTTCTCTGTTACTAATTGATAGCTCTCCACCAGCTTTATTTGACGAGCAATAATGTCAGCACATCTTGGAAGAAGTTCAACTGGCTGCCCTCCTGGGATCACAATATACTCAATAGCAAGTCTGGCCTCTTCTAAAGCATCAATCTCTTCTCGGGAAGATCTTTTCTTGGCTGCTCCGCTTGATATCTCAATATCATTCTTAAGCTTTTTGAATGAATTAAAATAACTTGCACCAAGAGTCTCCAAACCAAGAATAGTACGCATGACCCTTACCATCTCCGCCATTATGTTTGTCTTCATCACAAATATGGGTAGACGCTGATATTTAGCCACTCCTTGAATCCATGAATTCTCCTTGAGCTTAGAATGTAACGCAAGAATTGCATCAGCTGCTCCAATGTCATTTGTGAATTTAACTGCTTTCTCTAGGCCCATTACTTCACTACTTGCTCCAGATCAGCCTCCATGATCTTTTATAAGTATATAAAATAAGTGGTGAATCATCATCCTTCCGAAATTGCTCATAACTACCTTTCAACCCAAAAATATCATCATCACCACTCTCATTACCAGCCTCAAAAACACCATCGGACTCTAAACATGTCAAAGTGCTCCTAAAATGGCTTCCAATGCCTGGTTCTGTTGTGGCAGGACTTCCATCTGTCACTACCTTCATAACCATCTGGCGGACCTCAAATGATGGAGATTTTCCTATTCACAACATATAATGGAAATTTTATATGAAGTTTGAACAGGCCAAGATAGATACTTGATTAATTTTTTTTTTTTTGAATTGACATTGCATACAGTATCATCCAACATATTTATCCCCTGGGAAGGATATGAAAAACTTTATAGAGCACCTGCTAATATGGCATCCACAGTTGCTTCTAAGTTGTGATGAATACGACATTCGGTCCTTGATGTCATCTCTACAGCATAAGTAAATGAGGATGGTCCTTTTCTCTCAAGTATAGCCTTCTGAACTCCCCTTCTCTTTGCCTCATCATCTCCAAGGGCAACACTCTGCACACTCTCTACAAGCATCTCTAAAGAAGGATTCTTTATGAGATTTTCAATAGTCATTCCATGCGTAGTTCCAACCAATTGGATTCCACGCTGAGAAATAGTACTCGCTACCATTGCTTCAGGCTCTGTTCCAATTTCATCAATAATAACTGTTTGAGGCATATGATTTTCAACTTCTTCAATCATGACTTTATGTTGCATATCAACATTTGGTACTTGCATTCTCCGTGACCAACCAATGCATGCATGAGGGATGTCTCCATCACCAGCTATTTCATTTGATGTATCAACTACCACAGTTCCATATTAGGCTGATTGGATGGGAGAGACATTGATGTTTCCGAAACATCAAACATATTTCCCAATTTCATATCTACTCCCTCACTTATTGCTTCAACACTACCAACTGCAATTTCTTCTACTGTTAAGACACTCTTCTTCTTCATTATCTGAATGTGAATCAAATTCAGCATCAGAGGAAGATGATTTTGCCTCTGATTGAACTTCAAACCCCTCATCGTCAAATGAGTTAAACCTATCAGTTCCATCTTTGTGTTTCCCACTATCATCTGTGCCATCCATAGCCTGAGAAATGCCCTCAAGATTGGGTTCAGCTGCAACATCATTTGTGTCTACAGTGGGCTTTGATTTTTTGAGAAATATCTTGTATTTTAACATTGATTTTGCTTCTTTTCACAAAGGCTTTCCTCAACTGTCTGCATAGAAATTCCACCTCCCTTTGTCCTGTGACAAATACCAGTATACCACCAGGTGGTAACTTCTTATGAATAGCTAAGACCTTTTTGTAAGCCTTCCCCAAGTAATCTACCAGCTCTGTCTTTGCTGAGAGATGAATGGTTATGGGAAGTTGCCTTGTAGCCACTTCTACTACATATGGACTCGAAATAGGAGCTACAAAATTTGCGCCCAAAGGAGCACATTCAAAAGCCTTAGAAGTGGCACTGGTTTGTGTATCTAGCTTTGTTAACAAGTGGCTAAGGGATTCATTGTTGTGAGTGTCGATAAGATTCAAGATACTGAGGCAGCATAAAACATAAGTAGCAGGTCCAGGTGGTGGGGCACTAGTTGGTGAAGCTAGTTCAAATTTGTTCCATTTCTGCTAATGAATTTGAAAATATGCAGGACAAAGTGTAAATTTGAAATTTATCCCGTGCCAACACCACCCTTAATAGGGCTTTTGGCTATCAAAAATATTTGCAAGAAAAAATGGTCTACCAATAAGAGGGAGTTCATATGATGACTTGGGTTCAAACCCTGACAAGCACACTCCATTGTGTTACTATGGGCCCATGATGAGGCCAACAAGAAATACAAAATTCTAGTCCAAATGGATTTTATATGGGCATATAAAACCCTCAAATGCAACAGCTTAGCCAATGGTCCACTGTGTTTGACAGTGCTCTTCCCCATGTTATAGTGGGGAAGTGTTTCCCCTGATTTTGACCAAAAACAAAATAACAACATAGAGTGTTGTAATATGTGCACCTCAATGCAATTGATTAATATCGAAGGCGGGTCTTTTTTTCCATCTTGGTAACTCCCTCATTATCGTAAAAAAAATTATGCTTATCCTAATGAACTTGCATATCTGCAAGTATTTTCCCAATCCAAATTGCTTGACATGCCCATTTTGTTGCTACTCTGTCTTGAGTTTCCTACATTAAACCTTGGAAGTTAGGGGAGAGACAGATCTAGTGATATAAACTTTTCCAAGGAATTTGATACCTTTTGCAGGGAAACAAGGATCAAGAGGATGCTAAGAATGTGCTTGTAGAGTAACAAATCCATCATTGAGATAGATAAAACCATGATCCAGGACATGGATTTACCCATGTGTCTTTAGCCAAAGTTTGGTCGTTGAAAATGCAGCAAGATGATGGAGCTTAGTGAAATGAAGTCGCCTTCACTAAGTGGGCCCGCAGGCAAATTCCGGCGCAAAGTCTATTTTTAGACTATGTCTATTTTTAGACATACGGAGCATAATTTGGGAATTCTACTTGGAGATTCTTGATGGATGCGACATGTCGGTAAAAATATATGAGACCCTAATTTTTAGGACCCAGGCTATTTTTAGACTGATCTCCTAAAAATATGGAAGTCAAATATTATTTACCCTTAATAATATTTTGACTATAAACAGCAGTTTACTCTCTTGGCGCACTTCAGTTTGAGTCATGGAGGTGGCTCATGCAACTGACACAAGGAATCACGTGGTTCCTAGGGTTTGATGGCATCTTTCATGGTTTACTTCAGTTAGACTTCAGTGGCAGAAGTTTTGGAGGAGTTAACGGGACAAATAGTGGAGTTGTGTTCTGTTTGTTTCAGTTGAACTAGTTGAGATTAGTTAACTAGCTAATCAACTAGATATGAGTGGAGTAAATTAAATAATATTTAATTTACTAAATATTAACTCATTAGTCAACTCAAGAACACTTCAGTTCACTACAGTGCATGATCAGTTCAGTGGAGACCAGTGGAAGAGGTAGATGAAAGGGTGAGTAAAGCTATCAGTTGGTAGATTTGTTTTGCATGAGATTTGCATTACACTTGGAGGAATTGTCCATGACAATTACGCAATCAAGGGAAGTGGATTCGAACCTTGAACCTCTTCATATACAGGCCATGATTGCGCAATAGAGGCAAGGCAATTGGCGGGGAGTTTTGAACCTCAGACTTGTTCAAAACTGAGTCATATTGTGAGTAACTTCATGAGAGAGTACTGAGTACTTGTGAGGAGTATTGTACTTGTTTGGTTACTTGATTTCTCCATTATAATATACACAATAGCTGCGGGGTTTTCAGCTATATGCTTTCCCCATACATACTGAGTTAATGTGTGATTGATTTGATGTGAGATTGCTTCTGTTATTTCCGCATGTGACAATTAATTGTAGAAGAAGGTTATGTTTTATGTATGCAATTCGAAATTGATATATGACCAGGTTAATCTTCAGTGAATAAGTGATTTATTCAGCTAATTTCTACATGGTATCAGAGCGAGATTAATTGTCGAAGTCTATTACGGTGATTGCAAACTTATTTCCTCGGACAGAGTCTGCATGCGGGCCAGGTAGCCTCCGGAATATTCATCCTTCTTCGTAAGGTGAAAGATCTGGTGAATGCCCTTTGCAGTCAATCTCTGATTTGGAAATAATTTGTTTTCAAGTATAGATCGGAAGCGATAGAGCTTTGAGTTTGGAATTCGAATTTTGCAGAAGGTTGTTCTTCTTGGTGCCCGTGTTGAAAGATGTCTTCTTTCAATGGTTTGCGACTCGAATATGCTCTTGAAGGCAGTTCGAACTATGTTGCATGGAAGGATCGAATGGAAGCAGTGTTAGAAGATAATGGTCTGAAGGAGTTCGTGGATGCGGATGTCCCAAAGCCCACCGATGCAGCTTTGGTCGATGCATGGCAAAAGAAGATCGCGAAATGTCGAAGGATCCTGTTGGAGGGCGTCAAGGATCATATTGTATCCAGCCTTCATGGTAAGGCTACTCCATATTTAATGTGGTAAGCTTTGACGGATCTATTCCAGAGTAAGAGTGACCAAAGGAAGCTGGCGCTCAAAGATAAGCTCAGGAACATCAAGATGGAGAAGGGCGACAGTATCGCCAAATACCTCACGAAGTTCACTCAATGCAGAGATGAGCTGGGAAGTGTGGGAGTTACTGTCGATGAAGAGGACATGGTCGACCTGGCTCTCCTTGGTCTTCCGAAGGCTTGGCACTCATATCAAGACAGTGTCAATGGTCGGGAGAAGCTGCCGGGATGGGAGCGCCTTTGGGCGGATCTCATGCAGGAGGAGATAAGGAGGACTACTCGAGATGGATCTTCATCAAAGGGAGCTGATGAAGAAAACTGCGCTTTGGTGTCCAAAGCAAAGAAAGGGAAGGGTAAGAAAACCTCTCATTCTGGAGCTAAGGGCAAGAAGCAGGATATGGCGAAAGTGAAGTGTTTTCACTGCCATGATCACGGACATTATGCTACCAATTGTCCAAAGAAGAAGAAGAACAAGCAAGCGGAAAGATCTGCAGATGGAGAAGCTTTGGCTTCACAGTTCGAGCTTGACTTTTCACTGATTGCATGCTTGGTTTCAAGTGTGATGGGATCGGTGTGGTTCTTGGACAGCGGTGCGTCATTTCATATGACGGGAGATCAGGAGTTGTTCTCAGATCTGGAGGACAAGGATTTGGGTATGCACATCGATATGGGCGATGACGGTAGATACAGTGCGACTGGTATCGGTACCGTATCCTTTCAGAGGGAGTCTGGTAAACCCTTTGTCTTAAAGGATGTCATGCATGTACCTGGCTTGAAGAAGAACCTGATTTTAGTAGCGATGTTGGAGGATAAGGGTTATGATGTGGTTTTCAGCGAAGGAAAAGCTTTCCTGCGCAGTAAGACTACTGGAGAGACCCGGAAGATAGGGGTTCGAACTCAGAACCTTTATCAGTTGCAGGTAGATGACTGTGCAGCTATGGCATGCAAGGCTGGAGATGTGGTGAGCCGGGATGATGAGGGCGGACTATGGCACAGGAGATTGGTCTATCTTCACCATGGAGCTTTGAAGATTCTGCAGCAGATTTCTACTGGACTTCCTAAGGGCACTCTTGCGCAGTCAGATCAGTGCAAGGGGTGTACTTTAGGGAAGTATGTGAAAGCCACCTTTCACGAGAAGGATAGTCGCGCCACGACGATCCTTGAGAGAGTTCACACAGACGTGTGTGGTCCTTTCTCTGTTGCTTCGACAGCAAAGCACATGTATTATGTGATCTTTGTTGATGATTTCTCTCGAAAGTGCTGGATCTTCTTCATGTCGAAGAAGAGCGATACATTCGCGAAGTTCTGTGAGTTTAAAGCACTGGTCGAGAAGGAGTCGGGGAAGAAGGCGATTGCTCTAAGGAGTGATAACGGTGGTGAATTCATCTCGGCTGAATTCAAGGAGTTCTGCAGCGCAGAAGGGATTCGGAGAGAGCTCATCGCACCCTATAACCCACAGCAGAACGGGGTGGCTGAGCGGAAGAACAGAACGATCGTGGGTGCTGCACGGGCGATGTTGCATGATCAGGGCCTACCCCTTCACTTGTGGGCTGAGGCATGCAATACAGCAGTGTATGTGCAGAACCGTTGTCCTCACAAGGTTCTTGGCATGAGTACACTGGAGGAGGCTTATTCTGGCAAGAGGCCCGATATTTCCCATTTGCGGATTTTTGGTTCTCCTGTCTACATGCATGTGACGAAGGATGCGAGAAGGAAGCTGGATCCAACTGCTGAAGTTGGAATATTTGTAGGGTACACTGATACACCTCACAACTATCGGCAAAGGTGCCTACGCCTGCAAGCATCACAGCCATCAGATACATGCACCTGCAGAGGGGAGAAAAGCCATGCACACCGCTGAGAGGAGCCGCGACCTTGTGCACGCATGAGGAGCTGTTAGTTCCTAAGGAGGAGCTTCCGGATGTGGATCAGCCACAAGAGGAGGTTCAGGAGGTGGAATAAACCACCCAGGCAGCGCCAACCATCAGAGGGCGCATGCGCACTACAGAAGCTGAGCGACTGGCTCGGGATGCAGAGAAGGTTGTAGGACCACCTACAGCACAGCGCAGACAGAGACAGTCACCGGATCGGTACACTGGATACATGGCTCTTACGAGTCAATGTGTTGTGACAGAGCCATCCTCTTTTGAGGAAGCTGTGGAGGAACCCACATGGGTTGATGCCATGATCGAAGAATATGATTCGATCATCAGGAACAGTGCACGGGAGATTGTCCCAAGACCGGTTGGGAAATCAGTTGTAGGTTCGCGATGGATCTACAAGGTGAAGCAGGCAGCTGACGGGAGTGTGGAGAAGTACAAGGCGAGATTTCTCGCCCGTGGCTTCTCACAGATCGAGGGGATTGACTATGAGGAGACTTTTGCACCTGTCGCAAGGTACTCTTCCATACGGACGATCCTTGCTCTCTCAGCGCAGATGGGGTGGCACATTCATCAGATGGATGTGAAGACTGCGTTCCTCAAGGGAGTTATTGAGGAAGAGGTGTACATAGAGCAGCCTGAAGGTTTTGAGATCTTCAACAGTGAGTCGCATGTGTGCCGACTCAAGAGAGCACTGTATGGGCTGAAGCAAGCACCTCGTGCTTGGTACACTCGGATAGACAGCTACTTCACCGGGCTTGGATTCTCCAAGAGTGAGGAGGATCCAAACCTGTACCAGATTGTGGTGGAGGGGAAGCTGTTGATCATCGTACTGTATGTAGATGATCTGATTTTGACTGGCGACGAGCAGTTGATACTTTCATGCAAGGAGGATCTTGCACGAGAGTTTGAGATGAAGGACCTGGGCATCCTTCATTATTTCCTGGGATTGGAGATTTGGCAGCGCAGTGGAGGACTGTTTGTTTCTCAGGGCAAGTATGCCCGAGAGATTCTAGAGAGGTTCAACATGCAGGGCTGCAAGCCTGT